>CM076584.1:1512748806-1513102798 GCA_034641835.2 Pinus albicaulis | reverse complement strand
AATATTTCTTGGGCGGTTAATTTTTTTAAAACATTGAAACAAAACTCTACCATTTCATCTTTTAAGAGTCGAGAAATAGGAAAAAGGTGACTCTATCGCTTTCAGATTGGAAACAAGTGTGAAAGTACAAGCACTTGATGATCCTTTCAAATTTAATGAGTCAGAAAATATCGAAATGACTACTGTGGAAATCTAGGCAAAAGGGTGTACCAGATATCCGTGAACTGCAATATACACCTTGGTTTCAAAATGAAAAAGAAATCAACCAAGGACTTGATGTACGTGTAGGCAATCTCCCCAAATGTTGTGTCCGGTGTATCACGGGTATAAGGTGGCAGACTTAGCTTGCTATGGATAAAGGATAGCAACCTAGTGGGGCCTCCCTTTATATACGCGATGATACGGGGAGCACAAGTCCGTACTAGTGCTGTCTAAAGCCAAGAGGCAAACAACAACTACTAGGATTAACAACGCTGGAACACATCACTAGCCTAGACCTCTAGATATTTCATTAATGTTTCAATGCTGCCTCAAGTTAAATTGAATAAATTTTAGAGTTTATCTTCAATTATGTCTTGGTTTCAAGGCCGTACTGTATGTCATCTGACAATCTCCTATATGCAGCTATATGAGAAAAGAAAACTTTCAATTCAATGAATGCTATCTAGTTAAGGGAAGAACTTCAAACAATGATGCAACAAACAACAATACTGCAAATGAAATTTTTCCAAACTAGATGACTCTCACTATCTAAAAGTAATCTAAAACATTCAATGATGTGAATAATGTAATGTAATCTATGAAAAATCCTCTTTTTTGAAAACTATGCAATTGTAATCTATGCACAATTTCCTTTTTTATTTTCAAACGATAAGAATGCACTCAATGCATTTTTTGATGAAATGATAATCTACTTAATGCATGCTTTTAATGAAAGAGAATGCACTCAATGCGATTTTTAGCTTTCAATCATTAAACAATGTGATCTAAGTTCAATGACAAATCTCAAGAATAATTTTCAATGCAATGTGATCTAATGCATTTTAACGAAAAGAAAACTATGAGATGAAAACTAAATGAACGCAAATCTTCTTATTGGAAGGATGAAGGCAAAAGGGATGCAAACAAACACTAAGAATGCAATCGTTGTTTCAAAACACTTTGTAATGAAATTCCTCAACGGGTGACAAGACATATGAGGTCAAACACAAAGAGGACTTCCAAAGCATGAGATCAAAACAAGGCAGTCATTCCATTTTACATCAAGAAATCATGGAGAGAAGACATTTCAGCTGGAAAATGAGCAATGTAATCTATGCTCATGCAGAGAAAAGACTAGAAGGGAAAGACACACTGGTGAAGGATTTAGGGAAAAAATCTCAATTTTCACACACCCTAAAACTGACACGACTTTTGTGGGTGAAACTAGCGCCAACGCCTGAAATTGAAAAAACAAAGAATTTCTCCCAACCAAGGCTACACTCACCACTTCAAGAAAAATCTAAAAACAACCCAGAAGGAAAAGCACTGAACAAAAATATTTCCGAAAAAGGGAAAACCTTAGCACCTATAGGAAATGGCACGACTGTCTCGCTATAATCTGCGCCAAATAGGGGATGGCACGAGTGATGAACTGGAAACCTGCGCAAATGGGCATGACTGTTAGGGTGGAAACTGCACCAATCAATCCAACCATGAAAAGATGAAAATTCGAAAAAGCAAAGGTCAGATCTGATCCTCCGGGGCTGAACAGGGGTCTAAGACCAGAAGGAGACAAACCAGAAGAGAAAATCAAGTAGAAAAAATCCAAAAGCAACTAAAAGAGATAAGGCAAACTCCAATCAACTCCCCAGCAGAGTCACCAGTTTGTTGGAGAGGTAAATCCCCTCTGTAGATAGAGGCGATCCCTACTAGCCCAGATCAGGTCTAGCAACAACCGAGTCACGCTAAGATGCAGGTTACTAGTTACAAAAGACCAAGATGCGACAAGAGGCCTACCTTAAGTCCCACGCTATTGTTGCTTGCAGAGAAGATGGTGCTTCCGTCCTTCACTTTGGAAGATCACAATTCTCCCACTTATCACGTTTGAACACCTGCACATACACGAAGAAACAACAAAACACAAGCGTAAAACCTAATACATGCAACCATATATCAGTCAGAGAAGATATAATTCATAACATAAGACATGAACATATGAATGGAACCATAATCAAAGTTGTTTATTATTAATCCCAATTGTTACACCATTTTTTGGTCATCTAACCTATCATCATTAGATGGACCCAAGTACACCATGTAAGACCAATTTTACCCTAAGTAAAATTGCCTTCACTATGTTAAATAACTTAATAAACCATATGTATTAGGTTGTTTATGGTCCAAATAGGAAACCCCAAAAGGAAATATTAAACAAACCTATATTTTTTTTATTTTCCTCATGGAATAATTAATTAAACCATAATTTAATTATTATTCCGAGTCATGTTTAACCCAAAAAAAAAGAAATTAATTAGATAAACCTTTATTTATCTTATTATTTTCTAGGAATAATTATTTAAATCTTATCTAGATAATATTCCTTGTTAAATATGACCAAATCACCCACAAATAATTAAATAAATCATTATTTGTTTAATTATCTTTCAACCACTTCCTTAAATAATTAAATAAATCATTATTTATTTGATTATCTTCTAACCGTCTCCTTAAAAAGATAAATAAATCATTTATTTATTTATTTTTGACAAATAAAGGGATTTGACCCAAGTCAAATACTTTTTCCCTCCAACAAATATAATAAAATAATCCATAAAAGGTGGATCTAGATTTGGTTAACATTATTTTAATCATGCACCAAGATCTAGAATGACCCAATATTTTGTTATAAATAGGAGGGTTTTTCCTACCATTCCTCACCTTTTGTTGCCTATTATATCACTCTGGATCTATACACTTGGTCCCATTTTTCTACCATTTTCTGTGTGAGCTCCCTTTGAGTTCCATTCTTTGTGTGGGTTTTCCACACCAACAAGAGAGAGAAATCTTAGATCTGAAGTGCTGAGGACTTCCAAGAACCCATCCCACCGAGGAGAATTGGATACGCCTTCTTGTTTTCCTCCCAGGTGCCCAATTAATATAAAAATTCCTTCAAAAATTGTTCTTGTCTTGTCTATTGGTATATGGAGAAAACCCTTGTTTTTTCTGCTTAATGTCTTTCCATGCATAGATCTGGTTTTTGCAGCTCTTTTACATCCAACTAACTGCAAATATGAAGATATTGGCAGCCACTTTTGTTGTTAGGGCTATTAGTTATGCGTAGCTAAAGTGGTCCTTTTTCGTACACTTCGACAAAGAATTCATACTAAAAAATGGCGACTCCACACGGGTTTTAATTTACGACCGCTGTCGTTTTTCATATTCCTGCATATCCAGCTACTTCAGACCCTAGGGTAAGCGACACCAGCCGTAACTGAGACGACAACTTTTCTGAAAATCTGCCGCCGAGACAACCGGAACGGGGGGTCTCACTTTTTGGCCCATAACCTGTGACTTGGACCTCCAAGTCGCACTTTTCTGCCCCTTTTCTGCGACCTGCACTGAAAACAGGTTAGAACCTCCGACCTACCATTTTTTCAGTGATTTTTCTGTAATTTTTCTAGGTTCTGCTGAAGCTTTTGTTAGCGTTTTCTAGCCTCTATTTCAGCCCGCTTTGACTTGGTTTTGATCTGTTTAGCTCATCTAAGTGGGAACCTAGCCCCCTACGGCTTCAGTACCCTCCACTTTTTGTGGAAGAGTTTTTAGCTCTTTCAACCTCTGTTTTTCTGAGTCTCAACTCCCCCTTGTCCAGATCTGATAACTCCTTTTCAGATCCCTTTAAATCAGCCTTTCTTCCTTTCAAATCACCTCTTGTCATTTTGTTTGGACCTCTCTTTAGGACCTCCTCCCTGTCCTTGCCGCTTTTTGCTGATTTCCTCCCTTTTTTCCAGCCACCTTGCCTCTGTCTCTTGGCTGTGATCTGCACCTCTTTTCAGCAGCTTTATCCTTTAGATCCCTGTCCCTTTTGACCTTAGATCTATTGGCCTCTTTTCCGTGTGTTTCCCCTATATTTTTCCCTTTCTTTTTAGATTAGTTTTGAGAGACCCGCCTTCTTGGGTTAGATAGATGCATAAGTAGCTGTTAATTTTCTGATATTTCAGCATTATATACTGTTCTCTGCAGATTTATTTTCAGTTACGCAACAAAATTTTTTCTTGCTCTCCAAACGGAAAGGGTTTAAAAATTAAAATTAACACATGCCACACACTGACCCTAAGTGAAGAAGCTCCTGGTTAACACCACCTGGCAAAGACTATAAAAATCAATTGTCATTGCACCTTTTCTACCCTTGACCTCACTTGATTCTATCCCTTTCTGCCCTTGTCGGTTTCCTTCTTCCCGTCATCATTGCACCCCCAAGGCGCCTTTCCCGGAGACTTCTTGGCCTTCACCCTCATTTTCCAGTCGATCGACCTGCTCCGTCCCGCCGTCGTCGAGCCAGTCCGCACTCCGACTCATCTCCTGATTCATTGGTTTCTCCTTCTCCTCCTAGTTCTCCCCTTGTCACCTTCACTATGTCTAGTCCAGGGCCTAACGCTGGTGGTGCTCCAGGCCCTAATGCCAGACCTGCCACTAGCAGAACCGCCACAGGAACTACCTCGGCTGCAACCTTGCTCCCCTTCTTGGCAGGCCTCAGCCTCCCCGATTTGGACCGGTTGATAAATGACCCTATACACCATGACGCTAGTTGGCCTGCTATGCCGACAAAGCTCCCTTCTGACATCCCAAAGTTTGAAGGCCGTGCTGGAGAAGATCCTTCAAATCATGTTCGATCTTTCCACATGTGGTGTTCATCTACCTCCATTACCGATGACTCTATTCGTCTTAGATTGTTCCAACGCACGCTTATAGGCGAAGCTTCTAAGTGGTCTGTTCATCAGCCCACTTCCTCTCATACCACCTTTGCAACTCTTGCCCGGGCTTTTTTATCCTACTTCCAGCTTCCCATTTGTTATGACACTGGTATCGAACTTTTGACTTCTTTTCGTCAATCATCTGCGACCCGCCTATCTGATCATGTCCAGGAATGGCGGAGAAGAAAGAGCCTATGTCAATCTCCTACCTTCGAAGATTGTGTCTACATGGACTAGTTCCTTAGATCTCTCTTGTCCCCTATCGGGAAAGTTGTCGCATCACATTTTCCTCAAACCAAAGAAGATGCCCTCCAAATGGCGTTAAAGTATGACCTGATATATGCTTAGACAGGTTATGATCATACTATCCTACCTAATCTCCCCAGACCCGATGATGCCCATACACTGGGGGCACCTCATGCCGCCGACAGTATCGTTGGATCTATCTCTCATCCATCCGCTCAACCTCTCATGAGCTATGTTTTTCCTGGGGGAGGGGGCACCACTTCCTGCACTTCTCCCCCTCCCGGTAGCACACATCCAGGATACAGCATGCCTCATTCTTTTTCCCAACCTCTTTCTTACCTCAATGTTTCCCAACCTAACCATTATCCTTATCCGCAGACTGGTGCGCCAGCTCCTCCAGCATATGCGCTTTCGCCTCCCTTTCCTTCTCAACCCCTGCAACAGCAGTCACCGCCCCCTCAAGAGCAGGTGGATGCACAGCAAGGATTCATGGCTACCCAACCACCTGACGGACAGGTGGCCACTCCACCTCCCCCTTCTGATTCCTCCAATTACCAGATCCTCATGATGAACTCTGATCCTCCTCTAACCGTTGACCTTAACCTTCAAACTCGGTCTCGCCAGTACCCCAAGCCTCCTGCTCAGTCTGCCCCCGAGTCTCCTTCTTCAGGTTCTACAGAGCCTCTTTCAACATCCAGTGGCCCCTTATTCATACCAAGACTCCTAAGGGACCATTATGTCGAAACGCTGCTTCCGGTCGAGCTGCTCATTCGTATAGCATAGTAGATGATTTGGCGCAATCTCCTACTGCCATTTCCACACTGAAACTCCTCGAGTCATGCCCTTCCCAAAAGAAGGCTCTACTATCTACCGTGGGTGATGTAGATCCTGTTGATGACCAAATGATTGTTTTCGAAGCCACTCAATCGGACCATCCCCCTCTTCCTCCTTTCGTTGCCTTCCAAATCCCAGTCAAAATCCGGAACGCCAACGTTTCCCGGTGTATAATTGATGAGGGGGCATCCACCTGCGTGATGTCCGCTTCGGTTTGGAAGAAAATTGGATCCCCTGAGCTGGCCCCTTCCACGATCACCCTTCGAGCATGGGACGGCCACGCCTCCCAGCCCATTGGCCTCTTCCGTAATTGTCTTATCACCCTTTCCGGTAAGACTGTTTGTGTTGACGTCAAAGTCATTGACGCCCCGCTAGACTAAAAAATTCTATTGGGGCGAAGCTACACCTATGCTATGTCTGCTGTCCCATCCGTGGTTTTCCACAAGATGTCTTTCCCTCATAATGGAAATATAGTCACCATTGACCAGTTGACATATCATGAGCCAAAATCTCAGACCTCACCTGAGACGACCATCTCTTCTGTAGCCAACAAGAAAACCGTCAATTCCTTGACTAGTGTCTCTCCTGGCGTCTACAAAGACTCCTCTTTGCTCGGAAACTTCCCTGGTCTTCCTCCTCCTCCTATCTCTGACCCCATCTCATCGAATTTTTGCATGGTGCAATCGTCTCGGGCTGCTCTCAAGCAACCTGCTTCGGCTAGTCAGCAACCTTGCCCTCCACAACCTGCTCCTAGCCCTTCACCTGCAGTTGGTAGTCACGAGCCTCTTTATCCTCCTGGCATGGTTCCTCCAAGCCTTAGCCATTTAGGAGTTGCCCCACCTGGCCATTACCCCTTTGGTCAAATATCGTTCCTAGCTCCCCCACTAGGAGTGTACACGGTACCGGTCATGGCCACCCTCTCTCTTCCTAACTTGACCCTTGGGATTCCCATTTGGTACCTTGATCCTCCAGCCCCCACCTTGCCTGGTCAACCCAAACCTTATATTGCTTTGACCCCGGTTCAACCGGTCCCCATGACTTCTCCCGCTGCATCAGTGCCTCAGTCACCTCAGTAGGAACCACCTCCTGTTGCGACCACTTCGGGTAAGAAGGGAAAAGCTGGCAAGGGGGCATCAAAGGACAAGGCTGCCCCGACAAACCCTGCTCCTCCTCAGCCTCCAAAGCGTACCATCTAGTGTGCTTTGTGTGATGTTGTCGGTCACGCCTCCCATAGCTGTCCTGAATTGCTTCATCTCAAGCCCATAGTTAATGTCACGTTCCCTGCGTCCGCGGTCCCAGAAGCCTCTGTTCCTTCCGCGACCATGGCCAAGAACCCCAAGAATATTCACACCAACCACCCCTGTGCTTTGTGTGATCTCCATGGCCATTAAACCCATCTTTGTCCCCGCCCCGAGGACTTCCACACCTCTATCACCGCGGTCCACCAATTCGAGTCCAAGCGCAATGAGTCCACCTCTCCCCTATTTGCGCATTCTGCTTCAGCAGAACTACCAAATATGACTGCTCCCATTGACATTCCCCGTCCTGATGTCGAGATGACGGAGCCTTCGTCCAACATTTTCTACCTATCATCATCCATGAGACCCTCGGGGAACATTCCAGCTGAATCCTTCCCTGTTGTTTCGCTTGACCTTCCTTTAGCGATCATCTTGGGCTCAACATCGATAGATCCTTTATCTACTTACTCTTTGGTCACCCCTTGTGACGACGCGCGTGTGACCCTCTCTTCTCATGATGATGATTCAGGTCGCTTCACCACGTCAGGTGGTCTTTCTTCCACCAGTCACCCCATCTTCTATCACGATGACGACATTATGGAAAAAATCCCCACCCCTGACTTTATCTATTCCCCCTTACATCGAACCCATGCGTTCACACCACATCCACCTTGTGGCCATTACATTGAAACCCAATGTTTGGGTAAGGAGGCACCCACATTTGAGAGACCAAGAGAAGTAATTCTCCACAACTCTCCTAGTGTATCTGGTTGTGTTGACTTTAGTCCCTATATTCTTCCACATTTCGAAGAACCTCTAGAGTCCCATATCACTTCAGATCACTCTAGGGATGATACCCCTTATCGTTCCCTCATCCTACATCAGCAGCCCAGTCTCTTAGACATTATTGTTGACGAACCTATAGATTTTCTACGAGAGCATCAGTTCATTATCTCCAAATCCTCTTTTTGGGATAGTGAAACCAGGTATGCCAACTCGGAAACTTAAATTCCATTCAATCCCTATATGCAGTACCAAAAGAGATTGGTAATCCTCCATCTTCTTTCTCAAACTGCATAACCATAACGAGAAAAAATGGCACACCACATCATTTAAATGTGTTTAGATTCCCCTTTTTCTAAATACATTTTGGCATGACCACACCATGCCCGGGGGCACCTATGCCCCTCAACCACAACCCTCCTCACCTCGTTTTTGGAGAGGAGGTTGTCTTACTAATCGAGTGTGACATCCCTTCCCTTCATCTGGCTGTTGAACTTCTCCCTGACACCCAACCTCTAGAAAAATTACTTATCATGCCTGAGCGTGCCTCTGAAGACCGCCGTGTTTCATTGCAAACCATGGAAGCGGCCAAGAAACGTACAAAAGCTCAATATGACGGAAAATTCCAGCCTCGTCCTTTTCACAAAGGCGACCTTGTTCTAGTATATGACCAAGCCCATGATGTCCTTGGTCACAGGAAGTTCGACTCATTATGGCTAGGCCCTTACGTTATCAGTAAGGATCTTGGTAAGGGGGCATACCTTTTAGAGGACTTCGAAGGCAATCCTCTTCCTAATCCTCACAATGCACTCTATCCTAAGAAATATTACCCTTAGCATTTCCCTTCTGAGATGCATGTTTTATGTTCTGTTAGATAGCCAACATCTTTTTGTACTTTCATCCTTCGCCAGGAGCTATTTTTTCCAAGAAGGATCACTTCACCTCTCCTTCAAATCGAACTTCCTCACTTACAACACTTGTACTTGGGGCACCATTTTGCCTCCTTACTTGTCTTTGTTCGTGTCGATTTTCGTCATGAGTTACCATCTTGTACTCATGTTTTCATGGTCCCCCATTGGATCTTTACTGTGTGGCAGCACCATCAAGTCGCCCTTGTTTAGAGCATCCAAGTTGAGTCATCATCGCATTCATGGAGTCTATCCCGAGTCCCTTTGTACCCCGCTATAGCCCTCCACCATTCATTTCTTGGTCTCTCTCTTGTGTCGCACATTATGGCCTTTAGTCCCACTGTCCCCTATCCCTTATGATATTTCGTCAGTCACTGCCAGGTCATTCATGCCCTTTATGCTCTACCAAGGGAAGTCGTCCATTCGCTACTCAGTCCCTTCCATTTCACCATCATCATTAGTATCAGTCTGTCCGTCGCTCTACTATTTTCTCTCGTGCCTTAGTTGAGGATCTCTCATTGCCTCACCTATGGCGAACCTCCTTATGTCGACATCAGCTCATTCATTCCAGAAGATAGGTATAGAGGGCAGTGTACCTTGGTTCCAGCTTCCACTCTTGTTCGGTGCCTCGGATCAGGAAAAGGGATCTCTCATTTCCCTTTGACTTGATTGTTTCTCCACTCCAGCTCCTTTCAGCATGACCGAGATCCATATACTTGATGGTTCAGTGATACAACAGCAACTCTTGATGATTCCCGGGTGTGTGTGAGATGTCTCAACCCTCATGAGGGGGTGGCCCTGCAGGTAACCCCCCACATGCCCGGATGAACTCCTCCTTGCAGCCTTCGATGCAGCTTCAGATATTTGATGATATTGGCCTTAGCCACTTGCAGCGCCTCTTTGATTTGCATGTATCAGTCAGATTTTGTGAGCCCTTCCCCATTTACAGGGGGCATTTGGGTTGTATTTGTATCTCACGTACTCAGATATTATTGTATAAGTCCTGGCTGTTATCCCAGGAACAACATGTATGTGGGATTCCTCATTGTATTTTTATCTGGCTCATGATTATGCCGACTGTACTTTATGGTTAAGTCCCTTGTTTACTGGACACACTATTCTTTTGTACTTTGTCTCGGAGGGCATAGGTATGCCTCCCCCGCTGCCTTCAGCACGGGTACCCTCTCATAAACAGAGACTTGTTGCACCTGCGAGTCTCGTCTCCTCAGGGTCTAGTTCTTCAGCACACTATCTGCCTTGCATATCTCTCTCTGACTTCCCTTTTGTTGTCTGGTGCTTGAGTTCTTACAACGTACTTCGGTCATACGATTCGCTCATGACACTTGCAGGCTGGGGGGAAATCTGTTACACAATTTTTTGGTCATCTAACCTATTATCATTAGATGGACCCAAGTACACCATGTAAGACCAATTTTACCCTAAGTAAAATTGCCTTCACTATGTTAAATAACTTAATAAACCACATTTATTAGGTTGTTTATGGTCTAAACAGAAAACCCCAAAAGGAAATATTAAACAAACCTATATTTGTTTGATTTTCCTCATGGAATAATTAATTAAACCATAATTTAATTATTATTCCCAATCATGTTTAACCCAAAAACAAAGAAATTAATTAGATAAACCTTTATTTATCTTATTATTTTCTAGGAATAATTATTTAAATCTTATTAAGATAATATTCCTTGTTAAATATGACCAAATCACCCACAAATAATTAAATAAATCATTATTTATTTAATTATCTTTCAACCACTTCCTTAAATAATTAGATAAATCATTATTTATTTGATTATCTTCTAACCGTTTCCTTAAAAAGATAAATAAATCATTTATTTATTTATTTTTGACAAATCAAGGGATTTGACCCAAGTCAAATACCTTTTCCCTCCAACAAATATAATAAAATATTCCATAAAAGGTGGATCTAGATTTGGTTAACCTTATTTTAATCATGCACCAAGATCTAGAATGACCCAATATTTTGTTATAAATAGGAGGGTTTTTCCTACCATTCTTCACCTTTTGTTGCCTATTAGATCACTCTGGATCTATACACTTGGTCCCATTTTTCTACCATTTGCTATGTGAGCTCCCTTTGAGTTCCATTCTTTGTGTGGGTTTTCTACACCAACAAGAGAGAGAAATCTTAGATCTGAAGTGCTGAGGACTTCCAAGAACCCATCCCACTGAGGAGAATTGGATACGCCTTCTTGTTTTCCTTCCAGGTGCCCAATTAATATAAAAATTCCTTCAAAAATTGTTCTTGTCTTGTCTATTGGTATATGGAGCAAGCCCTTGTTTTTTCTGCTTAATGTCTTTCCATGCATAGATCTGGTTTTTACAGCTCTTTTATGTCCAAATAATCACAGATCTAAAGATATTGGCAGCCACTTTTGTTGTTAGGGCTATTACTTATGCGTAGATAAAGTGGTCCTTTTTCGTACACTTCGACAAAGGATTCATACTAACAACAATGAAAGAAAGATACAAGCTGAGCTCTGACGCTAGATCTTCCTTTGGTGGGTCAACAATGGAGCACGTCTCAATGAAGCTCGTCGGGAATGGGACAAATCTCTCTCTCTTCGGCTTGGCTCTCAAAGGTTGTCTAGTGATAGTCTCCTTGCTACTGATTCAACTCTTAGTTCTATCAGGACTACTAAGACTAGCTTGCAAAGGGAAAATGGCAAGCTTATATAGATGGTGGAAGGGGAGTTGGGATCCCTACAATGGTGGGATTGGCCCTATCCTCAGGTAAGCTTCCATGATAGGTGGAAAACCACTTCCCCGAAATGGAGATCTGGAGCCAAATCTCTCAAATCATTTTAGAGACTCGTTCAGGAGTTGGTTGGAATCAAAATTCTGCCATTTATTTTTAAAAAATAATTCTTATTAAGCTTGGTGCGAGTAATACACTGGGACAGAGTGCTAGTTGGCCGCCCTCTTTGGTGGATTTCCCCCATTGGCGCAAGGGCTGATCTGGCTGGTCACGTCAAGGCCAAAAGGTCTATTTTTAGGGTTTTTTATAGGAAAATGTCTTTAGAGGAATGGTTTTCCTTGTCAAGGGGGATGCCATGAAAGTGGTTTCAGGTCATTTCACTGCTCATAGGTCACGAAAAAGGCCCTCCAATGTGCGGGATGGGGGATTGCAGGGAATGTGACAAATTACTTTGTAACACTCATCCCAAACAATTTGAATTACTTAAGCAATCCACAATCTATTAGGGCTTTTACTGTACCCAGATCATTTAAGGAAATCATATCCTATTCCTCATGTTCTCTTTCCCTCCATGTAATCATCATTGTAATCCAATGGAAACCTAAAATAAAACTATAAGATCCATTAGATTCCATTAATTGCAAAAAACTAGGAAATATTTGGGTATAATGTGAAAATAAAAAACTTAGATTGTGCCCAACGCACTCCCTAACAAGAGATAGTTCTTTGCATATGCAAGTACCCTTCACTGTACCTTCTATGCAACACAAGTTTCGACATTTAGGGGTGCGTTGCACTCTTTCTGGGTAGAATTTACCCTAGGGGCCTTAAAACCATAAAAATTTGCAGAAATTGGAAATGAAATGAATACTAAAGGAAAGAGGATGTTCATGGAACTAACCTAGATCAAATAACAATGAAACACATCCACATAAATGATCGCAATCAACAGCTGAAGTTCAAGAGAAAAATCAGGTTCAGAGCTCCAAAATGAAAATGGTAACTATGGAATGGTAAAAATTAATAGTGAGACTACTTTTAATAGTCATTTAATTATTTTCAATTTAAATTTATTGCTATGACTATAGTTTTATTATGTTTTTATCATGAAACAAGTATTTTTAATCCATTTGATGTTTTTTTGAACAAGATATACAACTGATGAACATATTAGTTGTGCAGATTTATTTCAAAGAATGACCTGACTACAAAGAATAATTTTTCTCCTTATTTTTCTAGCTTTGTTAAAAATGAAAAAGGATTTGAAGTGCATTTTTATCTCTTTTTTGAGCTTTGATAATAGTGAAAAATGAACTGTTGACCGGATAAATCGATCTTGCGGACAAGATCGATCTCCCTAGTGTCAGAAGACAATCTAGCAACAAACAAATAACTAAGTTTGTCTTTCTCTAAATATATTCATTTTACAAATAAATTCTATAAAGGTGTTGATCCTACCTTAGATCCAAATGCTTATTTTCAGTCGTAGCGCTTCATCGCATCAATGATCCTTCCATCACAACAAGAGTTCTTTTGTCGCAACAATAATTCTTCCGTTGCAACAAGAGTTCTTTCGTCGCAACAAAGTGTCGTATTTTGTTGACCTGCAATCACAAACAAGAAAATTTAAAATAACACCTGTATAAAAAATAATTATAAAACATACCTATCATAGTGATCAAGGAATCTATGAAATAAACAATCAAACGACAACTTATTGAAATAAACAATCGAACGACAATTTATTGAGAAAAACAAAACTTGATTGTATTAATATTAAAATAACAGAAGAACCTTACAACCTTAGCCTTGATGTTGAGAAGGCCCTCCCGGGGTGTGAAGCAGGAGTCTCCTCTACTTTGATAAGTCTTGCACTCTTCCTCCAGGAGCACATAGAGGTATGTGATCTTTCCTCTCAAAATCTCAACAGAAAGAAGTCTAAATCTCAACAGCACTTCAACTCAATCACACATAAAGCTTGAACTCCCTTTGAGGCTACCCAATACCTCTTTTTATAGAGAAGATGAGGAGGTTAGGGTTCCACCTATGAAGGGATAGAATCCTCCTTCAAAGGGATAGGCTCCTCACATCAAGGGATTAGTTCCTTAAGGTGAGGGATGCATGAACCTTACTAAAGCATACTCATCCCCAAAAATTATCATCTATAAGCTTCTAGAATTGACCTCAAATCAGCTTTTTCACTTTAGTTTCTCACTTTTTTTACTTTGGAGGGGGTACATAGGCATTACAAGGGAAAACTACGTTCTGAAACATAGGTAAGCAGTGTATTACCTACGTACCCAAGCCAGGAACGCAAGCTGGCTTCATTTTACCTACATACACTGAGTTTCAGAGATTTTAAGGGTTTTTCCTCCAGTTTTAAGGATTTGAATGAGGAACAAAGGTTGTAATACTTGCAAAGGAGGCATGTATGAGTGCTAATGAGCTCATATAGTCATCATAATGTCAAGGTGATAGTTTTTAAGTGCAACAGATTTCCCCCTGTTAGACTCGGTCTTGTCAAATCCTCCGCCAGAGTCAAATTCACTATAGTTCATTTCTCGTCATTTACAATCTGTTTTTTGCTATCTTGGTTAAAAAACAAAAAAGTTGTTTTAGTTTCTGAGTCTAGGGTTTTTGTCTTCTGATGCTATATACAAGATTTTGAAAATGGAAGTCTTTGATTTGAATACTATCCATGTTGAGGATGCAATGCATTCTATAGTGGATGCTATGACCAGCTGTAGGTTTGAAGTAACAAGATCCTGCATCAGAGGAGGTGGTGTTGGTGAAGATACTCCAAATTCTTTTGGCTTGCATGAAAACCAAGATTCTATTGTCTTGAGTAACCAGGATGTTTGTACCATAGTGAACACATGCTTCCGAGTAGTTCATCAAACTGGAACCAAGGGGGAGTTGTTACAGTGAAAAGCACGCCACAGCATGCATGAGCTTTGTGAGGTCCATGTTTGCTTGTTTACCCGATTTTGATTCCACTGCTGCATGTACAAAGGGTGTGCAAAACTTTTCTATCATGTTTAATTCTCATGTGGACAAGAAAGAACCTTGGGTAACTCTCATCGGATTCAAGCAGAAGATTACCTTGTTTCCAAAAAAATGAACAAAGAATCTACAAAAGAGTGTTCAAAAAATGGAAGCAAAAGTCATGCAAGTTATAGGATGGATTCTGATTGCAAAGTAACCCAAGGTTATGATAACTGGGATGTTGATATTAGTACAAGTTAATTGAAAGAATAGGATGCTGTCAGTGAAATGGCAATGGATATGCGAAGAGATAGCCCTTAGCAATGACAATCTTACTCTCTGGGAAAATATAGAAAAGTTAGAGGACAAGCTGCAGCTATTGTCAAAAACAAGAGCGCATAATTGTCACGTGGATGATGAATGGGTAGCAACCAACAGGGAGCTTCAGAAAATAGTAGTAGCTTACACTGTCAGTTTAAGGGAAGGAGCGATGTCTCGTTGGAGACTTTCTTCAGATAATACTGGCATCTGTGATGGCTTGATGAGAGTTTCCAGAGGAGAAAGTGCAGAAGATCTTCAACCATCAAGTGCCTTTGCAAAAAATAAGCAAATGGCAGAGGTATCTAATACTGTTATTGAAGTGCCATGTTCCAATAAGAATGTCACAGATGTTAAAGCTGCCAATAATAAAATTGATTTAAATTCTAATGTGCATGATGTTCATGTAGTCCAGCACGAAGGTGAAAGGACTAGAAGATACAATTCTCATAAAGGAACTGCTTTTAATTTTGACATAGTGGTGGTGCTGTGACCAAATCGATGCCAGATAGTGTGTCATTCAGGACTGTAAAATGATGAACTCCTTTAACTGAAAAAAGATGAATCGAGGTTTTCTTCAGAAGATGGATTGTAGAAAAAATGACATTTGGCGTATCGAGGTAGCAGCTCCTCAAACTTGTCCTCCTATATCTGTTATTGACAGTGAAAAAATCAGTAATATTTACAATTCAGAGGTTTCAAGAGTGAGAGCATGTGTTTGGTATGATGTCTGATGTTTTGATTCTTTCTCTCACTTTGCCTCTGGGCACGAGAGCATTTGAGTGTGTTTGTATGAGCGATGTGGTGTGGAATTTGGTTGGCCAGCGAGTAGGGTCCTCAGGGTTCTATTGAAATTTTGCACTAAGGTCGATGTAGGGAGAAAAAAAAAAAAAGAATTCGATGTCATTCCTAATCCCCTTCCTATATTATTGTGTTTTGTTACCACGAGTTGGCAATATATAATGCACATTCACGGGCTTAAACAGTGGCGCATTTCCATGCTGCTGTTGGGGATTAAATTGACGTTCTGTGGATATGTGTGAATGGTGGAGCAGATGACAATGGGATATGAATTTCCGGGGTATTTTCATGATATTTGGGTATCTAGCTCCTTAAAAATGGTGGTTCGATATTGTGTCTTGGGCCAAGGAAGAAAAAAAATAAGGGCTTAAAGCCATTTGGGATTTGGGATTCCAGTGAGAAAGTGCAAGTTTTTGTGAATGGTATTTTGTTGTTGTTATACTAGAGTTGTGGTGTTTCTACAAAAACATGGAGAGCATCGGTGCCTTCATTTTCCTGGTTTTGTTTATGGGGTTTTCTGTCACAGCAGATTCATCTCATTCTTCCGATGCCAAGCTGCTGCTTGCTCTGAAAGTAGGCATCTATGATTACAATGGATATCTAGATAGCTGGTCAGAGAACAATTCTGGTCACCATTGTTTCTGGGCAGGTGTCCAGTGTGATCGGTTTGATCATATTGTTTCTCTGGATCTTTCAAATATGAATCTCTCAGGCCAAATTCTGCCAGTAATAGGTCATCTGCGTAGCCTTATCAATCTCTCAATTGCATACAATTCCTTTACTGGCCCATTCCCTAACGAGAGCACCAATGCCGCAGGCCTCCGTTGGTTCAACATATCCAACAATATTCCCATTGCACGGAATTGACAGATTTGAAATTAGATACAAATAATCTCAATGGATAATCTCAAAAGATCAATACCATTGGAGCCTGTTCAGTGACACAATCTCAGGCCGCTTCACTTGGTATGTAATTCGGGCAAGCTGGAGATTCTTGCCATTGCAAAAAAATTTCCCCAAGGATCCATTCCCTCCCAAATTGGCCAATGTTTGAAACGATTGGTATTTAATAACAATAATCACAGTGGTGTTATCCCAGATTTGCTTAATTTTCAAACCTTTTATTGTTTCTTATTTGGATTTGAGTAGCAATCATCTGAAAAGGAGAATCCCCTCAAGCCTTGGGAAATGTAATAATCTCAGATATATAGACCTGTCGATGAATAATTTAATGGGAAGTTATCAAATGATGGAGGCGGTGATGGAGTAACTACAGCTGGCTCACGATATGGTGACAGTAAAACCCAAATTAAATGCAGAATACCAACCTCAACAGAAAGATAGGAACATATTTACCTATTTTTAACTTCAGTTCCAATTAAAATCCAGTTTTTGTCCTTTAATTGCTCCTTAGAGAGGTTCAAGTGGAGCGCTATTCTACCTTTAGAAAAGCTGATTGGATCTTCATCCTTTTTTTGTTAATAATGATTAAATCATCCCTCATTTTGAGTCGATCAGTTTTCCTACAGATAGTTTATTTATACATTGTAAATCATTTGTAAAAGAGAGAGTGCTGGGAGAAGTAGAGGGAATAGCAGAGAGTTTCATTGTATAGTTCAACAGAGAAATAATGAAAGGATGCAGCTCTGTTTCATAATATTCTTGTGGTACGAATTTAGCAAATGTATATTTCTTTCTATTTCATCTGTCTTTTGTAATGTTTCATAATTCATTCATAATCATTTCCAGCTGAATGCTTTATAGTAAGGGAGGTAGAATCCAATTTGTTGCTCTGCCTTGAAGGAGCGTTCAGTATTTGTGTAATTTTATTCTGTTGGAAAGGATTCATTGTTTAATGCCCTTTTCAGCTTTCTTAAACAGTCTCTACATTCCATTTAATATCAATTTAATTGTTAAATTTCACTCCTATCTTGCCTTATGGAATAATCTGTGCCTTTGATTAAGTCTCTGTTCTTGCTGTCTTTGCCCCATACAGCCCAAAAAACTTAGATATTCATTAAAACCCCTTTTCCTATCTATTTACTAGCCTAAAATCAGTTCCTTTTTAAGTCATCTCGCACACTATTGCTCATTTTATCGAGATTGACTGGAGAGAGCCCTCTCCTGTCCTCGTAGGGATAGCTACGAGGCTAAGCTTGGTTTGATGTTGCCTCGAGTTTTGCCTTTTTCAGCCTGAGGCAGATTCGAGCGCTAACATAGTGGCGACCATACTGGGGACGATGGTTTGCTGTTGATGCGACACTCGATTTGAAGATTGTCTTGCCCCAGTACCTGTATCAAGTTCAGATCCGATTGCTGATGGTGGACAGCAGTCAGACACATATGAAGGCTGAGACATTCACCTGGCGACTCCAGCTTGATCCAGATATTCCAGTGCTCACTGATCCATTCATGCAATGGTAGGGTATGTGGCAAACCCTGCACTGTGTGAAGCTGTAAAAGAAGTAAGAAATCAGTTAGCAGATTTTGAAATTAATGAAGAATTTTTCAGTGTCTTGCTTCAATGTTTGAAATCTCCGAAGTTTCCTCTTGAAACTAAAACTAGTTTCTGTGAGTTAGTTGTTGAAAGAATTGAGAAGGAGATTCAGTGTTTAAATGATCAGATCCAGTCATATGATTTCCGAGATCCCAAAAAGTTCTTGGAAACTCTTCCTCCTTCAAAACAAGAAACAATAGAGCTGCCTACAGATGTTTGCATTGACAGTGTGCAGCTGGAGGTATGTATTTCAGAGTTGGGGCAGAAAACGGAGTCTGGATTTTGCGATCCTATTGCGATGTACATGGAAATGTTTTTCAGTTTGACTGACAAATCAAACTGTCTTTTACATGATCAGACTCATTATGTGCATGTAGGGCTGCTAGCAATTGCATTTTTGATCTGGTTGAAGCACTCTCAAGCAGCATTCTTCTCAGATTTACTTGAATGGTTGACCTGGCATTACAACATTACTTGATTCATTGGCTCTGCAACAAAGTAGGGTAGATAAATAAGCAGCCAAAAGGCAGCATTTTGTTCCAGTTTCATTGCAGCTTTGGTTTGAAAGTTTTTCAAGTTAATTTTATCAGTCATTTTAGTCAAGTTTTCAGTCAATAAATGTGTCAAAGGTTTTGTGTGATTTGTTGAAATAAGGACTCCATAGCCCAATGGATGGAGGCACTGTTTGCTCTCCCAAAGATCTGCAGTTCTTGGCACCTCCAAGAAGCGGCAACTGCCATCCCCATTGGAGCCAATGTTATACTCGGTCTTGTCAAATCCTTCGCCAGAGTCAAATTTACTATAGTTCATTTCTCGTCATTTACAATCTGGTTTTTGCTATCTTGGTTAAAAAACAAAAAAGTTGTTTTAGTTTCCGAGTCTAGGGTTTTTGTCTTCTGATGCTATATACAAGATTTTGACAATGGAAGTCTTTGATTTGAATACTGTCCATGTTGAGGATGCAATGCATTCTATAGTGGATGCTATGACCAGCTGTAGGTTTGAAGTAACAAGATCCTGCATCAGAGGAGGTGGTGTTGGTGAAGATACTCCAAATTCTTTTGGCTTGCATGAAAACCAAGATTCTATTGTCTTGATTAACCAGGATGTTTGTACCATAGTGAACACATGCTTCCGAGTAGTTCATCAAACTGGAACCAAGGGGGAGTTTTTACAGTGAAAATCACGCCACCGCATGCATGAGCTTTGTGAGGTCCATGTTTGCTTGTTTACCCGATTTTGATTCCACTGCTGCATGTACAAAGGGTGTGCAAAAATTTTCTATCATGTTTAATTCTCATGTGGACAAGAAAGAACCTTGGTTAACTCTCATCGGATTCAAGCAGAAGATTACCTTGTTTCCAAAAAAATGAACAAAGAATCTACAAAAGAGTGTTCGAAAAATGGAAGCAAAAGTCATGCAAGTTACAGGATGGATTCTGATTGCAAAGTAACCCAAGGTTATGATAAATAGGATGTTGATATTAGTACAAGTTAATTGAAAGAAAAGGATGCTACCAGTGAAATGGCAATGGATATGCGAAGAGACAGCCCTTAGCAATGACAATCTTACTCTCTGGGAACAAATAGAAAATTTAGAGGACAAGCTGCAGCTATTGTAAAAAACAAGAGCGCATAATTGTCACGTGGATGATGAATGGGTAGAAACCAACAGGGAGCTTCAGAAAATAGTAGTAGCTTACACTGTCAGTTTAAGGGAAGGAGAGATGCCTCGTTGGAGACTTTCTTCAGATAATACTGGCATCTGTGATGGCTTGATGAGAGTTTCCAGAGGAGAAAGTGCAGAAGATCTTCAACCATCAAGTTCCTTTGCAAAAAATAAGCAAATGGCAGAGGTATCTAATACTGTTATTGAAGTGCCATGTTCCAATAAGAATGTCACAGATGTTAAAGCTGCCAATAATAAAATTTATTTAAATTCTAATGTGCATGATGTTCATGTAGTCCAACACAAAGGTGAAAGGACTAGAAGATACAATTCTCATAAAGGAACTGCTTTTAATTTTGACATAGTGGTGGTGCTGTGACCAAATCGATGCCAGATAGTGTGTCTTTTAGGAATGTAAAATGACGAACTCCTTTAACTGACAAAAGATGAATCGAGGTCTGCTTCAGAAGATGGATTGTAGAAAAAATGACATTTGGTATATTGAGGTAGCAGCTCCTCAAACTTGTCCTCCTATATCTGTTATTGACAATGAAAAATTCAGTAATATTTACCATTCATAGGTTTCAAGAGTGAGAGCATGCGTTTGGTATGATGTCTGATGTTTTGATTCTTTTTCTCGCTTTTCCTTTGGGCACGAGAGCGTTTGAGTGTGTTTGTACGAGCGATGTGGTGTGGAATTTGGCTGGCCAGCGAGTAGGGTCCTCAGGGTTCTGTTGAAATTTTGCACTAAGGTCGATGTAGGGAGAAAAAAAAAAGAATTCGCTATCATTCCTAATCCCCTTCCTATATTATTGTGTTTTGTTACCACTAGTTGGCAATATAGAATGCACGTTCACGGGCTTAAACAGTGGCGCATTTCCATGCTGCTGTTGGGGATTAAATTGACCTTCTGTGGATATGTGTGAATGGTGGAGCAGATGACAATGGGATAGGACTTTCCGGGGTATTTTCATGATCTTTGTGTATCTAGCTCCTTAAAAATGGTGGTTCGATATTGTGTCTTGGGCCAAGGAAGAAAAAAAATAAGGGCTTAAAGCCATTTGGGATTTGGGATTCCAGTGAGAAAGTGCAAGTTTTTGTGAATGGTATTCTGTTGTTGTTAGACTAGAGTTGTGGTGTTTCTGCAAAAACATGGAGAGCATCGGTGCCTTCATTCTCCTGGTTTTTTTTATGGGGTTTTCTGTCACAGCAGATTCATCTCATTCTTCTCATGCCAAGCTATTGCTTGCTCTGAAAGCAGGCATCTATGATTACAATGGATATCTAGATAGTTGTTCAGAGAACAATTCTGGTCACCATTGTTTCTGGGCAAGTGTCCAGTGTGATCGGTCTGATCATATTGTTTCTCTGGATCTTTCAAATATGAATCTCTCAGGCCAAATTTTGCCAGTAATAGGTCATCTGCGTAGCCTTATCAATCTCTCAATTACAAACAATTCCTTTACTGGCCCATTCCCTAACGAGAGCACCAATGTCGCAGGCCTCCGTTTGTTCAACATATCAAACAATATTCCCATTGCATGGAATTGAGAGATTTGAAATTAGATACAAATAATCTCAATGGATAATTTCAAAAGATCAATACCATTGGAACCTGTTCAGTGACACAATCTCAGGCCGCTTCACTTGGTATGTAATTCGGGCAAGCTGGAGATTCTTTCCATTGCAAACAATTTGCCCCAAGGATCCATTCCCTCCCAAATTGGCCAATGTTTGAAACGATTGGTATTTAATAACAATAATCACAGTGGTGTTATCCCAGATTTTCTTAAGTTTCAAACCTTTTATTGTTTCTTATTTGGATCTGAGTAGCAATCATCTAAAAAGGAGAATCCCCTCAAGCCTTGGGAAATGTAATAATCTCAGATATATAGACCTGTCGATGAATAATTTAATGTGCATTTATCAAATGCTGGAGGTGGTGATGGAGTAACTACAGGTGGCTCACGATATGGTGACAGTCAAACCCAAATTAAACGCAGAATACCAACCTCAGCAGAAAGATAGGAACAGATTTACCTATTTTTAACTTCATTTCCAATTCAAATCCAGTTTTTGTCCTTTAATCGGTCCTTAGAGAGGTTCAAGTGGAGCGCTATTCTACCTTCAGAAAAGCTGATTGGATCTTCATCCTTTGTTTGTTATTGATGTTAAAACAAATCCCTTGTCTTTGGGTCGATTTGTTTTCTCCTAGCATAGTTTATTTAATGTATTGAAAATCATTTGTAAAGTAGAGGGAGTTCTGGAAAAGTTGTGGGAGGAAATAACCCAGCACTATCATTGTACATTTTGACAGAGGAGTAATTAAGTGGTGCAGCTCTCTTTCATCAGATTCTTGTGGCGTAAGGTTTAGCATATGTTTCTTCTACTGTTTCATATGTAATCTCAATGTTTTACATTTCATTCATAATCGATTCAACTGGATGCTTTAGATAAGATAGGTAGATCAATTTATTTTCTCTGCCTTGAAGGAGGCGTTCGGGATTTGTATATTTTCTTAAATAGAAAGGGATTCATTGTTAAATGCTGGGCATTCGTTTGGAACGATCTTTACATCCCATTTAATTTCAATTTAATTGTTAAACTTCACTCCTACCTCGCCTTATGGAATAATCTGTGCCTTTGATTAAATCTCTGTTCACGCTGTTCTTCATCCCATGCTGCCCAGAAAACCCATTCATTTATCAAAAACCCCTTTCCTATCTATTTACTAGCCTAAAATCAGTTTCCCATTTTAAGTCATCTCGCACCCTATTGCTCATTTTATCGAGATTGACTGGAGAGAGCCCTCTCCTGTCCTCGTAGGGCTAGCTACGAGGCTGAGCTTGGTTTGATGTTGCCTTGAACCTCGCATTCTTTCAGCCTGAGGCATATTTGAGCGCTAACATAGTGGCGACCATACTGGGGAAGTCCTCCCCGGTACAGGATGACAAAGTTCAGATCCGATTGCTGATGGTGGACAGCAGTCAGACACATATGAAGGCTGAAACATTCACCTGGCGACTCCAACT
The DNA here is from genome assembly GCA_034641835.2 of Pinus albicaulis. Taxonomy (NCBI): domain Eukaryota; kingdom Viridiplantae; phylum Streptophyta; class Pinopsida; order Pinales; family Pinaceae; genus Pinus; species Pinus albicaulis. The sequence goes on along the minus strand of CM076584.1, from coordinate 1,513,079,795 downwards.
CGATCCAGAGATTCCAGTGCCCGCTGATCCACTCATGCAATGGTAGGGTATGTGGCAAACCCTGCGCTGTGTGAAGCTGTAAAAGAAGTTAGAAATCAGTTAGTAGATTTTGAAATTAATGAAGAATTTTTCAGTGTCTTGCTTCAATGTTTGAAATCTCCGAAGTTTCCTCTTGAAGCTAAAACTGGTCTCTGTGAGTTAATTGTTGAAAGATTTGAGAAGGAGATTCAGTGTTTAAATGATCAGATCCAGTCATATGAATTCCGAGATCCCAAAAAGTTCTTGGAAACTCTCCCTCCTTCAAAAAAAGAAACAATAGAGCTGCCTACAGATGTTTGCATTGACAGTGTGCAGCTGGAAGTATGTATTGCAGAGTTGGGGCAGCAAACAGAGTCTGGCTTTTGCGATCCTATTGCGATGTACATGGAAATGTTTTTCAGTTTGAAAGATAGATCAGATTGTCTTTTACATAACCAGACTCATTATGTGCATGTAGGGCTTCCAGCAATTGTATCTGTTATCTGGTTGAACCACTCTCAAGCAGCATTCTTCTCAGATTTACTTGAATGGTTGACCTGGCATTACAGCATTACTTGATCCATGGACTCTGCAGTAGAGTAGGGTAGATTTTGTAAATAAATAAGCAGCCAAAGGCAGCATTCTGTTCCAGTTTCATTGCAGCTTTAGTTTGAAGTTTGTTAAGTCAGTTTTTCAGTTATTTCTGTCTTGAGATCGAATCAGTTTCAGTTCAGTTTCAGTTTAAAAATTGAGTCAAGAGTCGTGTCGATTTGTCAAATAATGATTCCATAGCCCAATGGATGGAGGCACTGTCTGCTCTCCCAAAGATCTGCAGTTATTGGCACCTTCAAGAAGCGGCAGCTGCCATCCCCATTGGAGCCAATGTTAGACTCGGTCTTGTCAAATCCTCCGCCAGAGTCAAATTCACTAGAGTTCATTTCTCGTCATTTACAGTCTGGTTTTTGCTATCTTGGTTAAAAAAAAAAAAAGTTGTTTTAGTTTCTGAGTCTAGGGTTTTTGTCTTCTGATGCTATATACAAGATTTTGAAAATGGAAGTCTTTGATTTGAATACTGTCCATGTTGAGGATGCAATGCATTCTATAGTGGATGCTATGACCAGCTATAGGTTTGAAGTAACAAGATCCTGCATCAGAGGAGGTGGTGTTGGTGAAGATACTCCAAATTCTTTTGGCTTGCATGAAAAGCAAGATTCTATTGTCTTGAGTAACCAGGATGTTTGTACCATAGTGAACACATGCTTCCGAGTAGTTCATCAAACTGGAACCAAGGGGGAGTTGTTACAGTGAAAAGCATGCCACAGCATGCATGAGCTTTGTGAGGTCCATGTTTGCTTGTTTACCCGATTTTGATTCCACTGCTGCATGTACAAAGGGTGTGCAAAACTTTTCTATCATGTTTAATTCTCATGTGGACAAGAAAGAACCTTGGGTAACTCTCATCGGATTCAAGCAGAAGATTACCTTGTTTCCAAAAAAATGAACAAAGAATCTACAAAAGAGTGTTCGAAAAATGGAAACAAAAGTCATGCAAGTTACAGGATGGATTCTGATTGCAAAGTAACCCAAGGTTATGATAACTGGGATGTTGATATTAGTACAAGTTAATTGAAAGAACAGGATGCTGTCAGTGAAATGGCAATGGATATGCGAAGAGACAGCCCTTAGCAATGACAATCTTACTCTCTGGGAACAGATAGAAAAGTTAGAGGACAAGCTGCAGCTATTGTCAAAAAGAAGAGCGCATAATTGTCACGTGGATGATGAATGGGTAGCAACCAACAGGGAGCTTCGGAAAATAGTAGTAGCTTACACTGTCAGTTTAAGGGAAGGAGCAATGTCTCGTTGGAGACTTTCTTCAGATAATACTGGCATCTGTGATGGCTTGATGAGAGTTTCCAGAGGAGAAAGTGCAGAAGATCTTCAACCATCAAGTGCCTTTGCAAAAAATAAGCAAATGGCAGAGGTATCTAATACTGTTATTGAAGTGCCATGTTCCAATAATAATGTCACAGATGTTAAAGCTGCCAATAATAAAATTGATTTAAATTCTAATGTGCATGATGCTCATGTATTCCAGCAGGAAGGTGAAAGGACTAGAAGATACAATTCTCATAAAGGACTGCTTTTAATTTTGACATAGTGGTGGTGCTGTGACCAAATCGATGCCAGATAGTGTGTCTTTCAGGACTGTAAAAAGACGAACTCCTTTAACTGACAAAAGAAGAATCAAGGTCTGCTTCAGAAGATGGATTGTAGAAAAAATGACATTTGGCGTATCGAGGTAGCAGTTCCTCAAACTTGTCCTCCTATATCTGTTATTGACAGTGAAAAATTCAGTAATATTTACAGTTCATAGGTTTCAAGAGTGAGAACATGCGTTTGGTATGATGTCTGATGTTTTGATTCTTTTTCTCGCTTTGCCTCTGGGCGCGAGAGCGTTTGAGTGTGTTTGTACGAGCGATGTGGTGTGGAATTTGGCTGGCCAGAGAGTAGGGTCCTCAGGGTTCTGTTGAAATTTTGCACTAAGGTCGATGTAGGGAGAAAAAAAAGGGAATTCGCTGTCATTCCTAATCCCCTTCCTGTATTATTGTGTTTTGTTACCACCAGTTGGCAATATAGAATGCACGTTCACGGGCTTAAACAGTGGCGCATTTCCATGCTGCTGTTGGGGATTAAATTGACCTTTTGTGGATATGTGTGAATGGTGGAGTAGATGACAATGGGATAAGACTTTACGGGGTATTTTCATGATCTTTGTGTATCTAGCTCCTTAAAAATGGTGGTCCGATATTGTGTCTTGGGCCAAGGAAGAAAAAAAAATAAGGGCTTAAAGCCATTTGGGATTTGGGATTCCAGTGAGAAAGTGCAAGTTTTTGTGAATGGTATTCTGTTGTTGTTAGACTAGAGTTGTGGTGTTTCTGCAAAAACATGGAGAGCATCGGTGCCTTCATTCTCCTGGTTTTGTTTATGGGGTTTTCTGTCACAACAGATTCATCTCATTCTTTCGATGCCAATTTGCTACTTGCTCTGAAAGCAGGCATCTATGATTACAATGGATATCTAGATAGCTGGTCAGAGAACAATTTTGGTCACCATTGTTTCTGGGCAGGTGTCCAGTGTGATCGGTCTGATCATATTGTTTCTCTGGATCTTTCAAATATGAATCTCTCAGGCCAAATTCTGCCAGTAATAGGTCATCTGCGTAGCCTTATCAATCTCTCAATTGCAGACAATTCCTTTACTGGCCCATTCCCTAACGAAAGCACCAATGCCGCAGGCCTCCCTTTCTTCAACATATCCAACAATATTCCCATTGGACGGAATTGACATATTTGAAATTAGATACAAATAATCTCAATGGATAATCTCAAAAGATCAATACCATTGGAACTTGTTCAGTGACACAATCTCAGGCCGCTTCACTTGGTATGTAATTCGGGCAAGCTGGAGATTCTTTCCATTGCAAACAATTTGCCCCAAGAATCCATTCCCTCCCAAATTGGCCAATGTTTGAAACGATTGGTATTTAATAACAATAATCACAGCGGTGTTATCCCAGATTTGCTTAAGTTTCAAACCTTTTATTGTTTCTTATTTGGATCTGAGTAGCAATCATCTGAAAAGGAGAATCCCCTCGAGCCTTGGGAAATGTAATAATCTCAGATATATAGACCTGTCGATGAATAATTTAATGGGCAGTTATCAAACGCTGGAGGCGGTGATGGAGTAACTACAGCTGGCTCACGATATGGTGACAGTCAAACCCAAATTAAACGCAGAATACCAACCTCAGCAGAAAGATAGGAACAGATTCACCTATTTTTAACTTCAGTTCCAATTCAAATCCAGTTTTTGTCCTTTAATTGGTCCTTAGAGAGGTTCAAGTGGAGCGCTATTCTACCTTGAAGCTGATTGGATCTTCATCCTTTGTTTGTTAATAATGATTAAATCATCCCTCATTTTGAGTCGATCAGTTTTCCTACAGATAGTTTATTTATACATTGTAAATCATTTGTAAAAAAAAGAGAATTTTGGAAAAGTTGTGGGAGGAAATAACCCAGCACTATCATTGTACAGTTTGACAGAGGATTAATTAAGTGGTGCAGCTCTGTTTCATCAGATTCTTGTGGCGTAAAGTTTATCATATGTTTCTTCTACTGTTTCATATGTAATCTCGTAACGTTTTACATTTCATTCATAATCAAATCACTGGATGCTTTTGCAGTAAGATAGGTAGAATCCAATTTATTTGCTCTGCCTTGAAGGAGCGTTCAGGATTTGTATATTTTCTTCTGTCTGAAAGGGATTCATTGTTAAATTCCCTTTTCAGCTTTCTTAAACAGTCTTTACATCCCATTTAATTTCAATTTAATTGTTAAACTTCACTCCTACCTCGCCTTATGGAATAATCTGTGCCTTTGATTAAATCTTTGTTTACGCTGTTCTTCATCCCATGCTGCCCAGAAAACCCAGTCATTTATCAAAAACCCCTTTCCTATCTATTTACTAGCCTAAAATCAGTTTCCCATTTTAATTCATCTCGCACCCTATTGCTCATTTTATCGAGATTGACTGGAGAGAGCCCTCTCCTATCCTCATAGGGCTAGCTACGAGGCTGAGCTTGGTTTGATGTTGCCTCGAACCTCGCATTCTTTCAGCCTGAGGCAGATTTGAGCGCTAACAGAAGCGTCATGTTGTGTATGAGTCTCGACCTCGTACTGTTATTTTTACTTTGGGATATAAGTTGTACAGGATACCAGAGGTACCACCTCCTGCGGCTATCTCTTTGGTTACTGCAAAACAATGCAGTAAGCTCATTTCCCAAACCATGAAATTTATTTTCCTGATGATCCGCCCCCAGGGCAAGAATAAGACTGTGGCCACGACCTCCAGACAGGGCTCCTCTGCAGGACAGAAACAAATGGATAAGGTTGTGGAGGAGTACAGGGACATCTTCACCTCACCCACAGGGGTTCCTCTGCACTGTCAGGTCAAGCACCCGATTGATCTGACCCCAGTTGCGCCGCTACCCAATGGACCGATCTATCGACGCTCTGTTCTGGAGAATGATGAAATAAAGAGGCAAATTCAGGAGCTGTTGCAGAAAGGTCACATCAGACCAAGTTCATCGCCCTGTGGGAGCCCGATCGTGTTAGTACAGAAGAAGGATGGGACGTGGAGACTCTGTATTGACTATCAGGCGCTGAACAAGATCACTGATCCGGATTTATGAAGGAACGCAACAGAATAAAAATATAACCATAAATACAGAGATGCAGCGGAAATAGCACTTCATTTCATGAATATCAAAGAACTGAAATTTGCTTACAGACAGAATGGAAATAAAACTAGCTAGGGCGCTGGTAGCTATCTCTGAGAAGAGATGTGGCAGCTACAGGCCTCTGAACTGAGTTACAATGAGGCTCGAGGGCCTATTAATTATTGAGAAACAATGGATAACCCTCAACATCCAAAAACCTAACCCTAGGAGATGAAGCGCCAAAACTATGGGCCCCGTTTGGGTAAATTTGTGTTTCAACTTCCCAGGGACGTAACTTTGGCATACTATCTCCATTTGACGCACATGATACATCATCAGAAAGCTCTATCCGAGGACTACAACTTTCGCCAAAAATAGAATAATATTTTCTGGAGGCGCAATGCCCAAAAAACATCGTTTAGGGCCTCAAAACGGCTCCAGAAGTTCAGGACCCGAAAAACTGCTAAAAATAGTAAGTTATGCCGAAACTGAAAAACTGAAAGAGACAATGGTGGGGGCCCAAGTGGAATAGGCGGGTGGCCACTAATAGGGGCCCAAGTAAGGCCTTTTTTAATGGTTGGTCATGCCTTTCGGGTTGACGAATTCTCCCGCAACCTTCATGAGGATGATGGACGACATCTTGCGGCCATTCACCAACTCATTTGTAGTGGTGTACTTGGATGACATTCTGATCTTCAGCAAGACTTGGGAAGAGCACCTTCACCACATCCGACAAGTCCTCCAAACACTGTGACAACACAAGTTGTGTGCCAATTTGGAGAAGTGCACTTTTGGCATGACCCAGGTTCAATATCTGGGATACATTATTGATGAAAGGGGGGTGCATGTGGATCCAGCCAAGATCCAAGTCATTCGGGATTGGCCGGCCCCAACCACTATAACAGAGCTTCGCAGCTTTCTGGGTCTTGCTAATTTCTATCGAAGGTTCGTGTTGGGATTCTCTCATATCACTTGGCCCTTGAGTCAAGTCACCAAGGAGGAGCGAGGAGGCCCGACCTATTCGAGAACCTCAACGAAGGCGTTCACGGAAATTGAAAAATCGCCTGCGATACCCTTTGATTCTCATTACCGGATTGCAACGACGGTTGGGGTGAGACGGATACCTACGACTATTTTCTGCTATTAGGGCGATTCTTACTCCATGAGGACATCATTGGCATATCCCAGTGAGACATTGTCTGAGACAGTTCGCAAGTATCCCATCTATGACAAAGAAATGTATTCCATTGTGCAAGCCTGTCGACAATGGAAGAATTACATTTTGGGGAAGGAAACAATCATCCACACAGACCACCGGCCCCTGCAGTTCATATAGACACAAGGGAAGTTGTAGAATGATCGCCATCAGAAGTGGTCCACATATCTGCAACAGTTTCATTTGAACATTAAGTACAAGAAGGGTAGCACCAATCATGTTGCAGACTGCCTCAGCCGACCACCAATCGTGGCGCTCACCACCATGCTCAACTCTTGTGGGCACGAGACTCCTGATGGGCCGCTTCTCTATGAGAGTGACCCATAATTCGGCCACACTTACAAGGAACTCTTGGGGGGTATGCAAGTTCCAAATTTTCACCTCCAAGATGCACTTTTATGTCACCTAGGACACCTTTGTATTCCTTCAAGCGAGCATGCCAAGATGATATGGGAAGCACACTACAGTCAAGTCGCTGGGAATTTCAGGGTCGAGAAAACGGTGGCAATAATATAGAAGTATTTCTATTGGGCGAACCTTCGAAAGGATGTCAAGAAGCACATCAGATCTTGCACTGCTTGTGCCATTGCCAAACCGACCATCAAGAAGCAAGGCCTATATACTCCACTACCTACCCCTAGTCGACCTTAGGAATCCATCTCCATGGATTACATGTCGGGCCTGCCTTCTACTAAGAATGGAAATGACTGTGTTTTCGTGGTCGTTGACAGATTCTCGAAGATGGCCATTATGGCGACCTGTAAGAAGAATATCACAGTAGAAGCCACTGCTAAACTCTTCTTTGAACGAGTGTGGGTGCACTTTGGGATCCCACATTCTATCATATTAGATCGAGATAGCAGGTTCCTCAGCACATTTTGGTCCAGCCTCTGGTCAATGTTGGACACAAATCTCACCAAGTCCACAACTTTCCATCCCCAAACAGATGGCCAGACAGAGGTCGTCAACAAAATGATTGTACACATTCTGCGCATGTACAATTCAAAACATCTACGCACATGGGATGAGAGCCTCCCCTATGTACAACATAGTTATAACCGAGCTCTCCACAGTTCAATTGGCCATAGCCCCTTTCAGGTGGGCTTGGGATTCCAGCCACTATGTCCCATTGACATAGCCATGCCATTTGCAGCTGCTCAGACCGATTCAGCTCATGTCCAGTCTGAAGTTGACAAAGCAAGTATCTTCATTGAGCGCATTAAACACATCCGCCAACAGGTTCATGATATATTTGACAGAGCCAATGCGAAGTACAAGAAGCGCCATGATCAACACCGGGTGCCACACAACTTCCAGGTGGGCGACAAAGTATGGCTACATTTGCAAAAGGAGCGCCTCACTGGACCCCACCGCAAGCTTCGCCTGCTCCGATACGGGCCGTACACCGTCACCAAGGCTGTAGGGAACAATGCCTTCGAGCTTAGTATTCCTCCATTCCTTGGTCTGCACCCAGTCTTCAATGTGGATCGCCTTCGTCCTTACTTCCCACCTCTATTGGACACCTCGGACATTGCAGAACAACTCACACCAACAGAGTTAAACCCAGACTGCATGGAACAGGCCACCACAGATTGTATCATGGACATGCAAATCAAGAACACTCGTCAACAGCAGATCCAACTGTATCGGGTTGTCAAAGCTGGCCAACTCCTGCACCCAGGAAAGTGGTTCACCAGGGACCAAGTTCAGCAGAAATTTCCTCATCTCATGGAGGAACTTAACGCAATGGGGACCATTGCTTCCTAAGGGGGGAGGAATGATCCAGGTGGATATTAGTGGCCACCCGCCTATTCCACTTGGGCCCCCACCATAGTCTCTTTCAGTTTTTCAGTTTCGGCATAACTTACTATTTTTAGCAGTTTTTCGGGTCCTGAACTTCCAGAGCCGTTTTGAGGCCCTAAAGGACGTTTTTTGGGCATCGCGCCTCCAGCAAATAGCATTCCGTTCTAAAATTATTTTCATGGCGAAAGTTGTATTCCTCGGATAGAGCTTTCTAATGATGTATCATGTGCGTCAAACAGAGATAGTATGCCAAAGTTACGTCCACAGGAAGTTAGAGCACCAATTTACCCAAAACGGGGCCCATATTTTTGGCGCTTCATCTCTAGGGTTGGAGTTTTTGGATGTTGAGGGTTCTCCATTGTTTCTCAATAATAAATAGGCCCTCGAGCCTCATTTTAACTTAGTTCGAGGAGGCCTATGGCCGCCACATCTCTTCTCGGTCGCTAAAGGCGCCTAGCTAGTTTTATTTCCATTAAATACGTAAGCGAATTTCGGTTCTTTGATATTAATGAAATGAGTGTTATTTCTTTGCATCTCTTGTATTTATGGTTATATGTTTGTTACATTTGCATTCACACGCAAATCGGATCACTCTAGCCCTAGGGTGGGTCTAGCAACTACGGGAACATACTAAAATCTACCTTCCTAGATTGTAAATGAAATTCACAGCAAGGAAGATGACCTACCTTGTTCTGATGCTATGTTGTCATCTTCTGTTGAAGCTTCTTGATCAGTCGTTCTTCTGAAGTTTGATACACGTTGCTACCAACGTCTGATTACCTGTACAAACAGTCGGGAAACAACGACAAGCGTAAAATCATGACAAACACAAAACAATTACAACCTATATAACTGATAAAGGAATGTTATAAATCTCATTATAGATGTAAAAAATAGTGGAAGATAAACATCAGTTGCATTTTATTATGATAAAGACAAGGGGATTTTACAACCAAGCCTTGATGTTGAGGCTCTCCCTCGGTAGGTCTGTATCCAAGCACATTTGAAACACCCTCATATGCAAAGGTCTAAGATCTCACTATGTTCCTAACACACAAAAATGATCACACGCTGCACTATTCTCCCGAAGCTATGATTTCTTCTCTTCTCTATGATTTCTAAGGCAGTAGAGTTGAAGGAGGTATCCTTACATAACAATGGAGGAGGAGGTTATGGGCCCTCAAATAATGGGAAAAGAGCTTATCCTTTGGAGTATTTCCTATTTCTTGGGAACAAGAATCCCAAAGGGGAATTCATCAGCCATATCCTCAAAACAAACTTCCAGATCACCACCTCGCGAAGCTTCTAGTCAAAGAAATTTCGTTTCTATTTTTAAAAACTTTCCAAAAGAGGATCGGCGCGGGTCCGACATTAAGACAAAGCGCCGATCGGCACGAGTCTCAGTGAAAATATCTGCTATCGGTGCGGGTCAGACACTGAGAAAAAACGTCAACCTAGAAAACCAGGTTTTTATAAGGATCTTCTAGAAAAGTTGTAAAGGGAGATGAATTCGCAAAAAAAGTGTGGTTTAGGGGTATGTAATCCATGCTTGGAAAGTACACAAGGGTCATTGTATGGGTCCTCTAGGATCAAGGAACGGGGAGTATAGGGACAGTGAAATTTTTTTGTGTAACAGATGACCCCTAAAGTATGAAGTCCGAACATTAGTGAGGGGTGAAATGCTTTACAAGTACGTGCAAGGAATTGGACGCTGTTGTCGGGAGACCTACAAATCAAACATAAATACATATACATAACTGAAATCTCTGATGAAAATACATGAATCAAGGTATGGACACAGCCATCCGTAAAATATACCATGTTATGGTCGCAGCAATCCATCTGAGAAGGATCACATATAGACTTATGGTATGGTCATAGCCATCCATCTGAAAGAAACATGTATCCAATCATGGAAAAATCATATCGCTGCACAACCTGGACTCTAGAGAATAAAATCCAAGGTCTTGCACTCCGTCACGACCCGATGAAGTACAATTTCAAGCATGTGAGTAAATGAGCTGAAGTCGAACATGCAAGAAAGTCACCTGATTACCAGCCAATGATGAAAGTTGTTAACAGGCACGAGAGAAAATTCCAATAATGACAATGGTTCTCAAGGCACCACTAGTACAATCCATGAAATGTGAACAGTGAGCTGGCATCGAACACCAGCAAAATTACTCGATCGAATTCCAATGATGAGGACCTATCGTCGAATGCGAAGAACTTGCCATTGAGGCATGCAAGCTCTAAAGTACCAGAAAGGAGTCTTTATATCGACTTCTCGGATAATGAGCTGAACTCAACAGGAAGCGATCCGTCGAAGGAGGGTCATAATGAATCCCACATTATCGACATGAAATAGAGAAGGTAACATAAGTGTGAATCAAGACTGAAGCAGAGGATCAAGGAATGTACAAACTGCAGAAGGATTTGCTCTTGAACATATTGGTGACACGACTCTGGAATTTGGCAACATTTGACTCAAATAGGATCATAGGTCATGTTGACAAGATTGGTAATCGAATTAGAGGCAAATATATTTCCCAAACCCATGGACGCAAAGTGACATGGTGAAGATATCCCAATCCGACACGAACTGCAGATAAGTTTCATGTTCAAGAGTGACATACTACTGACACAATTGATAAATAACTTCTGTTTTCCCCCACCATTTCTTGTGAGTACCTCTTTATTTTTACACAAGCTTGAAGAGGATATCATATTCTGGTCATATAATTTTGTCCTTCGGACAAATCCATCCTATTACATTTTACGATCCCTACGAAGGAGGAACTCGATTATGTCATGGTGACGATTTCCGATGTCATTTAGATTTTAACAAGTCTGACAAAGGAATAAATCAACATCTTTTCATGTTTAGAGAGTTTGAAAAGAAGCGGAAAATAAAACTCCAGCAGTCCCTTTTCGTAGGTAGTCTCATAGATCCGAAAAGGTAGAAAACTATATCTGAGAGAATCTCTTAGTTACGATAGGCTAAGCTATTCCTTTTTCGTAAATAATCCATCCCAGCTCGAAAAAGGGGTAAACTTATACTAGGTATATATCATTTTGAAACCTTTAATGAGTTCAAAACGACAAGAGTCTCGACAATATTTTCAATTTTTAACAGTAAGAAAAGAGCTGAAAGTTTACTCCTCCTGGAGGAATGAGTGGTATTAAGGGTAGCAACTGGTTCCACTGATGGTGGAACTACTCAGAACAAGTAAAGGTCAAGAGGTTGGCTAAAAAAGCCACTCATTGCAGTTGTTCCTCAGGAATGGATAAAACAACCAAGTGAAGGCGTATGATCAGGGAAGCAGATAGTGACGATGGAATGAGAACACCAAGGATCATCTCGCAAAACAGGCTGATAAAATGGAAATCACGAGAGGTAAAATGAGAATGGTTTCATTTTTACACAAGCTTGAAACAAAGATAAACTATGCTTGAAGTTGGTTTTATTTTTACACAAGCTTGAAACAAAGATAAACTATGCTTGGAAACGTTTGCATGCTCCCAGCATGGTGACTCAATTCGAGGTACATGCCCCCCAAGCTTCAACGCATTCACCGGAGTACACTGCTAGTTACTGATAGGTGGATGAAATTAAGGTTCAATTACAAGATCAAGTGAAATACTCAACTGGATTTTTTGAGATTTGATCAAAAACTCGAATTGAAAAGGGAACCCGATTCATTTTTTAATGAGGTTGACATAGTAAATTAACTATCCTCATAAGAGCTTGTTTCGTTTTTTAAGGAGCTTGACACAAGAAAACGAACTATGCTCTTATGACCTTATTTCATTTTTTAAGGAGCTTGACACAAGAAAACGAACTATGCTCCGACGAGCTTGTTTCATTTTTTAAGGAGCTTGACACAAGAAAATGAACTCTTCTCCGATGATATTTAAGAGGTCATGGCTTCCAAGTGGTTCTCATTTTATGGGAGAAGAACACTCTTGAAATCAAAATCCAATGCCCCTAGTACATAATTCACAACATCACTAACATTACTATCACTGGATGCAGGAAAGGAACAAGTGGCCACATAATTGACCAGTGGCGAGGAAGATATCACTGGCAGGAAGGACCAGGAAGGGACGATGGTGGACCATATGTCACATAAGGGCCAAAAAATGAAAGCTGATTAATGGTCATGATCTGAAATTCATGGGGAAAACAAATCACACGAAAGAGGGAAGAGACAAGCGCGTCCATGGCACAAGCATAGTCGCACCCCAAGAGTAAATTAAAATCCAAGGGGCCTTGGACCACCACCACGTCTATATAGACAGTTTTCCCTCCCAAAGCACTAGGCAACTTCTGAAGGATCCCTAATGGTTGAATTGTTCGTTTTTTAAAAGCCAACAAATTCTGAGTAACATGCACAAGCTACGGAGAACCCAAAGCTTTCCATGTGTTTGAGGACAAAATACTAACCAAGGCATCTTCATCTATAATCATTTCTGTTACAACCATATTGCAGGCCTATACAGTGATCTCAAAGGGCATGTAAGAAGGAAGACGATGACCCATAAATCAACTCCAATCAAAGGAAGCGACCAAACTGCATGGAGGGGGTGCCATAGGAATAAGAGGATTATCCCCTTGCATTACGGAATGGAAATACCATCCTCCTGGGCTCCGGGAATGAGAGGCGGAGGATCACTTTCTAGAACGGTGGCAACAGGAGGCGGAGGATCACCCTCCTGGATCGTGGAAATAGGAGGATCACCCTCCAATGCCAGGGAATAAGAGGAAACAAAAATAACCTGAATGGTATGAGACCCACTCTCGACGAAAAAGACCTGAGGAACTGTAGGTGGAATTAGGTCGACTTTTTTCTCAACCAATGATTGGTCAAAAATGGACTCATGAGACTGAATTTCAGAGAGAGCGGTATTGACCGGAGATGAATCTCGATCAATGGGTTGATAAACTATGGGAGGACTCGAAGAAAACTTCTGGTAACCAATGGGAAGATAAGACTCAGAAGTCGAAAGGTTATCCAACACTTTAGGAGCTTCATCTATATAAGGACAGAGGTGAATGGGATGGTTCCCTTCACACAACCTACAGGGAAATTTGATCTTACCCTATTTCTTATGAGTCTGATTATCTTTAACTGAAGGCTCATCATCATCCTGATGCCCAGAGGTTGATGATGAAGGATGAATCAAACCAGCATACCACACTTCCAGCACCTTGGGAATACTAGGGCAATCACGAAGAAGGTGGTCACCCTCACATAGCTTGCAAGGGAATTTGACTCTATGAGACAGAGTGGGTGGATTCTCGATCTTAGCTGCATGGGTAGCAATAGTTGTTGATTTCCCCCTAGCTTATTTTCCTTCTTCTTCTTCGACTTCTTCATCTTCTTCTTAGCCACCTAGGTACTAGAATCCAAACTTTCACCAAGATAAGAGGAAGAACGAGGTGAAGAAATGGGCAAAGAAGGTGAGGGGTCAATCGTAGGATCAACATGGGGTTGACATGGTTCAGGTGGAGGAGAACGTGGTTGAGAATCCGTTTAGATTTTCGGAACCATCGAGGTCGAAAATAACCAAATCGGTAGACCAATAGTTAACCCATGAAGGGACAATGTCGCTATATACGAAGCACCAACATCCCTGAATGAAGGAAAAGGACGAGGATTCCCATATGAGGGGATTCCTTGGTTAGTGAACCCTGGAAACGTCGCCATTGGCCTCAATCCTAAGAATCACTAAGGAATATAACTTTAACGAGGAATATTTTGTAGGAAGTTAATTTTAAGACACTGAAACAAAACTCTGCCTTTTCATATTTTAAGAGTCAAGAAAAGGACAAAAGGTGACTCTAGTTGCTTTCATCTTTAACGAGCTCGAAAGGATAAGGGCTCGATTATCTTTTCAAATTTAAATATTCATTAAAGATAAAAAATGAATACTTAGGAAATCTAAGCAAGAGGGTGTACCAACTTCCCGTGAACTGCAATATACACCTTAGTGATCAAATGAAAGAGAAAAGGCCAAGGACTTAACGTATGTGCAGGCGGACTCCTCAAATTTTGTGTTTGGTGTATCACGGTTATAGGGTGGCATACTCAGCTTCCTATGGATAAAGGATTGCAACCTATGAGGGTATCCCTTTATATACACAACAGTACGAGGAGAATAAGTCTGTGCTAGTGTTGTCTAATGCTAGATGGCAAATGAATACTACTAGGTTTAACAACGTCGGAACACGTCACTAGCCTAGACCTCTACAATATGTGTGTTATGTTTCAATGCTTCCTTAGATTGATTGAATAAATTTTAAAGGTTGATCTTGAATTATGTCTCAGTTTCAAAGCCCTACCGTTGTCATTAGAGAACTCCTATGTGCAGCTATATGAGAAAAGAACTCTTTCAATTCGATGAATGTTATCTAGTTAAGGGAAGAGTCTCAAACAATGATGTAACAAATAGTAATACTTCAAATGAAACTTTTTCCTAACTAGATGAATTTCACTATCCAAAAGTAATCTAAAACATTCAACGATGTGAATTATGCAATGTAATCTATGCAAAATCCTCTTTTTTGAAAACTATGCAATTGTAATCTATGCACAATTTCCTTTTTCTTTTGACTGAACAAGAATGCACTCAAGGCATTTTTCGATGAAATAAGAATCTATGTAATGCAAGATTTTAATGAAATATAATGCACTCAATGCAACCTTTAGTTTCCAATCATTAAAAAATGTAATCTAAGTTTAATGATAAATTTCAAACATGACTTTTCAATGCAACTTGATCTAATGCATTTTAACGAAAAGAAAACTTTGAGACGAAAGCTAACTGAACGCAAATTCGCTTAATGCAAAAGGGATGTAATGAACATTAAGAATACAATCTTGTTTTGAACACTTTGTAATGAAATTCCTCAAAAGGCTACGAGACATATGAGTTCAATGACAAAGAGGACTTCCAAATCATGGGATCAAAACAAGGCATTCACATTCCCTTTTACATCAAGAAATTAGAGAAAGAATACTTTTCAACCGAACAATGAGCAATGTAATCTATGCTCACAAGTGAAAAAGTGGACCAAATGAGCTCGAGAGACACTTGAGACTTGAACACTCAATCAACCAAAAAGTAAAAGGCAATCAACTAGAGATGGCTCACCAAGAAAGGAAACTGACTCAATCAACAGGGAAATGTACCGCAAAGCATGCAACCATGCAATTGATGCACGATCCTAGAAAAACTGGGATGTAAGGATGCACGTCCCAAAAACAACCAAAAACCAAGCCAATGAGTCAATAAATCCAACTTGAGTGAAGGGGAGAAAATGTAAATCATATAGAGAAAAATACCGGAAGGGCAAGACACACTGGTGAAAGACTTAGGGAAAAAATCTTAATTTTTCACACATACTGGAATTGGCACGACTTTAGGGGTTGAAACTAGCGCCAACAGCCCATTGGTGCGACTATCAGAAAAATAAAAGTGCCAATGCCTGAAAAAGAAAAAAAAACAAATAATTTCTCCAAACCAAGACCAGACTCAGCCCTAGGGTGGGTCTAGAAACTATGGGAACATACTAACATCTACCTTCCTAGATTTTAAATGAAATTCAGAGCAAGGAAGATGATCTACCTTGTTATGATGCTATGTTTTCATCTTTCGTCGAAGATTCTTGATCTATCATTCTCCTCAATTTCGATACACACTGCTGCCAACGTCCGATTACCTGTACAAACAGTCAGGAAACAACGACAAGCATAAAATCACGAAAAACATAAAACAATTACAACCTATCTAATTGATCAAGGAATGTTAGAAATATCATTATAGATGTAAACAAGAGTGGAAGATAAACATCAGTTGCATTTTATTATGATAAAGACAAGGGGATTTTACAACCAAGCCTTGATGTTAAGGCTCTCCTTTGGCAAGTACGTATCCAAGCACGTTTGCAACACCCTCGTACACAAAGGTCTAAGATCTCACTATGTTCCTAAAACACAAAAACGATCACACTCTGCACTACTCTCCCGAAGCTATGATTTCTTATCTTCTCTATGATTGCTAAGGCAGTAGAGCTAAAGGAGGTCTCTTTATATAACAATGGAGGAGGAGGTTATGGGCCCTCAAATAATGGGAAAATAGCTTATCCTTTGGAGTAGTTCCTATTTCTTGGGAACAAGAAACCCAAAGGGGGATTCCTCGGCCATATCCTCAAAACAAACTTCCATCTCGCTGCCTCGGGAAGCTTCTAGTTGCGGAAAATTCGTTTCTATTTTTAAAAACTTTCCAAAAGAGGATCGGCATGGTTCTTAGTGCAAATCTTTGCTATTGGTGCGAGTCAGACACTGAGACAAAGCGTCGACCTTGAAAACTAGGTTTTTATAAGGATCTTCCATAAAATTTGTAAAGGGAGATGAATTGGCAGACAAAGTGTGGTTCAGGGTTATGTATTCCATGTTTGGAAAGTACACAAGGGTCACTGTATGGGTCCTCCAGGATCAAGAATGAGGAGTATAGGGACAATGACAAATTTTTGTGTAACAATAGGTCAATAAGCCAGTAGGATTAAAATAGCTGCAATTTCGGCAATAACACTATCAGGCTAAAGTCAAAAATCCTTGAAATTGTCAATATAGGAAAGGAAATGGTCAAGTTGTTGAAATGGCACCCAAAGGGGGCTTATAATTTAATTTTCCCTTAATTAAATTGGAAGAGAAGTTGTAATTTCCTCTCATGACAACTTCTATTAGTTAATTGAGTCCGTAAGACTTAGTTAGCTTGGGAAATTCGAGTTGGGGGTCAGAGAGGAGGCATGTAGAGTTATCCCATGATTTTAGGGGGTCCAATTACAATTGTTTGTGAGTTGTAATTAGTTAACTCAATTAATTGAGTTAAATCAGTTTAACTAGTTCTAACTGAGAGATGAGATAGCGATAGGTCCAGTGAATTAAATATGATTTAATTCACAAGTAGTGATCAATCATTTAACTGATAATTCACTATAAATAGTTGTTTCATGTCAGTTCTAAGTAAGTCTCAGTTGAGTTTGAGTTTAAACGGAAGATAACTATCAATTGTATATTTAGAAACTTTTATAGGTCATGTATAGAGTCATTAGGAAGCCTTGGCAGGATTGCATCATCAATTCTTGAGAATTTCCTATTTAATAGGGCAACAATTACTCCAAGAATGCGTGATCAAGGCTAGTTAGACAAAGGTTGAGAATTGGTTAAGTATTTAATTGATTTTGCCTTGATAAGAGAGAGAAAGTAAACAGAGTGCAGATGTTTCTCAGTGAGAGAAAATAATTGTGTTGTTTCATGGTCTTGACTTTATAAAATATAAAAATAATGAGGTTTTGAGAATTTTCTTTCCCCAAATACATCTTGTGTTGTGTGATTGATTGCTTCTTTCTCTTACTTTTTAAGTGATTGTGCGATCGTATTTGGTTTCTGCAAATTGTAAAAGGATTTAGTTTTTTGTTTTAGTACATTACAAGATCAGATTGAATCCCTTTGGAAATATTTTTTACATGGTATCAAAGCACCACAAATCACAATAGAAGAGAAGAACCAGAGTTTGTTTTGAATAGGTACATCGAATTTGCAAATTTATTCTTCAGGACCAGCATCATATCAAGATGTAATTCAGTGCCTTGAGACTTGAATATGCCATTTAGGGAAATTCGAATTACATAGCATGGAAGTACTGGATGGAGGTAGTGCTCAAGGACAACAGACTCAAGGCAATCATTGACAGTGATATTCCTCAGCCCGTAGCAGCAGATGTTCAACAACTTGATGCATGGAAGAAGAATGTAGAAAAGGCGAGAAGGACCTTATTATAGGGATTTCAAGACCATCTTGTCTCGAGTCTCCATGGAAAGGATACTCCATATGTTATGTGGAAGGCCTTGATGGATCTGTTTCAGAATAGCAGCAACCATAGGAAATTGGCACTGAAAGACAAGCTAAGAAAGATCAATATGGAGAAGGGAGACACGATCCAAAAATACTTGATGAAGTTCACTCAATGTTGAGATGAGCTTGGAAGTGTTGCGATAACAGTTTCCCTGGATGATTTGGTGAGCTTAGCTCTTCTGGGCCTTTCCAAGAGCTGGCATAGCTACCAGGAATCTGTGAATGGGAGGGAGAAGTTACCAGACTGGGAGTGCTTATGGTCTGACTTGGTACAAGAAGAGATTCAACGGAGCACCCGAGATGGATCCTCATCAAATACTGATGACGAGGAGAATTGTGCCTATTACCAGGATTAATCCATCTTGCGGACAAGATCGATCTTTCTAGTACTCCGACAAGTAACTAGAAACAAAGGTCCATTCGAATATCTCTTTCTCTAGATTATTTTTATTTTAAGATCATCATAACAGTAAAGTAGAGAGGACATGCTCCTACCTTTAAATCCAAACGTCTTATGTAGCCCTTTGTCCGTCGCTCCAAAGTAGTTCTCCAGTGATGAGTAGAACCTGCAATAAAAGACAAGACAAATAATCAAAGAATCTGCAATATATAATAATAAAAAATACTAATCCAACTTAGTGATCAAGGAATCTAAGTATTGACATCATTCCCATGAATTCAAAAATATATATATATATATAATGAGAAAAAGAGATCCATATGTATTATCATAAATTAGAAAGAGCAATCTTACAATTGGATGCCTTAATGTTGTACAGATTTCTCCTGGGGTCCAAGCAATCGTTTTCCTTCAATCTGATAAGACTTCCTCTCTAAAATGACCAACATGAAGCCATGGACACAAAGGTGTGATCTTTAGTGTGTCGATAATAACTCACTAGTATAGAAAGTATGCACTATATGAACTCTCTCCAGCTTAGAAACTATACATATCAGTTTCTATTCACATTAATAACTCAGGTATCTACCCTTGAACCTGAAACTTGAGCTCAATATATAGGGAGATTGAGGTAGTATCAAATCCATCAAGAGGGGGATGGATTCCTCCCATGAAGGGATTTGAGTTCCTTGTACCAAGGGATAAGCTCCATGAGTTGGGATAATGTTCAACCAACTAGGCTTCTACAAGTTACTTTTTATTTTTACTTTCTTTTCATGGGGGTACGTAGGTTTTAGTGGAAAATAGAGTGGCGATTGTTGTGGCTAATGGAAGGATTATCAACACATGCGCAGGGAAAGGCTAGTAAAATCGTGCAGGCAGACTCTTAAGGTTTTTACAAAGATTTTCTCCAGTTTCCAAGACTTGATTCAGGAACATGAGTGTTTTTGAATTCTAAGGGAACATGATATGGATGGTGATAGACCCATATGTACAGTCAGATGTCATGGTGACAAAATGACGTATAACAGATTCCCCCCTAAAGTGAGAATTCTAAGAGTTTTCTTCAAATTAAAGTGCTTTATCATTCCAAGGATTGGATTGGAGACATCGGTCGAAAACCTGTAAAAACATTCAATGCAAATATATATCATCGTTGAGGTAGGAATTCCCATACTCAGATCAAAACTAACTAAATGTTCTGGTACATATGTCATTTCAGTATTACATCAAAATTAGACATGGCATGGGAAAAATCATCTGTCATAAGTAGTCTACTATATCATGAATAATAAAACTCCTCGCAGTCTGGATGGTGGAAACTAGATCCAGGGTCTTGATTTCCACTTCTCAAACTAGTATGAATCTATCCATGTGATTGATTGTGTCGGAGTCGAACATGATAGAAACCACTTGATTACCAGTCAATGATGAGAACCGTTAACAAGTGTGAGAGAAAAATTCAATAATGAAAATGGCCCTCAAAGTACTTCAGTACAATCTATGAAGTGTGAATGAATTATTTGCAGTCGAACACTCATAGAATCATTCGATCAAAGGTCAATGATGAAAACCTATCATCGAAGGTGAGAAACCTGCCATTAGGGCATGAAGATCCCAAGGTACTGATAGGATTCTAGATCAACTTTCTAGATAATGAGTTGATGTCGATACTAAAGTGATCCGTCGCAGGAAAGCCTACGACATGAAACCATTAGATCAAGTTTTGAAGAAATGTTTGCAAGGACTCACTCAGGGATGGTAAATGCGAATGGAGACAAATGTTTGCAATGAATGATTTATTGAACTTTCTCTTGAACACATAACAACATTGTAAATGGCTTGGCAGCATTTGAACTAAAGATAATACCCAGAAACCGATTGAATACTTTCAATGTGGTTCGATCATATGTTAGACAAAGGATTTCCCAACCCAAGTATAAGTGTCACAAAGTGTATTGTTCAAGAGCGACATGCTGGTTTCTAAAACAAGGACAACAAATGGATTCTTCTTCTCTCTTTTTCCCCCACCATTAATGGCAAGTACCTCTTTATTTTGTCAAGCTTGAGGAGGATAACATTTGCTTGTTGTGTAAACTCATTCTTCATACGAGTCCATCTTAGTATCAAAATCCAACCCTAAGAAGGAGTGGTTCGGTCCTGTTGTGATCGATAGGTACCGTAATGTTTAGTTTTAATGAGTCCAGTATAGGAATAGCTCGATGTTTTTCAGTTTTAGGGAGTTAGAAGAAAAACATAAGTAAAATCCATGATTGTTATTTTTCATAAATTTAGTCCCTCAAGCCCGAAAAAAGATAAAATAATGCAGGAGAGAACTCTGTTGACCATGATTAGTCAATGTATACCTTTTTCGTAATTAGTCGAGTTCAGTCCAGAAAAGGGGTAAACTTATATTGAATGGATGACTGTTCATTTACTTTAACGAGTTCGAATAGTCAAGTACTCGGAGATATTTTCATGTTTCGAGAGTTTGAAAAGGACTTAAAAGAGGACTCCAGGGTTTCACTTTTTCGTATTTTTATGGAGCCCAAAAAAGTGATAAAAGTATACTCAGTGTAAAAATAATTCTTTTCACCAAAATCCTGTATCTTACACAAAAACTCAAACAATTACAAATATCTGTTCTCAAAAAGTAAAAATATTTTGATTTGACTTTTTAAAAGTAAAAATAAATAAAATAATACTATTTTATTCATTTAAAACTACAAAAAGGAGTTTAAATAAGTCGTTTTCACCTTTTTTCTTTTCAGAATAGAGCAGAGAGAGTTTTTGCCTAAAAAATTCCGGAGCTAATATCAGAAGAACTGACCAACCATTTCGAGAATCGTCTGAACCGGGTAATCCACATCATCATTGTATTTGTTTTGATCCGTTTCGTTTCTTATTTTAAGCCTTCATGGATTTTTTTAGAAGGAATTTGTGTTTTAAAATCCACCCTTGGTGGTGTGTGGGTTCTTTGGGCGAAAACCGCACACCCCCACCATATTTTTTAAAAAAAATCATTGGGTCGCCACGTGTTCTATGCATAACACGTGCGCAAAAACGCACTATGTAAACACACCACC
Source organism: Pinus albicaulis (assembly GCA_034641835.2). Taxonomy (NCBI): domain Eukaryota; kingdom Viridiplantae; phylum Streptophyta; class Pinopsida; order Pinales; family Pinaceae; genus Pinus; species Pinus albicaulis. Next base: position 1,513,058,068 of record CM076584.1, on the reverse strand, counting down.
TGCGCAAGTGTCGTGGGTTTTTAAAAAACATAATTCTCTCCATAAAAAATGGCTCAAACTTCCCCCAACTGGTTTTTAATGTTTAATTTGTTGATTTGTAGGTCTTTAATCATGTTGGAATGGCAGGAACGAGAGCATGAACTCGTGGAAAATGAAGCCATAAATGATTTAGAAACTATGTGTGCATTAAAGAATTGTGGCTTATACAAGTTTTGGGCGATTCAGGGCATGAAAGCATATATTGAGCTGATGACCTGGCTTGTGAATGCATGGGATGTGCAAGATCAATGTTTCATAATCGGAGACCATCGACTTGTGATCAAGCCGGAAGACATATATTTCCTCAGTGGATTGCCTCGTAGAGGGAGGAACATTTCCTTATTTGGGACTAGACCAAGAGGTCTTCCCACTGCTACTTACAAGGCTCATTATTGTAGGCGAGATTCAGAGCTAAAGGACAGTCTCATAGACATAAAAACTATTGTGCGACTGGAACTCAAAATCATAGCATTCACAATTACTGTGTTGTGTGGGAGTGCAGCTCCCCATGTGGCTACCAAAGCACAAATGCGGACCGCAGTTGAGTGTTTTGGAGGAACATTATTCAACTAGAGTGAAGGAGTGTTGGAAAATATGAAGGGTCAACTCACGAGAGCCAAGAATGGGAAGTTGAAAAACTTCAGGTATGGTGCCATTCTTATCTCTCTTACTTTAGAGAGGATCCCACTCCTTGTGCCTCAACAGTCTCTGGTGGATCCTGTAAGTCCTCACGAACCTCGTATGGTGCACTAGGTAGCATTTATGGCTCGCCATGGTGGTAAAGGTGGTGTAGTGGTTCGGTTTACTCCACTGTATTTCTCATGGATTAGGAATCAAATCTTCATGATTGAATATTTTCCTTATGTAGGGATGGATTATAGAGTTGATCCTAAAACATCTCTGCCACCAGGGGTACAGTGGGATGAGACAGGTTAGTGAATCATTTTGAAGTTTTTATCTAAGTTTTATTTGATTTTTTATCGTCCAATACTGACAAAAATGTTAAATGCAAAATTCGGTCCAACACAGCCAACAACGCTTTGTCGCTTTGAAAGGTGAGATGCACAACCCATAGCAGCCCCACAGGATGATGCATCAGATATCCTGACAAAGATGGAGCACAACCTTGAGAGTTTGACTATTGATATTCCTGAGACATGAATAGATGATATACCTCTCAGGCTGCAGAGACATGTGACTTTTGTCCTAGGTCCACTAAGGAGATTTCTAAGCAAGGTGGCACATGCCATAGTTTGCTATCATGACCATCATCATGGATATCTAATGGTCAATGTAGATTGAAATTTTGTATCAGTATCTTTTAGATCATAAGGTGTTTGAACCTATGATCACAGATGATGTAATATTTTTTGACACAAACTTATTTATCATAATGATATTACTACCTTTGTTCTCTGAGTATCTTGTTCAACATGGATTGAATTTTGTTTTTGTTTTACTTTTTTAATGTTGTAGATGTCTATTTAAAACTCTATTAGCTAATGCATCAGCCAATGTGTTTAAATTTATTGAAATGTCTTGATATTTGATATAATCAAATTGTCTTTCCAAGAGACGAACCTTCAAAAATAATCTTAACAAAGCTGGATTTCTGATAGCATAAACTCTGTTTAAATGTAATACAATGAGTTGCAAATCTAACCTATGAATCAAATGTCAAATACCAAATGTAATGGCATCAGATAATAACTCGAAGACTACGCTATATTATGCAATATTGTTCGTTGTTTGACCAAGGCATATCCCATGAATAGAGACTAACTCATCAATGGGTGAATAGATAACCCAAGCCACGGAAGAAAATTTTATGTGTACTACGACAGGTGTCGTCAACAAAACCATTGTAATTTTGAAGGGATGTCGACATCTGCAATATCAAGAGTAATCAATATAAGCAGCAAAAGTAGTAACAGTTGTAAAACAAAATTAATTAATCCTAAGGCACGCTTGTCTAATCTAATGCATGTTGTTCTAAAATGTAACTAATGTAAAAGGGAGATATTCACATGAGAATTCATGCATAATATCTCTTGAGATAAAGACCATTTCTGGGTTTATCTAAAGAGAACCAGTCATAATAAATTAATTCATAGGCTCCTTTTGCAAGTACACGCTTGACAATATAGGGACCATGCCACATCAGTTCAAATTTACTAGCGCCTAGCTTGTCATTACCTTGATCATATACTAAAACTAGGTCACCTTCTTAATGAATGCGAGGGTTGACAATTTGATCATACTTAGCTTTAACACATTTTTTCTGAGCTTCGACAGCTAATGCAGCGGTGCGATGAGTCTCATCTAATTGTGCTAGGTATAGAAACTGTTTCTCCTCTTCAGAGGTGGATGGTAACAACTCAATGGATAATTTGAGTGACGGTATTTCATATTCAATAGGTAACACAACTTCTAAATTGTAAACAAGTTGAAAATGAGTGAACCTTATAACATTTTTTGCAGAGGTACGGTATGCCCATAATGTCGAAAAAAGCATGATATGAAAATTAGATTTATGAGTTCCAACAATCCGTTTAATCATGGTGGTTAAAACCTTGTTGACAGCCTCAACTTGAACATTAGCCTATTGTTAATATGGTGTAGAATTATCATGGCATAGGCCAAGTTGATCAGAAATTTTAGTCATCATAATATTTCGAAAATGGCTCCCATGGTCCGTAATGATAGCTTAAGGGACACTGAATCGAGCAATCACGTGATTGAATATGAAAGTAGCAACATTTTTTCCATCAGCCACTAATGTATGCATCGCCTCGGCCCATTTGGTAAAGTAACCTATGGTGAGAATAATATACCCATGCCCCCCAGCCGAGTGAAGGTTACATGTAATGAAATCGATACCCCATTTGGAGAAAGGACCAACAACAATGATTGGGTGAAGAGGAGCTGGAGGTGCACGCATATTTTGATCAAAAATATGGAAATTTTGGCATTTTTGAACCCTGATAATACAATATTTGAATAAATACAACCAAAAATAACCAACACGCAATATATTTTGGGCTGTGGAAAACCGAGACATATGACCACCACATGCTCCAGAGTGGAAATCATTCAAAACCCTTTCAGCCTCTTCGTGAGTTATACAACGTAAAAACACAGAATCAGCCCCACAATTATAAAGAGTGTCACCAACAATATTGTATTGCTAAGATTGGTATCGGATTCTCCGTCGATCTGATCGTGAAAGATATGGGTGAAAGGTTTGGGTCTAAAGATATATAATGATATCTCCATACCAGGGATCTAAAGTATTGATTAGAAATAGAGATTCGTCTGCGATAGGATTCTCTGCCACTGTTTCAAACTCAATATTGGAAAAATCACACATAAGTTCGGAAAACACTAATGATTTCCCAGACTTTGATTTCTCGAAATCCAAATCAAACTCTTGCAGGATAACAATCCATTTGGAGGATTTTTCCTCGAGCAATTTTTTTGTCAATATGTACATCAACGGGTTGCAATTAGATATCAATGTGGTTTTGCGTAAGAATAGGTAATGAAAAAAATGTTGGACAACTTGAACTACTACCAAGGCCAATTTCTCCACATGTGAATACTTGATTTCCGTCGGGTTGAGATTCCGACTTAGGTAATAGATCACATGTTCGTTGTTAGATTCATCCTCCTAAACCAAAACCATTCCAATCGTGGAATCGGATGTAGCTAACTACAAAAAGTAATCTCGATGGTAGTTGGGCGGTTGCAATAATGGTACATGGGTAAACACGTTTTTAATTGCATCATAAGATTTATCGGTAATCTCATCCCAAATGAATGGAACATCTTGTTTTAATAACCGGGTAAAACCTTTCGTTAACTCTGCATAGTTTAGGATAAACCTACATAAAAAAATTTCTTTCCCCTGCAAAATTTGGAGTTGGCGAAGAGTTGAAGGAGGAGGTAAGTTGCTGATAGCCTCAACCTTCGATGGATCGACACGAATGCCCTCTTTCGAAACGACGAACCCAAGTAAATTTCCTGATTGTACACACAAAAATACATTTGTGTGGATTCAAACGAATTTTGTAATTCCTACATCTCATGAAGATAGCACATAAGTGCGTAGGATTATCTTCTCTACGTAACAAATGAGCAGGTAAGTCATCCAAGTAAGGTTGTAAAATATGTTTAATATCGTGAAATGCATAATACATATCTCTTTGAAAAGTTGCACCATCGTTTTTCAGTCCAAAAGGTAATTTACAATATGGAAACGTGCCCCAAGGACAGATAAACAATGTTTTAGGTTGATCGACAGGGAGTACGTTAATTTGATTGTAACCAGAAAAACCATCTATAAATGAGAATATTTCGTTTCCGGCACATTCATCAACAATTTGATCGATATAGGGTGATCTGAAAGGATTGTATTACTTTGCTGTGCTAAGTATCTTTTCAGTGATAAAACATGTGCATACTTGTCTCCATAGTTTGCTTAAGTATTGAGGATTTTAACCATGAATTGTAAGTGATTTTAGTGAATTAGAAGCATGAAAATAAGAGAAAATAACACTGAACAACAGTGTATAACAAAGAAATAAAACCACACATAACATTTACTTAGGAGGTTTGATGAAGCAGTTCACCCCTCATGGGCTGCATCTACTGGTCCAACTCCCAACAGCCTTTCCATCTTTCATTAAGCTCAAAATTTTGCAAATACATGTGTTTATAGGCCTCTAAGGGTTTTTTTCGCTACACCAATATCTTCAGAATGCTCCAATTAGTCTATAATGACTTTCTATTCACTCCATTTGGGTGAAAATTGACTCTCCTAGTCATTTGCCTAGTAATTCCTAGAAAACCACCACTAACTGTGGAGAACTGCACCTAGCTGCAGTTACATTTGGAAATTTTTCGAAATTTTTGGGGGCGCGCTAAGTCTAACCGCCAGTCCTAACATAAAATTTAAGGTTAAGGGGAGGGGGTGGCCACATTCCAACCCCCGAAACCCTGCGATCATTAAACTTTGGAGCGAAACTGTAGGAGATAAATGTGGTAATAGTTGTGAACTGGAGTTTAATGCAAAGTCTTCTTAAATGTCAGCACTAACCGTCGCACCTGACCGCAAAGAGTGGCATGTGACAAGGCATATGCGGTTGTGATTAATTTTTATGGTATCGTCGGGGTATCAACTGTCTGGCTTTACATTTGATTTCACAGTTTATATGTGAACACTCCACAGGGCCGTCGACGGTCCCCAACCCCCGCTTAACATTACATTAAACTTTAAGTATAGATGGTGCACATAAATGGTTAAGTAACATTGCATAGGCTGGTTGGTGGAGAGCTCTGCGTGCATGCCATAGGTCACGGGTTCGAACCCCCCCCCCCCCTTGTACCTCATAAAATTTTATAACATTGTTTAGGGGACACATGGCGGCCTTAGGGATGGCCACTTTTCACCCTCTCATTGGTCCATCAATAAAATGTACAATCCCTCCATCCAAACACAACATGAAACTTTTCATCTTCTGATTGGCCCTGAGAAAAGGATTATTCTGAATAATATTCCTTTTTTTGCTGACTGTGCACCTGCATGCTGACTGGGCATCCCAGTCAACCCTGTCGCAAAATTTAGCTGTTTGGGAAATCGATCAGAACGCGATATTTCCCTCATACGACATTGGTTTTTCAAACCATTCACAGCGCTGGAATCAGGAAGACGAGATCTACGCAATCATCCTGGTTTTAACCCAATACTGTAACTTTCAATTTTGAGAAAAATTTATGAACACCTTATCACACCTCCCCATTTGGAAGCTTTTGGACCCCAAAATACTTTTATTACATGTTCAATAGATGAGGGTACAACCCCCTCACCTTTCCAACTTCCATCCACTTTTCCTTGCTTGGCTTACTGCCTTTGAGCCCAACTCGAAGGTAGTCAACACTTCCCCTCTTGGATGCTCTTGTCCTCCTTTCAAGAATTGTATCTTCCTTGAGCTCATCCAGAAACTATGGCGAGAAATATTCAATAGAAGGCAGTTGAACATCACTTCCTTGATCATCGATCAAAGGTGGCTCATACAAACGTAAGTTTTCAACATTAACAACTGAATACATTTTCATATGTGAAGGAAAGTCAAGTTGAAATGCATTGTTACCAACTTGCCTTATGATATTGAATGGACCATAGCAAATGAGTTTGAGCCTTTTACCTTATCCTTGCATCCTTTCTTTGCTTATGTGCAACCATACCTCATCTCCTTCTTGAAACTTGTGATCAAATCTATGTTTTTCATGCCTCCCCTTGTATTTGCTTTGAATCTTCTCAAGTTGCGCTTGAACTTGTTGATGTATAATCTGAATTTTCTCAATGAAATTTCGAGCCTTGTCAATATCATTATGCCCATCAATTGCAACATCCTTCTCAAAGATGAATTCTAATGGCGATATTGGAAAATACCCAAAACATACTTCAAAAGGTGATGTATTTGTAGAAGATTGCTTTGCCCGGTTGTAAGCCTGATGAATGTAATGGAGTTGCTCATCCCACAACTTAGGATGTTTGCTCCAATGTACTCTCAATAGATGCACAACGGTTCTGTTCACCACCTCGGTTTGGCCATCAGTTTGCAGATGAAAAGAAGTACCCTTTTTCAAATTTGTGTCCATCATACTCCAAAGATTGGACCAAAAATTCCTAATGAACCTGGAATCCCTGTCACTAACAATAGAAGTAGGCAATCCATAATGAATCCATACATGTTGAAAATAAATTTCAACAGTAATGGTTTTATTACATGGCATAAGTATACACATTTTACTGAATCTATCCACAACTACATATAAATAATCATGTTGTTTCCTTGACATAGGTAGACCTCCAACAAAGTCCATGGAGACACTCTCCCATGGCCTTGATGGTACTGGCAGTGGCATGTACAACCCAATATTCCTATTGCTAGGCTTTATTGTTGCACACATAGAACAACCTCTTATAAAACGTGACACACTATCTATCATGTGAGGCCAATATCAATACCTCTGTAGATGCGCCATTGTTTTTCTTACCCCAAAGTGTCCAACAATAAGAAATGAATGAGCCTCTCTCATGACACTTAGCCTCTCTCCTTGTGGTATACACAGTTTTCCCAAATTAAACAAAAAATTGTTATGCATGTGATAATCATTTTCTTCAACTTGATTCCCTTCACTCAAACTAGCATACATATCTTGAAAATCAACATCATGTGCATATTGTTCTATGTAACTCTCATGTACAATAGGATAATTTTTTAGTAAAGTAGAATCTCTTATAATTGGTCTTGAAATTATATCAACCACTTTATTTAAAATACCTTTCTTGTACCTTATAACCAAGTGAAAATGTTGAAGAAATCCCATCCACCTGAAATGTCGTGATTGCTACAATTTTGTTTGCGACCACAAGTACTGTAATGGTTGGTGATCGGTATGTATAATCATCTCTTTACCCATCAAGTAGTGTTTCCACTTCTTGACGCTTTGTACCAACGCATATAGCTCTTTTTCATATGTGTGATAATTAGTTACAACAACATTGAATGTTTCAGAATGAAAAGCGATAGGCTTACCATGCTGCAAAAGAACTGCGCCCATGGCATAATCACTAGCATCAGTTTGTATCTCGAATGGCTGTCTCAAATTCGGTAATGCAAGGAATGGAGCTGAACTGATCTTGTCTTTTAAAGCTTCGAAAGCTTGTTGTTGTTTGCCTCCCCATTGGAAGCATTTATTCACACTTGTCATTGCATGCATAGGAGCTGTGATGGCAGAAAATTTAGTAATAAACTTTCTCCAGCACTGAGTTGCACCTAAGAAACTTCTTACCTCGGTTACTATTTTGGGAGTGGGCCAATTCACAATGGATTCCACTTTAGAAGGATCAATTCACAACTCGCCTCCTCCTACAATGTGTCCCAAATAAGCCAAATAAGTCTTTCAAAACTCACTCTTTGACATCTTAAGAAAAAAATTCTCTTTCTTCAAAACATCAAGCACCCTATTCACATGTAAGACATGTTCTTATCTTGTTTTGTTGAAAATCAATATGTCATCTAAATACACAATCACAAATTCATCAAGAAATGGATGCAAAACACTATCCATAACACGCATTAAAGTCGATGGTGCATTACACAAACTAAATGGCATAACCAACCACTCAAAGAGTCCTTGTTTGGTTTTGAATGTAGTTTTCCATACATCACTTTCATCAATTCTTACTTAATGACATCCACTTCGTAAATCTAACTTAGTGAAAAAAATTTCTTCTCTCAACTGATCAAGCAAATCATCTATCCTTGGAAGTGGGTATCAATTCTTTACCATTATCTTTTTCAAAGCTCTGAAGTCTACATACATGCGCCAAGTCCCATCTTTCTTCGAAATGAAGACTATGGGTGAACCGCATGGCGAAGTGCTTGGCCTTATGAGTACTTTATCCAACATATCCTTGATTTTCCTCTTTATTTCAACATTCTCCATTATCGACATGCGATACATGCCGATGTTTGGAAGAGGGCAATCTTGCTGCAACTGAATCTCATGTTGAATCTCCCTTTTTGGAGGCAATCCTGTTGGCTACTAAAACATCTCATGATGTGCATCAACTACATCATATAAATATGATTTCAACTTAGGATCACAATCCTAAAATGATTCATGAGTATCATCATCTTTAGGCTTAATCATTAGATGAACAAAATTCTTACTTGAATTTACCAGCCTCTTTACCTGTCCAACATTTACCATAGCAATATTTGTCTTCTTGCGATGTGCTCTAACAATGTGCTCCTTGCCATCTTTGAATAAATGGTATTTTTTCTCATGGAGATGGAAGATCTCTTTCCTATCATACAAGTGAGGAATCCCCAACACAATACCTGTTATGTCAAGCAGAACCACATCTAATTCAATTGTGTCAAAAAAATGTGCAGTTATTGCAAACCACAATATACACTTCTTTGAAACCTGTAAATTTGCATCCTTACAAATCCAACCAAGTGGATATGGTTTTGGATGTGGTATGGTCTCAAGATTAAGTTTCTTGACCAAGTATTCAGAGATTAAGTTTTCTTGTGACCCACTGTCAAACAATGTGTCAATCTTAGTATGTTTGGATATGACCCTCACATGAAAAAGTTCAATTCTCTCTTCTTCATTTGGAACATGTACATGACAGTTTGATGTACTAATACTGGGTTTAGTTTCAATTTCTTTCCCCTTCATGTTCTTCAATCCCATAGCCGTAATTTTAGATTCATCACCTGAATCCTCTCCTAAATCATGTTGAGTTGTAGTTGTAGTTTTTTGTTTCCCTTTGTCGTTGAGATATTTCGGCCTCTTTTCAGGATGTAATTTCCAACGTTGATTTTCATTATGTCCTTCTTTTGAACAATGTTTACAAACCAATTTTTCTCCATCTTTCTTAACATATGAATTCTTTTTTCTTTTACCTTTTGAGGTCTTCTCTTTGTTTTCCCCTTAAAAGGTTTGTTCCTAACCTCATCAGAAATGTTTTTCCCTATAGCTTCTAGATGTGTGGCCTGAACACATAATTCATCTAGATTTTTTGGGTTAAATATGAGGATAGTATGTCTAAGGTAGCTATGTAAGCCTCCTATGTACTTGAGCAAAGTATCTTGGCACTACAAATCTATCCCTAATAAGAGAGCTCTTCTCCTAAATTATTGGGTATAAACTTGCACATTTCGTCCTTTCAATTTTCTAAATTTTTTCTAGTTCATTATGGATTTCTGCATATGAGCTAATGGATAAAACTGTTGTTTTATTTCAAAAATGAAATCAGTCGATGATAGAATAATCTTACCAATCTTATTGATCTCCTCCTTTGTCTTGGCTTCCCACCAAACAAGTGTTGCACCTTCCATTCTCAATGAAGCTAGTTGGATTTTGGTATCATCATCTTGAAGGTTCTGGATTCTCAAATAGACCTCCAATTTCCTAATCCAATTATCAAGCTTTTCTACATTGACTTCACCATTAAACATTGACAACTAAAACTTAACATCAAGTTTTAGAAAACGAATTTTACCAGTGTTCTTTGACTTGTGTGACCGATGTACTGAAAATGAAGTAGAGGATGATAATGATGAGGGCGAGGATGGTGACTTTCCACTGCCTTTATTTCCTCCATTGCCCTTCTTTGACTTATCTTCATCATTGTGACCTCCTGATGATCCATGTCCTTCCTTGTGAAGTTTGGATCCTTCTCCTTCTAGTTTCTCATTCCTTTCTTGATAAAGGATTCTAACCATCTCAGTCATGTCAAGGAATACTTTCCTAAACACTCATTCTTCCTCTTTTGGATCCACTTCTTCATGGATTTATCCTTTCTCTAGAGGCATGTTTAATGTTGCTTCTACTTCTTTAGGAGGTGAACTAGGTGGTGGAGATTATGGAAATCTTGCTCTCCTTTGTTGTGGCTCACTTTGAGACCCTCTAAATTCCACCAATTTTCCTTCTCCTCTCTTGAGCTTGACCCTAGTAATCATGTGAAAACTTGCAAATAGTTAAACAAACCTTTGCACACAACAACACCAAAGAATAAACTCTAGCTCTGATACTAACATGATGTAAAAGGACTGAATTAGTTTGTTGTGCTAAGTGTCTTTTCAGTGATAAAACATGTGCATACTTGTCAACATAGTTTGCTTAAGTATTGAGGATTTTAACCATGAATTGTAAGTGATTTCAGTGAATTAGAAGCATGAAAATAAGAGCAAATAACACTGAAAAATAGTGTATAACAGAGAAATAAAACCACACATAACATTTACACAGCAGGATTGATGAAGCAGTTCACCCCTCCTGGGCTACATCTGCTGGTCTAGCTCCCAATGGCATGTCCATCTTCCATTAAGCTCAAAATTTTGCAAATACATGTGTTTACATACCTCTAATGGTTGTTTTAACTGCAATAATGGCTTTAGAATTCTCCAATTACTCTAGAATGACTTTCCATTCACTCTATTTGGGCGAAAATTGACCCTCCTAGTCATTTTCCCAGTAATTCCTAGAAAACCTCCACTAACTATGGATAACTGCACCTAACTGCGGTTACATTTGGAAATTTTCCAAAATTTTTGGGGGCGCGCTAATTCTAACCGCCAATCCTAACATAAAAGTTAAGATTAAGGGGAGGGGGTGGCCACATGCCAACCCCCGAAACCCCTCAGTCATTAAACTTTGGAGCCGAACTGTAGGAGATAACTGTGGTAACAGTTGTGAACTGGAGTTTAATGGGGAGTCTTCTTAAATGTCAACACTAACCATGGAACCTGACTGAAAAGAGTGGAATTTGACAAGGCATATGCAGTTGTGATTAATGTTTATGGTATCGACAAGGTATCAACTGTTGAGCTTTACATTTGATGTTGCGGTTTATATGTGAACAATCCACAGGCCACCGACGGGTTGGGACCGTCGGCAGTCCCCAACCCCCGCTTAACATTACATTAAACTTTAAGTATAGCTGGTTCACATAAAGGGTTAAGTAACATTGCATATCCTGGTTGGTGGAGAGCTTTGTGCGCATGCCGGAGGTTGCAGGGTCGAACCCCCCCCCCCAAACCCTCGGACCTCATAAAATTTTATGACACTGTTCAGGGGACACGTGGCGGCCTCAGGGATGGCCACTTTCACCCTCTCATTGTTCCAAAAATAAAACGTACAACCCCTCCATCCAATCAAAATGCGACACTTGTCAACTTCTGACTAGCCCTGAGAAAAGGAATATTCATCGAAATATTCCTTTTTTTGTTGACTGTGCACCTACATGCTGACTGGGCATCCCAGTCAACCCTATCACAAAATTTAGTTGTTTCAGAAATTGATCAGAACGTGATATCTCCCTCATACGACATCGGTTTTTCGAACCGTTCACAATGTCGAAATCAAGAAGACAAGATCTACGCAACCATCCTGGTTTAAACCCAATCCTGTAACTTTCAATTTTGAGAAAAAATTATGAACACCTGATCATAGGGTGTAGGATTATTTTCTTTGGGACAAACCTTGCTAATATCCCGATAATCGACACATGATCTGATAGTCCCTTGCTTTTTCGTTACGTGAACTATGTTAGATACCCAATCCGTTAAAGGAATAGGATAAATAAATCTTGCACGTAATAATTTTTCAACTTCAGCTTTTATTGCTGTAGCTTTCCGTGGATGTATTGGACCTAATCTCTGTCTAATAGGATAAACATCCGCGTATGTCTTGATTTCATGAATTACAATATTAGGATCAATACTTGGCATCTCTTCATAAGACCAGGAAAAAATGTCTCAGAATTCTTGAAATAGGGCTTTGTAAGTTTTAATCTCTTCAATCGAACAAGAAGCACCTATAAGAATGTTTTCAATAATTTCAGGTTTAATCGATATGTCAATAGGAATATTTGTTGAAATATTTCCCAAATTTGTCTCAGAATCTGAATGTGTGCTCGATGTGGGATTCTGAGGTTCCTTGACATAATCATGATCCGAATGGAAAATGGCATCAACCCATGGTATTCATCTACCCATGTTATCCATCCACCCATGGTATTGTAAATGGCATCGACCCATGGTATTCATCCACCCATGATATTTATTCACCCATGGTATTCTAAGTGACCCATGCTATGTATCCACCCATGGTATTCATCCACACATGGGATTTACCCATGGTATTGTAAGTGGTATCTACCCATGGTATTGGCCCATGGTATCCACCTATGGTATTGTATCTCAAAAAAAGGCTATAAATAACAAGCCTCACTTTCTAAAAGGACAGACATCCCACCACAATGTAGTTTCTATTAGCTATTCCTCTGCTTTAATAAAAAAAAAAGTTTACAAACTGAGGCTTGTTATTTATAGCCTTTTCTGAGTTACAATACCATGTGTAGATACCATAGGCCAATACCATGAGTAGATACCACTTACAATACCATGGGTAAATCCCATGTGTTGATGAATACCATGGGTGGATACATACCATGGGTCACTTACAATACCATGGGTGAATAAATATCATGGGTGGATGAAATGTTCATGGTTCGATGCCATTTACAATACCATGGGTAAATTCCATGGGTGGATGGATAACATGGGTAGATGAATACCATGGGTTGATTCCATTTTCCATTCGGATCATTTTGTCACCCCTTGTGATGATGCGCATGTGAACCTCTTTTCTCATGATGATGAGTCAGGTAGCTTTGTCATACAAGGGTCTTTTCTTTCCACCATTCACCCCATCTTCTATTACGATGATGACATTATGGAATTAGTCACCACCCCGACTTATCTATCCCCTCATATCAAATCTATGCATTCTAACCACAAACACCTTGTGGCCATTACATTGACACCCAATGTTTGGGTAAGGAGGCACCCATATTTGAGAGACCAAAGAGAAGAAATTCTCCCACAACTCTCTAGTGTATCCGGTCAAAAGGTTTCCACTCTATTACCTCCTTATTCTCCTCATTTAGAAGAACCTCTAGAGTCCCATATCACTTCGTATCACTCTAGGGATGATACCTCACTATTTCTTCATCTTACATCAAAGAACTCCAAACTCCCTAGACATTGTTGTTTGACTAAATCGTGCATTTTCTAGAGAGCACCAGCTTCATTATCTCCAAATCCTCTCTTTGGGATAGTGACACCATGTATGCCAACCTGCAAACTTAAGTCCATTTGCTTCATATATGCAGTACCAAAAGAGATTGGTAATCCTCCATTCCCTTTCTCGAACTCAGCATAAACGATAACGAAAAAAATGTCGCACCACATCATCAAAATGTGTTTAGATTCCCTTTTCTAAATACATTTTAAGATGACTAACATGCTTGGGAGCACCCATGCCCCTCAACCATAAAAATCCCATATCTCACCCAAAAACAACACTAAAACCCCTTTCTCTCTGATAAGTTGCACTTTGCAGGTCATTTCCTTGGACAAGTCGAGTTTTATGCTCAAGACTGCTACCTGTGTCGCAGATCAAAACTCTAAAAAGTGCCACCTAGCCTACTTCATGAGCTCTCGGTGTGCCTAAACTAAAATTTTAATCCCCCACTTAAAGAGTATGGTTAGCCTCTCTTACTCCGCAACCGACGGATCTCGATTCAATGGTCGGGGCTTATTCATACGATCGTCGCAAGATTTAGGGCCTTCACTCCTCTCTACATTCACCACAACTCCACTTCACAAATGAGTGAATTTGGAGGGAAATGCCTTATTAAAAGAGAAACCAATGATTTTTATTTCACCTCGCTCTATTCAAAACCGTCTATACCGTTGAAAATCTCACACCAAGCCCTCAAATGGGTATCTCGTTAGTTTTCGGTTATTTGATACTTCCACCAAGAAACATTTTTCCACTAAGGGTCACTACCCACCCTCAAAATTGAATTTCTTCACTTGCAACACTTGTACTTGGGGCACCACTTTACCTCCATACTTGTCCACGACTGTGGTTAATTTTCGCTGTGAGTAACGATCTTGTACTCATTTTTATGGTCCCCACCGCACCTTTGTGTGGCAAGATCATCGTAGTCGCTCTTGTTTAGAGCATCCTCGTTGAGTCATCATCGCATCCATGGATTCTATCCCGAGTTCTCTGTATCCCGCTATAGTCCTCCATCCTCTTACCGTTTGTTCCCTCTCTCATGTTGCACATTATGGCCTTCACCCTACTGTCCCCTTATCCCTTATGATATTGTTTCAGACACCACAAGTCATCCATGACCTTTATGCTCTAACAAGGGATCAAGTCATCCGTCCTACTCCGCACTCCCCATTTCATCATTATCCCCCGGTGTTAGTCTGTCACGTCTATCATTTTCTCTCATGCCTTAGTTGGAGGATCCTCATTGCCTCACCTATGGCGGACCTTCCTGGCCGGCTAATTTATCATTCCCAATATAGAAGATGTGTCTAGAGGGTGGTGTACCTTGGGCTCTAGCCCACTCTTGTTCTAAGGCTCCTGGACGTACCCAAAAGGAATCCTTATTGCCATTTGACTTGGCTGTTTCTCAGCTCCAGCCCTTTTAGCATGATCGAGATCCATATACTTGATGGTTCAAAGGATGCACATGATACCGCATTCCCGGGTGTGTGTGAGATGTTGCGCTCTTCATGAGGGGTGGCCTTACAGTAGCCCCACATGTCTCAATGACCTCTTCATTATAGTCCTCTTTGATTCACCTCCATATATTTGATGATGTTGGCCTCAGCCTCTTGCAGCGCCCTTTGTTTGCATGTATCGCTAGATTTTCAAATCCCTTTCCGTTTATAGGGGCATTTGACTGTATTTGTATCACTTGTAATCGTATTATTATTGTATAATTCCCGGATGTTATCCCGTGAATGATGTACGTGGAATTATTATCATGTATTTACCTGGCTCATGCTAAGTATCATGTACTATATTTTTAGTCCTTGCTTAACTGACGATTATTCTTTGTGGGCTTGTCTTGGCGGGTATAGGTATGCCTCCCGTCTCCTATAACATAGGTACTCACTCATAAAGAGGACTTGTCGCACTGTAAGACTCCATTTCGTTAGGGTCTAGTCCTCTAGCGCTTTGTTCTACCTAATATTTCTCTCTTGACTTCCCTTCAGTGTCTAGTGATTGAGTTCTTACAATGTACGTCGATCATACGATTAGCTCCTAATGCCTCTATTAATCGGGGGAAATATCTTACACCTTTTTTGGTCATCTAACCTTTCACATTATAAGATGGACCTAAGTACACCATGTAATACCAATTTTACCCTAAGTAAATTGCTTTCACTATGAAAAATAACTTAATAAAACACCTTGATTAAGTTGTTTATGGTCTAAACAAGAAAACCCCATGAGGAAATATTAAATAAATCCACATTTGTTTGATTTTCCTCAAGGGAATAATTAGTTAAACAATGTGCTTCTTTAATTATCTCCCGGTCAAATTTAACCTAAAATGAAAAATTAATTAGATAAATTATTATTTATCTTATTATTTCTAGGAATAATTATTTAAACCTTATTTAAGTAATATTCCTGTTAAATTTGACTAAATCATTCATTAAATAATTAAATAAATCATTATTTATTTGATTATTACACAACCACATCCTTAAAATAATAAATAAATCATTTATTTATTTATTATTTACAAATAAATGGATTTTGACCCAAGTGAAATTCTTTTCCTTCCAACGGAAATAATAAAATATTCCATAAAAGTTGGATCTTGATTTGGTTAACAATATTTCACTATGCACCAATATCTAGACTAACTCAATATTATGTTATAAATAGAAGGGTTTTTCCATTCATTCACTACCTTTTGTTGCCTAAAGATCACTCGGATCTATACTTGGTTTGACTTTGATCCACCATCATTATCATATTTATCTATCATTTTTCTTGTGAGCTTCCCTTGGAGTTCCATTTTGTCCTGGTTTTCTACACCATCAAGAGAGAGGGATTTTAGATCAAGTGTTGAGGACTTCATAAGAACCCATCCCATTGAGGAGGACCGGTAACATCCTTCTATGTTCTCCTCCTCTGTGCCATAAATATGTACCATTTAAACATGTTCTTATCTTGTCTATTGGATGCATGGAGCAACTCTTGTTTTTATTTACCGCTAATGTCTTTTAATGCATAGATCTAGATTTTTTCAAGATTTATCTTGGTCACCTAATTTCGCATCTAAAGATATTGGCCCATCTCTCTAATGTTTGTTATGCATGTCTAAAGTGAGCCCTTTTCTTTATTAATTCTGTGATTAACATTCATACTAACAAAAATTAGAAACCAAGGTACAAAGACTACGATAGCAAGAACGTATTAAATGGGTTGGAAATCAATATGCATTCCATGAATATCCTTTCGCAACATTCCCGAGGTCAACAAGGGCTCGTGCTTTGAAATTTCATCAAGATTCAATCACAGACAAGTTTTCATGGGAGTTGCCTTTCAGTAGTTCTCTTCTTGCTCATAAGCAAGCACTTGCGGAGAAATCAAACAGTTACCTTAATGCTTACATGGTTGCATTGGTTGTTCCATTTCACTTGATCAGTGATGAATTGATCATTAGGGAGTAGGTTTTGTTGAATAATCTCCACCTGGAGCACCTTTTTTCAGTTAGTCTTGAGTTAATTTATTTGGAGTCAAGTTTTCGTATTTAATTAGTCTTTAGATTTTGACTCATGCCCAATGAATAGGCACTTGGTCTACGTGTTCTAACCCAAGGAGCTACCATCCCCACTGAGCCAATGTTAGTGTCAATATTTGCATACTCTCCACCATGGATCAAACACATTTGCATGTGCATATTAGGTGTCCCACTCTAAAGAATTTTCAATCATTCCATTAGGTCATGATATAAAAATTGTTCCACCGGTAAGTTATCCTTGTCAAATGTCCCATTTTCTCACAAGAGTATGCCTACCGACCTCTTCCATGTCTTCATCATGTCGAAAACAACTGCTTCATTCCACTTTAGTCAAAGTCACTCATTGAGTCAGCTTATTTCATTTCTCATTAGGTCACTAGGTTTTCGTTAGGTCAAATCATTGCATTGTCTCATTTTCAATAAAGGGAAGGAGAAGGTGTCGCAGGGATCCCAATAATGTCTCTTTACCATGTAAAGAGTCGATCTCCAAGATGGTTTCCAAGGTTGTAATTTGATTTCAAGTGTGAGTTTTCATTCCAAGATGTAATTTTATTTTTATTCATGTAATTTTATGTCAGTCTAAATGTAATAAGTAGTCAATATCCCAAGGCCGCCAACCGCAGTTCCACATGCCAACACATCAAGTGTAAAATACAAAAAAATGTCTACTTCGTAAATTGGATGAAATGTCAAAGGGAGTTGTCTTTTCTCCAAGGCTGCCTAAGTCATCATTTTCCACAAGCACTAAACCCTAATTTCCTCTCCCACCGAGATAGGGCTTCTGATATGGAATCGAGACATACAGAGTAGGAGGCACAATTTAGGTCATATCAAGAAGTTAATAGGTCATTCCAAACTCATAAACATCATGTCTCCATCATTTTCCAGAAATCATTCCAAGAGTCAAGCCTATCGCCACTCATAGGGCCGCTTATCAAACTATGTTTCTGACCAAGATAGATGAAATTGACAAAAGTGAGAGATTTTTTTCCATCATGGGTCCAAGAAGAAAACCTCCTTCATTTTACAATCGTGTCATGGTTTGAAGCAAATGTAAAAAATACAAAGCCATAGGGAGAGTTGCTCTCACTCCTAGAGTGACCTCTGGGAAAAAAAAATTATCCTAGATGGAGTGTCCAAATGACTTGCTTGATAAGTCAAATTACAACTAGACTGGAAGAGCTTTCCAATGAACTATCATGAGCTCAATTTGAGTTGTAAGGCCTCCAAAAGTTGTCCAGAAGGAAGGCCGCATTCTGCACTCTCATTCGCACTTTTGGACTCAGTCTTGGGAGAAGTGATTTTTGACAAGGAAAAATGAACACCATTTTAAAATTGGAGGTATTTTGGGTAACTAGACTCGTAGAGATTTCCAATGAGCTATCATGGGAGCTTGATTTGGAAAACGTGAAGGTATCAAAACAACATGCAAGTTGGGGCCAAGATGGCGCTATGCATAGGAGTTTGGCGTTAAGTATAGGACTTAGAGCTACGCATATAGCGCTTTTTCCTGCTGAAAATTTACACAGCGCTGCACATACAGAAATGTCTTTGCGCACCTCGGTGTGTATGACCGCGCACAAAATAAAATTCTCCCAAATCTCCCACCTCAAGGTTTCTCTTCATCTCCAAAACAAGTAAGTGAGCCCCCTTTAACTCCCTCTTTCCATTTTTGTTTGTGTGAGTTTTATGTTGAAAAATTACAACAAACTCTATTTTTTCTTTCTACCCTAAAAACTCATCCTCAAAATTTCCCAAAACCCCTTTGTCACAAATATTATAGGTTTTAACCCCAATGTATGTAAAATTATCTAACACGAATATTCTAACAGAAAATAAACAATAGCGAGAGCATAAAACATAAAACAGATAAACACAGAGATTTCCCCTAGATCCCAAATCGGGACGACCAGCTATATTTTTCATTATATTCCTTTTAGTGTTACAACACATATATATATACATGCCGAAGCATACATAAACCCCAATCCATTAACCTTGGATTAGAACATAACCGTAGTTCCCTTGACCGGATCTACAAAAAATACCAGGGGCCGAAAACTATCATACCCCAATACCATGTGCAAAACCATGCACAAAACCATGGACGCGGACTACCCACCGGAAATTAAGGACAAAAAATTTTCGTTCGGGTGCTGCCCCGGACCTCGACAGGGGGGGCAGTAACCCCCCCCCCCCCCCCACGCATGCTTAGTCGTGGAAAGAATATAACACATACCCAACATTCTCCCACTTGTTGTTTTCTTCAATATGGGGCCAGAGATCTTTTATTGGCCCAATTCTTCAACACCCATTGTTTCTCTACACCAAGAGAACTTTTTGAGTGCTCCAGACTTTGTCAATGCATCCGCAACATTATTTAAAGTGCCCACCTTTACCAAAGAAATAACCTTTTAGCCTCAACCATATCTCTAACAAAGTGATATTGAACATCAATGTGCTTTGTCTTTGAATGATAAAGGTGGTTCTTAGCCAAGAAAATTGCACTCTGGCTATCACAGTCTATCCTTATAGCTTGCTGTACCAACCCCATACTTGAACACAATCTTTGCAACCAAACTGCTTCCTTGCTTGCATGAGTGGCTGCTATGTATTATGCTTCTGTAGTTGAAAGAGACACTACAAACTGTCTTTTACTCATCCAACTGACTGTGCCTCCAAATAGGCTAAACACATACCCACTTGTAGATCTTCTTTGGTCCATATCTCCAACCCAGTCTGCATCAACAAAACCACAAATGTCCAACATTCTTTCCAATCTTGGTATTCCTTGGCAGCACAAGCCATAATCACTAGTGCCACGTAAATATCTGAAAACCCACTTCACTGCTGTCCAATGCTCCTTTCCTGGGTTTGACATAAACCTGCTCAATACTCCCACTGCATGTGCAATTTCTGGTCTAGTAGAGACCATTGCATACATTAGGCTACCCACTGCACTTGCATATGGAACACAGGACATATACTTCTCTTCTTCTTGTGTCTTGGGACATTGTTCAGCAGACAACTTTACACCTACAGGAATAGGAACATTCACTGGTTTACTATCCTGCATATTTAACCTCTGCAATATAGTTTCGACATACTTCCTCTAGTTTAACCAAAGCATCCTCTTTGCCTGATCTCTCTTAATTTCCATTCCCAAAGTATAGTTTGCAGCACCAAGATCCTTCATGTCGAATTTGGAGAATAGTTGGGTCTTCAAATCTTGGATAATTTCTTTGTCATTTCCAATCAACAACCTATCATCCACATACAAGACCAAATAAATAACACGGTCACCAATTAATTTAAAATAAACACAGTGATCCTCCTTGCTTCTGGTGAAGCCAAGTCCCCGTATATAGGTATCAAATTTCTGATACCACATCCTTGGTGACCGTTTTAACCCATACAGAGACTTCTTCAACCTGCATACTAGTTCTTTCTTACCCTTCACCATAAAGCCTTCAGGTTGCTTCATGTAGATCTCCTCTTCTATATCCCCATGAAGAAATGTTGTCTTCACATCCATCTGTTCTATCTCAAAATCAAATGCAGCAGCAACAGATAAAAGTAATCTAATAGAAGTAACTTTGGCAACAGGAGAAAAAATATCACCAAAATCAATTCCCGGCACCCGGGAATAACCTTTTGCTACCAACCGAGCTTTGTATTTCTCCACCTTGCCTTCTACATTCATCTTCTTCTTAAACACCCATTTTCTCCCGATGGGCTTCCTTCTCGCCGGCAACTCTACCAGATCCCATGCCTCATTTTTGTGCAAGGATGCCATCTCATCAACCATGGCCTCCTTCCAGAGTTTTCCATCCTCTGAATCTACTACCTCCTTGACAATTATGGGATCATCATCAGTTATAGTTAAGGCAAAACTTGAACAAAAAGCAGATGGACTATACCTTTCTAGTTGCCTTCTTTCCTGAGTTGATCTTCTCACCGCTGGAGTTTGTGGCTCTTCCTCTTCTGAGCCTTCTTCTGTTGTAGAGTTTCATTCATCCTCCTTTAGCTCAAACTCTATCTTTTTAGGTTCCTTTGGTAGGACTTCATGTGTAACAACATCTTTCACCTCTCTAAACACCACATCTCGACTGTACACAACCTTCCTTGTTTCTGGGTTCCAAAGCTTGTAACCCTTTAAACCATCCTTATACCCAATAAAGAAGCACCTTTCAGATTTATTATCCAACTTGGTCCTTTTCTCCTTTGGAACATGTACATATGCATCACATCCAAATACCCTTAGATGTGAAAGAGAGGGTTTCTTACCAGTCCATACCTCATTTGGAGTCTTATTCTCCAACACTGATGAAGGTGATCTGTTAACCAAATAGCATGTAGTCTCCACTGCCTCTGCCCAGAATTCTTGTCCTAACCCAGTACCACTGAGCATGCTTCTTGCCTTTTCCATCAGCGTTCTGTTCATTCTTTCTGCAACTCCATTTTTCTGCAGTGTGTATGGAGTAGTCTTTTGCCATTCTATACCACACTTCTTACAGAACTCTTCAAATTCCTTCTTACAGAACTCCCCACCATTATCTGTCCTCAACGCCTTTATCTTCTTCTCTGTCTGGTTTTCCACCAGAGCCTTAAATTCTTTAAATTTGTCAAAGACTTCAGATTTCTTCCTCAAGAAATATATCCATGTATTACTTGAGAAGTCATCTATGAATGAAACATAGTACACAGACTTTCCCAGTGATGGAACTGACACAGGTCCAAACACATCACTGTGCACAAGTTCTAATATCTTGTTCACCCTCTTAGCACCAGAAGGAAAACTCACCCGATTCTGCTTCCCATATACACAATGTTCATAGAAATTGAAATCCAGAGAGAAATTAGACATACCTTCTACCATACCATTTCTATGCAGTATCCGAAGGCCCTTCTCTCCAATATGTCCAAGCCTTTGATGCCATAGCATGGTCTTTTCTCTAGAGACAGCTAGGCTTTCTGCTCCACTTTCAGGAACCATAGAATTGTTACACCCATCAATAACAGTGCTACCTTGTAGCTTGTACAGAGTTCCAGTCCGAACTCCCCGCATTAATACCAGTGCTCCCCGAACCATCTTGCAGGCATCTTTCTCGAACACTATTTTTACACCTGCATCATCCATTTTGCTTACAGAAATCAGATTTCTGGCCAATGCAGGAATATGCAGAACACCAGGAAGTGTTCTAATCCTTCCACCTTGCAGCTTCAGCTTGACCTTTCCACGTCCAATGATTCTGGCCTTCTTATCATCCCCTAGGAAGACATCACCACCATCATATTTCTCATACTCGCAGAACCACTCCCTATGGGGAGTGAAGTGAAAGGATGCACCTGAGTCAATCAACCATGACTCATGATCTACATGTGTATTTGAAGAAGAAGCCAAATACACATCCCCACCTTCATCCGAGGTGGTTTTTGCCTCTTTAGAAGGAGCATCATTAGATCCCTTTCCTTTCTCAGGAGCTTTAGATCTACAGTCCTTTTTGTAGTTCCCTTCCTTTCTGCATTTCCAGCACACCTTTACAAACTTTCCAGGAGATTTAGATATCCCTCTAGATTTGGATCTCCCACTCGAAACCTTATTCTTGTTTCTGTTATGGGACCTTCCTCGTATAGATAAGGCATCTCCATTATGACCCTCCATATTTCTCTGTCTCATTTCCTCTGACAGCAAGGCTGAGACAATGTCATCAAAATTCAAGGTAGTTTTATTGATACCTATTGCAATAACCAGACTATCCCATGAATCTGGTAGAGAACACAACAAACTGATGCAATTATCTTCATCTAAGATTTTAATATCAACAGATGACAGCTGACTTACCACAGTATTGAAGGCGTTCAGATGCTTTGTCACCGAGTCTCCATCCTTCATCCTCAGGTTATATAGATTTTTCCACAGGAACAATTTATTCACCAAAGACTTAGATTGGTACAAAGTCCCTAGCTTGTCCCACAAGGTCTTCGTCGTAGCTTCCCCAGATACATTCAACAATATTGAATCTGAGACACACAACCGTATTATGCTCTTATCCTTCCGATCCAGTTTCTTCCAGTCTTCATCTGACATTGCCATTAGTTTAGTACCTGGATCTACTGCGATCCACTGATCTTTATCCACCAGCGGATCCTCCATCTTGAGCTTCCATAACTCAAAACTCTGACCATTAAATTTCTCGATCTCTATCTTCCCGCTGCTCACCATCTTCTTTCACCACAAGAATTGATCCTGTAGATCTCCCACTGAACAGGGTCTACCTCAGGCCCGAGAAAAAAACCCTCAACAGCAAAGGCATCCCCTTGAATCCGAAACGACTCTGATACCAAACGTAGGTTTTAACCCTGAACAGAAATTATCTACACACGAATATTCTAACATAAAATAAACAATAGCGAGAGCATAAAACATAAAACAGATAAACACAGAGATTTTCCCCTGGATCCCAAATCGGGATGACCAGCTTGATTTTTCATTATATTCCTTTTAGTGTTACAACACATATATATACATGCCGAAGCATAAATAAACCCCAATCCATTAACCCTGGATTAGAGCATAACTGTAGTTCCCTTGACCGGATCTACAAAAAATACCAGGGGCCGAAAACCATCGTACCCCAATACCATGCACAAAACCATGGACGCGGACTACCCACCAGAATTTAAGGACCAAAAATTTTTGCCAGGGTGTTGCCTCGGACCCCGACAGGGGGGGTGGTAACCCCCCCATTGTGCCCAGAGCAAAGGGGGGGCTATCGCCCCCCCTCTTACCCCCCCGTGCGTGCTTAGACGTGGAAAGAATATAACACACAAATTCATTTTCCCTAGACCCTACCACATCACCCCATACATCTAAAGACACTAAACCTACCCCTACATCCTCATCCCTAAGTCCCTAGGCCATTTTTCATAAAAGCCCTAATTTCTAGGAATCTCACTATTTTCCTAGATTTCCCCCTACCTTTGACCTGTAATTGAATTTTCATTTTCATCTCCCTTAATCTTTTCACCTCCCATCACCTCACAAGGTTTCATAACCTTTTTCCCCATCTCCCTTAATTTTTGTGACCCTATTTGTATCCCCTAAAGCCCTCATTTCATCATTTCCTTCCCTTCTCCCATTCCCTTCACTCCCTTATTCACTCTCCCTTTCTTCCCTCTTCCCTAGGGTTTCCAAAGTGCCAAAGAAATAAGCATGGAGAGAGAGGACAAAGATTGCAAGGAGGAAGAACATAGTGATGACGAGTTTGAGGAATATGAGATTTCACAACAGAGAAGGCCACACAAGGGAGGCTGAAAACATCAGGAAAAGGCCAAATACAAGAGGCCTCAAAAGAGCATTGGGGAAAGAAAAGCAAGAAGCCCAAAGTATGAGTTTTGACCAGAAGTTGGCAAAGGAGATTGAAGATAACAGAGAAGTGTGGCTTGAGAGAGTCAAAATTCACTTGGAGAAGCTGATAATGAAGGCCAATAGAGAGAATCAAATGCTAAGGCACATGGCCTATCGCTATCAGACACAGAACAAAATTTGCAATATCAAGGCCAAACAGACGAATGATGAACTGAAGGAGATCCAGAAGGGTAAGAAGGGAGGTGAAAAAATCAAGACACTTGTTGATGCCTCCTTAGCTCAACTTGACATGTGATTGTGGGCCTATCCCACAAAGTTTGAGCAATTTTGAAAAAAAATGGAAATTTTGAGTTTTTGGGCAAATTTTAAAAAACACAGAAAAGCTAGCTCTATGCGCAGCGCCTTGGAGCTACGCACTCTTTTGGGGCATCGAATGGAAAAATGGAAGACATAAGTGGGTTCATAATGATGAGGACATGCCCCCTATAATTTTTCTAAGCATTTGGAGCAAAACTGGTCAAGCAAAAGGGCCAAAAACACCCAAAAATTCATGTTTCTGCCTCTTTTTCAGGGTGGCGCTATGCATAGAGGCAGTCTTGGGATATTGCACTTTTGAGGGGTCAAAACAGATCCAAATTAGAAACCACAATAATATCTGGAAAGTAGATAGGACAATATTTCCAATGAGCTATCATTAGCTCAATTTGGACACCAGGAAGTCAGTCAAACATTACCTGCAAGAAAACCATTTTTTTCCTCCTTGGCGCTGCGCATAGGACAAATTTTGCCTGTTTGGTCAATTTTCTCAATTTTCAGAATTAACTTTCACTTGTGTAAATTGAATTTTTACTAATGCAATAAGTGGTTGATGATGTAATTATGGTGTTCTGGATGTTACCTAGGGTAAATACATTAGGTAAATGGCCTCAATGACATGTAACGAATCAATTTTCTTAAGTTAGGGATGAGTCACTTTGACAACCCTATTCTCTAGTTGTCAGCTCAGTATTTCTTGGAACAACTCCTCCTCTCATGGATTCGACTCCCTGAGGCTAGGATTATTTGGTTTGAGGTCTAGATTATGTATTTTCTCAATCATTAGTAAGGATTGGACTTAGTTGGATACTTGGCTTTTGGAAGAGACATACTTAGTATCAGTTATGAGCAGGAATATTAATCAAATTTGTAGCTATTTTTATGGGATCCCTGTGGTATGGTGTTTAGTTTAGTTTCTCTTTTTTTTTCATTTGTTGAAATTTATTGTTAAGTTTCTTCATCATTTCATAACTTCTAAGTGAATGTATGCAATTTAGATAAGCAGAATCCATTCTCGTATGCTCTATTTTGGGTAGACATTCATAGTCTGTAATTTCTTCGGTTTAGAAAGAACCCATGATTTCACCATGCTCTTTCTAGCTCCTCACCTGTCTTGATAATCCCACCCATTGAAATCCTAAAGTGCTAAATCATTATGCCTACCTTGCTCCATAGAACACCCTGAAAATTTTGACCTAATTTTCCTTTCCCTGACTGTTTGACTCCTTCTGATCCAGCACAACCCTATACAATCAAATCAAAACCCTAAGCTACTATAACTATCCTAATATCTTCTTTACTCATCCATCTTGGTTGTGATCCTTACAGAGAGAGCCCTCTCCTTTCCTAGTAGGGCTAGCTACTTGGCTAAGCGTGGTTTGTAGTTACCTCGAAATTTCCTTCTTCAGCCTGAGCTTCAATCCGAGTGATAAAAAAAGCCACATAATAACAAGTACAATTACTCCTAAAAAACAAGAGAAACTTAACTCTTTTTAAACATATGCAAAATCCAACCAGGTTTAGGACTTCCATGTACCACTCGATCATAGATTGGGTTGAACCAGATATTTCTTTCTGCCAATCACCCCCATTCCATATCACTGGAGTGAATGTGGGATATCATGGGATAAAACAATCCAAAAACAACCAATGGAATCCATAAGTTAAACCACCTCCACCCTCACCATACTTGGATCTCACCTAAAGCAATGACGAGATCACAAAACCAAACGAAGCTTGGATGCCTCATATTTTCTTCACCATCCCTTGAGGAATTTTCCTGTCTCCACCCACCTGTTTGGGGCTTCCCAGAAAAACCCTTGGGATTTTCCTGATACCACCTCACCCAGATCCAAAATCTTTCAGCAATCCAAAGCTCAAACCGAAAATCCATGTCAATGACAACAAAATAACCAAATACCAACATGCACATACCATGCATGTCAAAACCATATAGGAAACCATACATGCAACCTGTTACCTACAAGTATTCCTTCTCAAGTTGTTTGATCTAACTTCTCCTTGCTTGATCCTTGCTTTACTTTTCTTCCCTTGTCCTTCCTTTGCTTTCTTGCTTTCCCTCTCCTCTTGGTGCTCTTCACCTCTCTGAAACTAATTCCAAAATTGAACTATAAAAAGTCTACCAACTGATGCGCTGAGGTATTTTTATTATTGATGTCTCTAATTACTTCATTTTCCTTAATTTTCCTTCAATTTCCTCCTCACATGCAACTTGTGACCGTTTACTTTCAATTTCTCCTAATTTCCATTATTTTCATAAAATAAATGCCAAAAATACCCTTTTACCTTTTCAAAGCCTTTGACATTGCCTTTGCCAATTTCCCCTTAGCCCACTGGGATATTTTTCCCAACATTCCACTTGGAATAAGTGTCCCTTGACAGTGAATGTTTATGAGATAACAAATGACATCAACAGGATCTCGGTTGGGCGTAGAGGTTTCTCTCAGGCACTAGGGTTTCTGAATTTTCGTCCTATTTACATCATGACAGGAGCAATGGGGGCTCTAAATACCCCTACTTTGGGACATTATTATGGGCAAGGATAGGGAGCCTGAAACGTTGTTCTTCACAAGTCTCATGACATACAATGCCTTCAACTCCTCGAGGAAAACCAAAGATGTAGGCGCGAACAAGAAAACAAATGGAAACACATCAAAGGGAGCCTCAACTTCACAAGAAGGAGTTAAGTCAAGAGCCAAACAAGATAATGAAGAATACAATCAGATTCCTCAAGAAAAACCAAAAAACAACTATAAATCTAAGGCAAAAAAAAAATAGTGTTGGAGATTCAGGACCCGAATTTTGCAGCTTATAGAGATTTCATGCAGAATCATGTCGTTAGCTGTAAGTTTATGGGGATATGGCCCACTAAAAAAATATATATAAACTAGTGGATTCATAATAAATGATGCCCCAAGGGAGAGATTCGATTGTAGCCTTGATCTAAAGGATTCTTCATTGTTATATTTGATCTGTTGGAAGACAAGGACCGCATCTTCGAAGGAGGCCCATATTTCTTCAATTTTGTTGGTCTTTACATGAGATATTACAAATAAAATTTCACTCCTGAAAAGGAGGACTGCACCAGAGTCCCTGTTTGGGTTAGACTCTACTCACTAGTTGTGGACTACTGGTCACCATTAGTGTTAAAAAGGAATAGGAGATGATCTAGGTAAATATATTAAAATATCATTAGGTACATGTTGGCTTAAGGGGTCCTGACCCAAGTTCATAGTATTTGCGCAACCAACAAAAACCTCCAAATACTAGCCCTTTCGGCGGTGATCTTCTTGCGCAAACCAAAGTCTCACCCGAAGTAGTATGGGGGGGTGTTTCCACACCCTGAGGGAGATTTTGATGTAATAGATCTAATCAAACTTACTGCAAATAATATAATGGATTTGCGCATTCACAATCAATGCTAACAGATCTAATCCTTCTGCAGATTATCCCAGAATACTTGAGATAAGTTGGCGCACAGTATTTAAATGTACTTCATTCAGATCTACTTTTCTAACATAGGCTAGTAATTGCGCATAGGTGCAATTAACCATTTACAAAAGTAAATACGCAACAACAGAACAGATCCATATCTACAACACATAAAAAATAATCTAAGATAGTAAATTACATAAGAATTCGAGTTTGCCAAAGATGCCTTCTTGATTAAGAGATTTTCAATTCAATACAATCTATCTTTTTGCACACATAGCAACAGAGCCTGCACACAACTCAAGACTTAGGTCTCCGCACACATAGCCAGCAGGAGCCTTTCTACCTAGAAAAAAACCCAAACTAAAAATTTTTCCTAACACTTATTCAATATTTCATTCATCTATCTATGTATATCCTTCCTCGCTCGACTCTTACATATTTATATTATCAAAAAATTGCACATACCATGGTCTCAAACCATGGTTTGACACTCGTGGTTTTTACCTTTAACCCTTTGCAATAATTAAGGGACTTTGACATGCCCAAAAGCCCCTTTAACCATCTGCACACAACACATACAACAAAACTTAAACAAAATTAACCCAAAAAATTACCTCAAGGAGTCATGCTCCAACAGGCCCCCAACACAATCTCGTGACTCATCCTGAGTCACTATGGGGCAGTTGCCTTCATCTTTGTCTTCAATTCTCCACAAGGCTCTTGAGTGGCACCATGACTTCAATGCTTTGCACGACGGTGCTCTATGATTCATCCACCAACTTGGTTTTTGTTTTCCCCTCTGCTGCCAGGCTAATGCTACGGTGAGTCTGATGCAAGCTTTTGAGGGTGTGTCGAGGTTCTGTGAAAGCTGCAGGGATTCCTCAACCCTAGGTTGCATCCACATCTCGAATAGTTATTCGCGGCAGCTCAAATCCTCAATCTCCTTCTAAATGGCGTTGACTTCATGTAGTCTAGCAAGCCTCTATGTTCTCACCAAGGTTGGTGCCTCCATTCTGATTTCAGTAAATTGTTGCTCTTTGATCTGGAGTTCATTCCTGTTGGGAAATTAAATCCTCTCTGCAGACAGAGACGATCCATCTAGCCCTAGAGTGGGTCTAGAAACAAAGGGACAAGCTAAAGTGTAGGTTCCTAATTAATGAATGAAAAGGACGGGGTAGATTGGCCTACCTGGAATCCAACGTTTTCGTCGTTGTAGTGGTGGTGGCCTCTTGATCTCTGTCTCGACGAGTCACAATCCTTCTGCAACAATGCTCAGATACCTGCACGAAGATCATAAAACAAGAGCAACATACAAGATAATGATTTCATTCATAATCAACTAAGCAGTCAAGGAGGGTTAAGCATATTGCATCAAATAAAACATATTAACACAAGATGGGAACTAGACAATAGTCATGTATATATATAAATAGAAGAAAGAGTTACAACCACAGCCTTGATGTCGCAACCTCCTTCAGCAGGGTTCAGTCGAAGCGCGTCTCCAAGGATCGTCAGGGAATTTGGACGAGGTGAGGACACAAGCCTAAGCTCTCTCGACAAAGGTCTCTTTCTCTGTTATATCTCTATAGCAAAATGTTCAAGAATTCTCTTCAGCCTTTCAGCTATAATATGTTCATCTAGAATTGTTCAGCTAGTGTATCAATGGGAGATAGATTTATTTATAGAGGGAGAGGAGGAGGTTGGGATCCATACAATGGTGGAAGGGAGACCTTATCCCTTATGAGGTTTCCCCAAAAGGTGGAAACAAGAGGCCAAAGGAGGGAGGCCGTGGTTATTCAGTCGAACCACTCCAGCTGACTCGCCCATGAAGTTGTTAGGATAGAAACTTCGCCTCTATATTTAAAACAAATTCCATAAATAGGTTTGCGCGGGTAGCTCACTGGGATAGAGTGCCAATGGGCACGGGCCCCAATGTTAATCTTCCTCATTGGCGCAAGGGCATAACATTCTACTAGCGCCAAGGCAAAAACATGTGTTTTGGATGGTCTGCTCAGGAAATTGTCAACAAAAGGAATGCTTTCCTCATGGAAAGGGATGCAATGATGGTATTTGCAAGGCATGATACTTCTTATTAGTCACATATATGATCCTCCAATGTGCGGGATGGGGATTTCAGGGATAGTGACAAAATTATGTATAACAGATGCCCCCTAAATCATGAGGTCCGAGAGAGAGGGAGGGGTGAAATGCTTTACAAGAATGCGTTCGAACCAAACATCGTTGTCGGAAGACCTGCAAGTACAAATACAACTAATATCTCTGATACATGAACATGTGGCATGGGCGCAGCCATTCATAATCGAGTACATATATAAATTGAGATTTGAGGTATGGACACAACCATGTAGCAGTGAGGATCAATAAATAGACTCAGGTATGGTCGTAGCTATCCATTCAAAAGAGTCATGCAATAAGTCATGATAAACCAAAATATCTCGCAGCCTGGATCTTATCAAACAAAACCCAGGGTCTTTCTCTCCATCTCGACCCGAACAAGTACAAATTCAAGCATACGAATATATGAGCTGAAGTCGAACATGCAATAAAATCACCTGATTACCAGCCAATGATGAAAGATGTTAATAGGCACAGGAGAAACCACCAATGATGACAATGGATCTCAAGGTACAACAGGTACAATCCACTAAATGTGAACAGTGATCTGGTGTCGAACACCCATAGAATCACTCGATCGAAGGTCAATGATGTGGACCCGTTGTCGAATGCGAAGGACCTGCCATTGAGGCATGCAAGATCCAAGGTACCGGAAGGGAGTCTCTATATCAACTTCCTGGATAATGAGCTAAAGTCGAAAAGAAGTGACCAAGTTGAAGGAGGGCCATAATGTTTCACACATCATCGACATGAGACAGAGGATCATGATGATAGTGAATCAGGACCAAACAGAGAATCAGAAGGAGGTTGAAAACTACAGAGGTAAACTTCTCTTGAACATATCAACGACACGACTCTAGATTTGTCAGTATTTGACATCAAGGGATCTGAGGTCATGATGAGGTGGCAAAGAGCAGATGAGAGGTCAAAACAGATTACCCAAACCCATGGACGCAAAAAATGATGAAATGAGATGTCCCCAACCCAACATGAATGCAGATGAGTGTCATGTTTAAGAGCGACATACTGCCAACACAACTAAAAAATGGTTCCATTTTCCCCCACCATTTCTTGCGAGTACCCCAATTATTTTAAAAAAACAAGCTTGAAGGGGATAGCATATGCTTGCAACGTAACTTTGTCCTTCAGAAAAATCCATCCTAGTACATTTTACTAGCCCTAGGAAGGAGGAACTCGGTGAACGTCATGGTGATGATGTCCGATGTCATTAGAGTTTAACAAGTATGACAAAGGAAGAACTCGGCATCTTTTCATGTTTAGATAGTTTGAAAAGAAGAAGAAAATAAAACTCCAGCAAGTCCCTTTTTTGTAAATAGTCCCTCAGATCTGAAAAGGTAGAAAACAATATCTGAAAGAAGCTCTTAGTCGCGATAGGCTAAGGTATTCCTTTTTCGTAAATAATCTATCCCAGCCCGAAAAAGGGGTAAACGTATATTGGGTAGATATCGTTTCGTAGCCATTTAATGAGTTCAAAACAACAAGAGTCTCGGCAATATTTTCAGTTTTAAAGAGTCGAAAAAGAGTTGAAAGATGACTCCAATAATGACTTTTTCATGTTTTTACCGAGTCCGAAAAAGTATAAAATACAACTCGTTACTTCATCAATATCTCATTAAAGACCTGTCACTGCATAAGAGACAAATGTAAAACCCATTTCTCGAAATAACATAGTGAAATAATCGAAAAATATGTCTTAAAACCTAATTAGGGTTTCGAAAAGTTATAAATGCCAAAAATGGTAAAAAATAATTACTCTTCACTTTTACCTCTTGTGGAGCAATAATTACGCTTTTTACACTGTGATTTTGCAGCGGCAACAGCGGGCAATCCGGCAGACCAATCTCGAATCCGTCAGTTCTAGGTAAGAGCCGACATCCTTCCCAGCATTTTGGTTCCTCTTCCATTTCCTGCAACCCCAAATTTGGAATTATGTGGGGGAATTTGTAAAAAATAGGGCACGGCAGTTGGCAAGAGTATCGGGCACGGACTCGCGCTAATCGCCTGAATTTATGAACTGGGGTGCACCCATTGGCGCAACTATTTCTAAAATAGTCGTGCCAACCACACAAACCATTTTATCTTATGAATGCAAGAAAGTAAGCCCAATTTCACAAATCAAAATATTTTAATTTGGCTAATGAGGTTCATATGAACATGTTTTCAGGTGTGAAGCGGAAAAATGGTGATCGAATGGAAAGAATGGGAACACAGTGAAGAAGACGAGCTTGCCATGGAAAATGAAAGATGCATGGAAGCTCTCAGAGACTGTGGACTGAAAAAATTCTTCATGACACTGTGCCTCAGAGCTCAACCGGATTTGCTGCAATACTTAATCAGTATTTGGGATGAGGATCAGGAAAAATTAATTCTTCATGATCAGGAACTCGAGATTGACATCTTAGACATTTATTTCATAAAAGGACTGTCACAGAGGGGGGCAACACCAGTCCTGACTAATACCTGACCCACCATGGAAAACATGAGCATGGTGATCGATAGGGTATGTCGAGGGGCATG
This sequence comes from Pinus albicaulis, assembly GCA_034641835.2. Taxonomy (NCBI): domain Eukaryota; kingdom Viridiplantae; phylum Streptophyta; class Pinopsida; order Pinales; family Pinaceae; genus Pinus; species Pinus albicaulis. The sequence continues at coordinate 1,513,024,997 of CM076584.1, read as the reverse complement.
GAAAGGATCAAGAAGCGGGAAAGTGGATATCCAGACTATCTCAGACTTGGCATTAAAGGTAGTGCTACACACCATTACATGGGCTGCGGGATCGCAAGCACCGCATGAAGCAACAAAGACACGGTTACTTCTTGCAGTAGACTGTTTGACACCGACCCTCTATAACTGGGCAGAGGCAGTGACGATCAATATGAAACATCAACTGAAAAAATGCAAGAAGACGAAATTAAAGTAGTTCGGATATGGATCTATCATGGTTTCGTTCTTCCTGGAACGACTACCAATATTTCAGTGACAGGAAGTGATAGTTCTGACACCACCAGCACAGGATCCATGGATGGCCCGTTGGGAAATGTTAATGCCAAGGTCAGGGGGCGGTCAACAGATGTCCTCGAGACCGAAGTTCTTCGATTGGCTCCGCCAACAGCTGATTTTCGTGGAGGACTGGCCCTACTCTAGCACAGATTTTACTGGTGATCGAGATCTCCCACTCCCAGAAGGTGAAGATTGGGATGAAGCACTTGGTAAGACTCATTTTTATTTTCATGAGTATTATGATTTTTTTGTTATGTATGTTCTGAAATTAAATCCATGTGTTTGCAGATGTTGGCCTAGAGAGACCTGTAGGCATGTATCCGATAGCGAGGCGAATCCCTCGCGACTTTGATATTGCCCCTCATGGTGAGGGAGGCGAGGAGGAGGAAATCATGCGCAACTTGGGGGGAATCTCACATGGTGTCCCAGACTTTCCACGATTCGACGATGTTCCTCGTGCATACCAGAGACACACTGTAGGGGTGTCAAACCGAGTTCACCGCTTGCTGAGGTGGCTTGCACAGGCAGGGACATGTTATCACGAGCATCATGCTGATTAGACACCTAGGCTTTATTTCTGCATATTTTTGAGAGACATGATGTCTCAGGATGTAACAGAAACACACATATTTTTTAAACTTATGATGCACACTGATGCAAACATTCGATATATATATATATATATATATATATATACATCGATTTTCCTATATAGATATTTTTCATGTGATTATGGTTTTAAAGATTATGCAAATGTCTATCTAATATAATTTTAAACACTGTATCAGTTAATGCATTCATTCGCCTAGGAATATGTTGAAATGTGATATAATCAAAATGTCTTTCCAACAAACGAACATGTAAATACAAACTTAAAATCTAAGGGTTTCTAACTGAATAATGTCCATTAAGTTTAAGAACGACAATTTGTGAGTCTAGATTTACAACCAATGCATGTATTTCAAGGGTAATCACCTCGGTTAATAGTTCAATGAAAGCACTATACTCAACGACATTGTTTGTAGTTCGTCCTAGACAGATACCTTGTAGATATATCAACTCACCAGTAGGATCGTAAATCATCCAGGCTGCCGAAGACAGGTTTCGGGTACTGCGAGAAGCACCATCTACGAAACTGACATAAGGGGTAATAGAAATCTGCACAATAACCAACGACCCAATAAGCAAGAAAACGCTCGCAAAGCACACCAAGCCAAAAATGTACAAAAATGAAAAGAACACCTATGTACACAAAACATGCACGAATGACTCGTGCAAAATATTTTTTAAGATACAGCCCATTTCGGTGCTGATCCAGAGGATGACCTTCGTAATAAATGAGCTCAGAGGCCCCATTCTACAAGATACGTTTAACAATGTAGGGCCCATGCCACATGGGTTGAAATTTTCCTGCCCCCAGCTTATCATGAGCTTGGTCGTACAGGAGGACAAGGTCTCCTTATACGAAGGAGCGAGGGGAAACTAACTAGTCAAAATGAGCTTTGACCCTCTTCTTCTATTCCTCAATGACCAAAGCAGCGAAGCGGCGAGTTTCATCCAACCTTTCTAAGTATAGGAGACGCTCTTCTTCTAGCGAAGTGTTCGGCAGCAATTCAACAACCTACTTGAGCGAAGGTATTTCACACTCAATCGAAAGGGTAGCTTCCAGACCGTAAACAGGCTTAAATGGAGTGAATCCAGTCACATCCTTAACTGACGTTCGGTATTCCCAAAGAGCCAAAAATAACATCAGATGCCAGTTGGATTTGTGCATCCCAATCATACGTTGAAGCATGGTGACAAGAAATTTATTCACGGCTTCAACTTGGCCATTGGCCTAAGGATAGTACGGCATTGAGATGTTGTGATGTAGACCCAACTTGGAAGTCAACTTCGCCACCATATAATACCGAAAATGGGAACCATGATCGGTAACGATGGATTGAGGGACACCAAACCTATAAATGATGTGATTGAATATGAACTGAGTTGTTGTCTTACCATCAGCCGTAAGTGTAGGCATTGCTTCGACCCATTTGGTGAAGTAGTTAACGGCTACGATGATATAAGCATGCCCCCCGGCCGAGTGAGGGTTACACGTCATAAAATTGGTGCCCCACTTTGAAAAGGGACCAACAACAATGACAGGGTGGAGATGTGCAAGTGACACGCGCATCTTGCGCTGATAGATCTGGCAATCATGACATTTACGGACAACAAAAATGCAGTCCTTGAATATGGAGGGCTACAAATACCCAGCATGAAGAATATTTTGTGCCGTAGCATAACCAGACATGTGACCACCACAGGCGCCACTGTAAAAATCATTCAAGGCTTCCTCATCCTCCTCGAGAGTCAAATGCCGGTGGAGAATGGAATTAACTCCGATGTGGTAGAGTGTATCTCCGACTATACAATAAGGTTGTGATTGATGCATCCCTTGTCAACTCAGATCTAAAATTAGAAGTCTAAAGATATACCATGATATCACCGTACCAAGGATCAAGGGTGGTAATCAGAAAAAGTGAATTGTCTGGAATGCGTTCTTTAGAACCAAACGGAACGGAGTCAGAAGGGAGGGAGCAGATCAAATCGGAAAAGACTAATGATTTTTTTGACTTGGCAGTAGTAAATTCCAAATCTAACTCTTGGAGGATGACAATCCACTTCAAGTACTTTCCCCCTAGGAATTTTCGAGACAATATATAGGTCATAGGGTTACAGTCATAAATCACAGTCACAGTACGCAACAGAATGTAATGACAAAAACGTTGAACTTCTTGAACCGCAACTAATGCTAACTTCTCGACATGTGCATAGCACGTTTCAGGATCAAGAAGGTTACGAGAGAGGTATTAAATAACATGCTCGTCACCGTCATCATCATCTTGCACCAAAACCATGGCAATCGTTTTGAAAGCGGCAGCTAAATAGAAGGAAAAATCGCGATGATAGTTCAGAGGATGTAACAGAGAAGCGTTGAATAGAAACGTCTTCAGAGCATCGAAATACTTCTAGGCGATCTAATCCTAAAGGAATGGGACGCCCTGCTTTAGTCATCGTGTGAATCCTTTAGACACTTCGGCATAGTTAGGTATAAAACGACGCAAAAAATTAGCCTTCCCCTGTAGACTCTGCAGCTGATGTAATGAGGATGGAGAGGGGATATTAATAATAGCCTCAAATTTGAGCGGATCGAGGCGAATCCTGTCTTTGGAAATGATAAACCCCAAGAGTCTACCGAAATCGACGCAAAAGACACACTTATGTGGATTTAACCAGATGTTATAGCGTCGACAGCGAAGAAATATCTGACGAAGATGGTCAGGGTGGTCCATACGTTTAGTTGAATATGTCAAAAGGTCATCCAGATAAGGTTGAACGATGTGCTTAATATCATGAAAAGCATATGACATCACTCGGTGAAACGTGGCCCCAACATTCTTCAAGCCAAAAGGGAGCTTTTTATATGCAAAGGTACCCCAGGGACAGATAAAGGCAGTCTTATGTTGATCGGTCGAGAGAATATTAATGTGGTTATGGCTATAAAATTCATCCATGAGGGAAAATATCTCACTCCCCACACAGTCATCAATGATTTAATCAAGAAAGGGAGTAGGATAATTATCCTTAGGACAGGCCCGGTTTATGTCATGATAATCAACACAGACCTAAATGCTACCATATTTCTTATCTACAGAGACAATGTTGGACACCCATTCTATCAAGGGAATTGGATAGATAAAACCAGCGTTGACAAGTTCTTCAACTTCACCCTTAATGGCGGCAGCCTTTTTAGGGTGCACAAGACAAAGACGCTGACGAACAGGATTCGAACCAGGGTAGGTATGAATCTCATGCACCACTATACTAGGATCGATGTCGAGCATCTCTTCGTAATACCATGCAAAGACATCACGAAACTTGCAGAAAAGGCTAGTATAAACATGAACTTCATCTGAAGAACATGTGACCCTAGTATGGATGTTCTCGACAATTCCCAGTTTCACGGGAACGTCGATAGACATCGTTTGCGTGATGTTAATCAAGTTACCCTCTCTCAAAAATTTGTGTGTTAGAATAGGCGTTTGAAGCGGAGGAGAAGGAACCTGAGATGCAAACCTCTCAAGACACATAGACATGGCCCCGAGACCAGGCATGAATGAGGAACAATGATGACTATCGTCCCATGGAGGATCCTCGAGAGACATAGTTTCCACGATGGCTTCATCGGAGGGAAACGTCTCTTTCAAGGGATTGGGCGAATCTGAATCGCTAAGCCAAGGGGATTGAGAATAAGTGTTAAGAGACATGCTCAAAGGAGCATGATTAGACGACGGAGGCTCCGAAGCCGAAATAAGTTCACAATAGTCAATCTCGATCGGACTTAACGACATTGAATCTCCGAAAGAATCGATCTGATCAGGTGAAGGGATGATCCACGGGTCATCAGACCGAGAGATCATATTAATCTGAACATTTTTGGGTGGAGGAAGAGGAAAAATACCCATGAGGGCGGGATCTTTGAAGAGGCCCGGCCCTACACTCTCGTAGGGAGTAGGAATTTGAACCACATACGGAACTTTATTCTCGGAAGAAGAAGTGAATAACGAAAAATGATCAACAGTAACAATATTTCCTTTGTGCAGGAATTTCAAAACATGAAAGAGAGTGGATGGAATGCACAGCATGGTGTGAGTCCAACTGCGACCGAGGAGAATATTTTAATTGAGCTTGGCGTCAACTACTTCAACCTCGACATTGACTGTCTTCCCTTCTAATGTAATCGGTAAACTAGCGAGAACACCAAGATATTTGGATTCCCTTCCATCAAATGCTTCAAGGGCATTTGGTGATGAATTCAGAGCTGGAGAACCAATGGCTTTCCAGCAAGCATATGACATGACGCACGTAGACACACCCTTGTCCACAACCACCCGATGGATATTTAGACCATTAATACCAACTTGTATGTTGAGCGCAATTTGGTGTGGGAGTCATGGGACGAAATTCTCCAAGTCGAAAGCGAGAAGGCTAGAATCAGCAGGATCAACCCTGCCAATTGCAGATAACAAAGCCTTCCGTTGAGACAGACAACTCTGAAGTACTTCTAATGCAGACATTTCAGATGGCGCTTGAGCCAAATCCTCAATAATACTGTAATGTTGAGCAGCACGAGCGTTGGGATTGTAAGAAGACTTACGGAGTACACCTTTAGAAGGTGGTTATACAACGGGCTCAATACTGAGCCTTTCAATCTGAAGAGGGCCAGAAGCAGGCGGAGGAGGAGGACCATCAGCGATCTCTTTCCCTGCTGCCTGACGCGATCCATTATAATCTTTCGACTGAGTAGTGATAAACACAGATGTAGAACCGTCATCATGAAAACCTGAGAGCCAAATGGGGTAGAGGGTTGAGGTTGCTCTACCATCTGGATCTGCTGTGATGGAAAAGGATCTTTGAGAACAGTCATAGTTCCCTGGGTGCCTTTGAGAAATCTACTTACTTCGGCCCGTCGAGGATAGTCCTTGGTGTAGTTCTCTTCGTCGAAAATCAAACTAGGGTACTTAGGCTTACGCTGTAAACCATCATCAGCACAAGGTTTAGACGAATCTAGTTTAGGGGTATCGGCTTTGCTCTTACCTTTACCCTTGTTTTTTCCCTTGGAAGTTTTATCCACCAGATTGGCCTGAATGGCATTGAATTCTGTTGTTTTACAAGAATTCGGGGTAGACTGAGAAGCAATATCATTGGAAGGATTAGAATTTTTCTTCCCAGAGTTTGAAGGAGAAGACTTCTGATAATTCTGAGACACGGAACCAATGATACCCTCGATGGATGGTGTCGTCGTTGCTTTAGAAGTTCCAGGTCAAGGAGCATCAGGCAAGATATCATACAATGTGCTAGACTAAGAGTACACAATAAGGTACTGGGCATGAGCAATGGCCTATTCTTCGGTTACACATGCCGCCATAACTCTGTCTTTGCGATTTGATTTACAAACGAGGTAGTGAACCAATCACTTAGAAGCTAATCAGGAATATCAAACTTGATCAAGCGACGATGGCGCCTCCATTCATGAATATGATCCGAGATATGGGTAGCTCGCTCTTGTTTCAAGGATGTGAGGAGGTGCGTCTCAGTCTCATAACGATCCAGAACTGAAAATGTGTAAGAAACGCCATGGCTAAAGAGTTGAAATCTTGAAATATGCCACGAGACAATTCAATGTACCACTTTGCAGCGGCACCAATAAGAGTCCATTGGAAAAGACGAAATCGGATGGAATCATCAACCCAAGAGTTAGAGGAACACCACAAGTGGTAGGTCATAACATGCGCTTGGGGGTCTTCTCTGGACTTGCCCTCAAACTTAGGACAATCACCAGGAATCTTGGTTGGAACTAGAGACCAATACAGGTTATGAAGAATCAGATCGTTCGTTAACTTTGACACATCTGGCAGTTCCAACGTAGCAAGAAATGGTAATTTAGGATTAAAAGGCATAGGGGGTCTTTGATAAGGACCCGTGTTAACATTCCACCCAATCTGGGATAAATTATTCCCCCATATGTTTTGTCCTAGAGGATTCTGACCATAGGGGTTATAAGCTTGATAGTTCTACCCATACTGGGGTTAAGCACCGGGATACTGATTTTGAGCATACCATTGAGCTCCTTGCTGAGCAACATACGGATTTTGTTATGAAATGTAAGAATTTCCTTGAGGTGGATTATACACCATCTGGGATTTATTTTGAGGGTAATAAGTGAAACCTTGGGGCACACTATATACCGCCTAATATTGACCTTGAGGAGGGTAAGTAGTGCCTTGAGGTTGAGTAGGTGGACCCTTCTGAGCAGGTTGAATAGGTTGAACTAGTAGTTGGGCTGGATGAACAGGTTGAACCGGCTGCTGAGCGGGATGAGCAGGTTGAACTAGCTACTGAGCGGGTTGGGCAGGCTGTCCCTGCGGATCAGGTTGGCCTAGATACTGGGGCCCACTAGGTTTCCCTTGTGGAAGGGGTTGGCCTGATGGTTGTGATGGACCAGGTTTTCCCTGATAACCAGGTTGACCTGAAGCAGGATCGTAGGGTTTTCCTTGCTGTACAAAAGGTTGGCCTTGTTGGACAAAAGGTTGTTGTTGTTGCAAAAGAGGTTTTCCCTGTGGTGGATACAATTTCCCCCCCAGGAACGTAATATGCTCCTAGTTGATATTGATATTGAGGTTGACCGGAAAGACCGTAGGGTTTTCATTGTTGGACTAAAGTTTGACCCTGTAAGAGTTGGCCTTGCGGACCGTAAGGTTGTCCTTGAGGACCAAAGGTTTGCCCCTGCTGGACCAAGGTTGTCCCTGTAAGGGTTGTCCTTGTGGACCTGAGGGTTGCGCCTATATCAAAGGTCCTTGATGACGAACGATCCGATAAGGATCAGTCAGAGGCAGATAAACAACCTGATGAGGATCAATTGGAGGCATATATACGGGATTGTCGTAGACATCATAGTGATGTGGAGGATTGGCAGGAGCTTGGGGCTGCTGAGAACCCTGAGAGTTTTGTTGCTGAATAGCCAATAGATACTCTTTGAAAGTAAGGCTGCCAGGAATAGCAGAGGAAGTCATAGCCACACTAGAAGCAGGTGTGGCCTCCGCAGCACGAGGTTGTGATTTACCCAGGCCGAGATTGACAGGCCATGTGGCATTAAGAAATATATACCTACGAGTGTGAAAATATCCTCATGACTGATGTGTAACAACCGGTGCAGACGAAGCCACACAAACGGTAGGTTGGACCGGAACAGATGTAACAATGACCGATGAACTAAGTGTCGAAGGTGACAGTGCTAACGAAAAAAGGACCAAACTCCTTGGAGGAGTCAAGGTACTGTATTGTGCTATGGACTGAGGGGTTTCGAAAGAAACATTGAGAAAAGAATTACCACTAGGCGGAAATGAAGAAGACAACAAAACTGGTATTTCTGCCACTACGAAAATATTTCAACACAGGAAGGAAAATGAGATAGCCAATTCAAGGCTTCAAGATCAAACTCTAAGGAATTACAAAAACAATCCAAGTAAAGAACCTTTAACAGGAATGTGATCGTGGGTAATTAATTTTATGACATTGGAACAAAACTATGTTGTTTCATATTTTAAGAATCGAGAAACAGACAAAAGATGACTCTAGTCACTTTCAATTTTAAACGAGCGTGAAAGGACAAGTGCTCAATGATCTCTTCTATTTTTAAAAAGTCACGAAAAGATCGAAATGATTACTCAGGTAATCTAAGCAAGAGGGTGTAACAAGTTTCCGTGAACTGTCATATACACCTTGGTGATCAAATGAAAGAGAAATTACCAAGGACTTAACATACGTGCAGGTAGTCTCCTCGAATGTTGTGTTCGGTGTATCACGGTTATGGAGCGGAAGACTCGACTTCCTATGGATAAAGGATTTGAACCTATGAGGTTCTCCCTTTATATACGTGACGGTACGGGGAGCACAAGTCCGTACTAGTATTGTCTAAGGCCAGATGGTGAACGACAGCTACTAGGTTTAATGACGCTGGAACACGTCACGAGCCTAGACCACTAAAAATGTTTGCGTTAGGTTCCAATGCTTCCTTAGGTTAATTGAATAAATTTTACAGTTGATATTGAATTAATGTTTTAGTTTTAAGGCCCTACCAAATTTGACATCAAACTTCCTAAATGCAAGCTACATGCAATAGAACAACATTTTTCGTTTGATGAATGCTAACTAAGAGAAGGATAGAGATCTTTCATAAAGCAGCAAACAATGAAAACATACGAATAATTCCCCTAATACATCTAATACAGTCAAAATGAGAAACGAAAAACTCTTTCCTAGATGCAAGCGCTAGTTATGCAAAAGAACTTTTCATTTTCAATGCAAACAAAAGGATGCATTTTTTTGTTTTTTGAATGAATGAAGCACACAATGCACTAATTACACTAAAAATCAAATCAAACACTAGTTTAGAGAACTATGAATGTAGAGATATCAAAACGAACAATTTGAAACCAATACAGACATCAAAACGTACTCAAACCAATGATGCACTCTTTCAAACAAAGCGAAAGATTTCTAAATGACCCAACTGAGCAACGTGATCTATGCTCGAAGCAAAGTGACAGAGAGTCAAACAAACACAAAAGTAATCGTTCAACAAACCAAAAACTCAAAGGATCAAGAAATACTAATACAACTGATTAGGGAATCGAACTGACCAAATCCAAAAAGACTCGAACTTCAATCAGAAGGCTCAGTGAGCAAAAGACACCTAGAAACCCTAGGGCTATGAACTGCACCGATGAGAGAATCGACAAATAGCTGAGAAGATCAAGCCTACAACAGTCAAAACAATCCCAAAATACCAATTTCAAATCAAGGGAACAATCCAAAGTCAACCACATCTGAACAAAAATCCAGCAAAAGGGTCAAACCAAATCCTACAGGATTCGGCACGATTGTGAGGCGGTAATTTGCGCCACACAGGGGCTGGCGCTAATTCAACAAAATAAACCTATGCCAATTGGTGTGACTATTCAAGGCAAACTCGTGCCAAGCCGGATAACTATAGGAGGAGGGAAGAACCGTGGGCAGAGGTCAATCTTGACACTCTGGAGCTGAACAGGAGGATTCCAGACAATCAAACAAGCCAAAAAAGACAGAAAAGCAAGCAAATGACCGAAGTCAACTTGACAAGGAAAATTCCTAATGGGAAACGAAACGACAAACTCACACTGATTCCCCAGCTGAGTCGCCAATTTGTTGGGAAGGTAAATCCTCTCTGCGAACAGAGATGATCCCTCTAGCCCTAGAGTGGGTCTAGCAACAAAGGGACAAGCTAAAGTGTAGGTTCATAATTAATGAATGAAAAGGAAGGGGTAGATTGGCCTACCTGGAGTCCAACGCTGTCGTCATTGTAGTGGTGGTGGCCTCTTGATCTCTGTCTCGACGGGTCACAATCCTTTTGCAACAATGCTCGGATACCTGCACGAAGATCATCAAATAAGAGCAGCATACAAGACAATGATTTATTTCATAATCAACTAACCAGTCAAGGAGGGTTAAGAATATTGCATCAAATAAAACATATTAACACAAGGTGGGAACCAGACAATAGTCATGTATATATATAAATAGAAGAAAGAGTTACAATTGGAGCCTTGACATTGCAGCCTCCTTCAGTGGGGTTCAGTCGAAGCGTGTCTCGAAGGATCGTTGGGGAATTCAGATGAGGTGAGGACACAAGCCTGAGCTCTCAGGGCAAAGGTCTCTTTATCTGTTCTATCTCTCTAGCAAAATTTTCAAGAATTCTCTTCAGCCTTTCAGCTATAATATGTTCAGCTAGTGTATCAATGGGAGATAGCTTTATTTATAGAGGGAGAGGAGGAGGTTGGGATCCATACAATGGTGGAAGGGAGGCCTTATCCCTTGGTAGGTTTCCCCAAAAGGTGGAAATAAGAGGCCAAAGGAGGGAGGCCATGGTTGTTCATTCAAACCACTCTAGCTAACTCGCCCACGAAGTTGTTAGGATATAAACTTCACCTCTATATTTAAAAAAAATTCCATAAACAGGTTGACGCGGGTAGCTCACTGGGATCCTCCAATGTTCGGGATGGGGATTGCAGGGACAGTGGAAAAATGCTATGTAATAGTCCCTTAATTGCTACACAAACTCTGAGGTCCACTAAGTGATCGCGTCATCATTTGCGCAGGTCTGGAATTCAACAAGCAGAGAGAACCACTCGCGCAACTCGATTTCCAAGGAAGCAAAGAAAGTTTACTTGACCTCTATGTAGATATACCTTCGTGCCATATCTTCGGCAAACAATTTGGAGCTTTTTTTTTTCTTGGATCGAAAATTCACGTCTCTTATTATCAATCCAATACTGTAGTTAGTTCTGTTTAAGGTGCCACATCAACTCTCCCTTAAAATTATTTGGTCCCAGCAACGGAACCAATAGTCCATAAATGGTTACTATGTATCCTACACAAGAATATGTATTTACATGGATTTTTCAGGGGCACTACCAGAAGCCATCAAACTAGTCTTCTGGGATGAATTTTGTTTCCATAACATAGAATATGAGAATATACCCTTCTCGTGCAAGAAATGCCATGAGAACAGGCACTTATTTAGAGACTTCCCCAAGAAAGAAATAAAAAACGCAACAAAACAACACTCAATCACAAAATAAGACAAATGAAGAAGCATACACTAAGGTTGGACCCAAAAGGAGACACAACAGAAAGACTCAAGGTAAACAATGACCGCATCAAGCAGCCAACAAAATTAAGTTTGAAGTCTTACAGTAAGAGTAGGAGGAACCAATCTCAGAAGATCAAACTAAGGAAGGAAACAAAAGGCCAATCCAAAACTCAACATTCTAGAACCGAATTCTAGGGTAAAACTATGAGCACTACCAAGATGAGGAGGACCAAACTCCAGAAGATACTGAAATGGAACCGGTGATGTCAGAAAAATCAGCTGAAGACCATGCCATAGAATAAGCCCTCGAAGGAGTGGACCTCAACTCAATAGCAGAGGAATGGGAAAAAGGTGGCTTGGTTACTATACCTAAGGAGCACATACAAAAAATAGAATGAGTTTATCTATTACAAGAGTAATTAAAATAGGGCATAATCAGGAATCCCCCAGTGGATTTGACTCATAAATGAATCTCAACAAACATGACAACGAATTAGCATAACCCCAAAGGTCTCAGTCAGAAGAAAGGGAGGAAAACCACAGGCCATCTTCTCCAGGAGAAAGGAACAAGGTTACTCAATGAGGGCAAGGTAATATTTATCACTCTAACCCCCACATTTATTAATGAATTGCATCTCTTGGAACATTAGAGTCTTAAACGTCTCAGGAAAAAGAAGGCTCCTAAAACACAGACTCACAATAGACAAACCAAACATAATACTACTCCAGGAGACCAAGATTGGCATGGAGAACTTGCTAACTCTACAAAAGGACTACTTCAATAACTCTAACTACCTAGCCAATGCAGGTATTAGCTCTGTAGGGTGGGAAACCGATCCTCTGGAAGAGTTAACTTCCTCTCGTGCAACTCGAATTTCCATCGCAACAGTCCTAAACATCACAGGAATCATAGAGACCATCTGTGTAACCAACATATACACACCCCACAGGACGGACGAGAGGATTCAAATGTTAACCACGGTTATGAGAATCCTTGGAAAAATACATCATCCATTCAAAATTATAGGATGGGACTTTAACATGGTCCTTAATCTATCAAAAAAGAAAGGAGGGATTAGGAGGTTGGATAGGGACTTGAAATTCTTCCTAAAAACTATCAACAAAATGGTATTAATTGACATTTTGACAGTGAATGGAACTTACACTTGGAATACTAAAAGAGGCAGGGATAGAGAGATAGCCTCCAGGCTTGATCGTTTCGTGCTCTCAGAAACCATCTATTTGATGTCCTGGGAAACTAAAGGTCGTATTCTACCCCAAATGGACTCAGATCACTAACCAATATCTCTAAGGGTGCATATCACCTTCCCCCCAAAAAATCGGCCCTTTGAATTTGAGGAATTTTTGCTAGGGCACCCTAACTTCCTTGGCAACATGAGGTATTGGTGGGACGGCTCTCAACCTCAATCCGACACCATAATTTACCAATTCCAGAAAAAAAATTAAGGCACATAAAAAACAAAATCAAAATCTGGAACAAAGAAGTCTTTGGTAATATTTTCAAGCATAAGAAGGATCTGGAGCAAATAACGGAGGAAATTAAAAAACGAATCATCCATAATGGCATTGCAGAACATATGAATGAGGAGGAAATGAGCCTTCACAAAAAATGGGAAGACAGAGCTCGGCAGGAGGAAAAACTCTCACATAAAAAGTCTCGAATCCACTTGCTATGGTGTGGATAATCCTCCTTCTTCCATCGCTCTATGATTCAACACCGAAGAAAAAATAGAATCCTCAGCCTAAAATATAGAGATGGCAGAACTGTTCTCACCGATGAGGACCTTTAAACTTAACTCAATGATTTCTATAAAAAAACTTTTGGAGGAGCCTCAGGTGGACAAATCCCAAGAAATCAAGGAAAACACCAACAACATTCTAGCCATCCTCAACCAGGACCACAACAAAATTCTCCTTAGGGATTTATCCATGCAGGAAGTGGAGGAGGAAGTAATGTCCATGCCCAATGGGAAAGCTCTCAGTCCCGATGGATTCACCATTGATTTTTTCAAAACCCGATGGCATTTTATAAAAGATGAAGTTCATTCCTTGGTGGAGGACTCAAGGATCAAAAATTTTTTTCTGAGAGCTCTGAGTTCCACCTTCCTCACTCATATTATGAAGGAGGAAGGAGTCGATTATATGGATTGCTTCTGACCGATTTCCCTATGTAATGTTATCTACAAAATAATATCCAAGGTTCTGGCCAATAGAATCAAGACTTTTCCCCCCCTCCTTATCTCTCCAACAAGCAAGGTATGTCGAAGGTAGACAGGTTATGGACACTGTTATCCTATTGCATGAAATGATTCACTCTCTTCAAACCCAAAAAAATTATGGCATGATGATGCAATTAGATATGTTAAAATCCTTCGAAAAATTCAGCTGGAAATATATGTACGAAGTCTTAGCTGCCTTTGGCTTCCGACAGGAATGCATAAACTAGATTATGGCTCTAGTCTCAGGAGCCTTATTTTATATTCTGGTTAATGGCTCACCCTCTAAGCCTTTGTGCCCCTCCATAGGTATCAGAAAGGGAGACCCTCTATCCCTATTCCTTTTTGTCATCATGGCAAAAGGCTTGAGAAGAATCCTCAAGGCTGCCAATATTAGTAACATGCTCACTTGCCTCAAGCTTCGCAACCCTGCCCCTACCTCAACCTGTTAGCAATTCATGGATGACACTCTCTTGATGGGTATCCTCACAGTTAATGAAGCAGTTGCCTTCAAGCGCATTCTCAATTATTTTGTCAGAATCCTCTGGTACCTCCATCAACCTTAAGAAATATAAAATATTTTACTTCAATACCTCCCTGACCATTCAAAGAAACATCACCAGAATTATTGGCTTCCAAATATTCTCTCTCACCTAAATATACTTAGGTGTCCCTCTCACTGATAAATCCTATGAGAAATCTAATTGGGAGGACCTCCTTAACAGGCTGCACAGAAGACTCTCCAACTAGACCTTCCATTCCCTAAATCTGGTGGGTAGAGTGGTCCTTGTAAAATCAGTCTGTAAGCCATGCCCCTATATTTGTTCTTAGCTCTGGCTACCCTTAATTCGGTGACTAATGCCATTAGAAGTATTTAGCAGAAATTCTTATGGAGAGGTTTGGATACCAATAAAAAATGGGCCCTTGTATCTTGGGAACTAGTTTGCAAGCCCAAGAATGTTGTAGGGCCAGGTCTAAGAGACATAAAAATTCTTGGGAAATCCCTAGTGGCTAAAACCTAGTGGAGGTGGATGGATACTCCACTCACACCTTGGGTACTTATTTGGAAGGATAAATATTTTCCTAACTATTCAAATGGATTTCTTATCAGGCTTACCAAAAAAATTAAGGGCTTTGCAATATAGAACCAAGCTTGGAAGAATAAATCTATCATTCAAAAGCATAGCTTCTGGGAAATTTGCAATGGGGGAAAGGCTCTCTTCTATGAAGATTCTTGGAAAAATTATCATTCTTGGAATGGGATCAATTTACCTAAGTCCGAACTTCCATGCAAGCAAGAGGTAAACTTCAGTTGGCTCATTATTGGAAGCCTAACACTGGGAACGATAAGTGGAGAGATTGGATGGACGCCTGAGACTAGGAGCCCCTGTCGAACAATCTCGACTAGAACACCTTTTCCTAGACCATTAAATAAAGGAAAATTCAGTTCGATCAGGGGGGGATAAATTAAGATGGGGCAAGAACTCATCCAACCTATTCAATGTCAAAGAGTCCTATGGCTATATTACCAATCATGATCAACTTCAGCAACAACAGAGATGCAAAATTTTATGAGAGAGACATATATGGCCCAAAATCACTTTGTTTCTCTGGTTGTTCATTCAGGGGAAAAATCTCACCTAGGAAAATTTGTGGAGAAGATGAATTAAGGGTCCCTCGAGATTCCCTCTTTGTGAGGCACAAGAGGAAACTATAAAACATATTTTGAATGCCTGCAACTACACCAACATGATATGGTAGTGGGCTGATAAATATTTCATAACCTTAGACAGGGACAGGGCCTTCATTCTTATCACTTTGGAAATTGGCGACCTTCCATTTCCCCCCATCCTGTGGTAAACAAAGCTTGGAATATTCTATCTGGTATTATTTGTTGGATCGTTTGGAAAGAGTGCAATGCTAGAACTTTCAAGAATGCAAAAAAGTTGGAGTAATGCATACTTACCTATATCAAGCAGGTGATCCGTGAAACCATCACCATCTCCAAAATTCCCAGCTTCAATGATCCCCATTATTGCCCAGGTATTGAAGATGCTTACTTGAGTTTGTTTGTTGGTTGTGTCGAGACTTTCAGTCTGACAACCACTGTCAATCTCATTGACATTTTCCCCCCTTTGTCAGCTGAAAGGAGAGACGCTTCTCTATAAAATATTCCTGAACTCCCCCCCTTCAGGTGTAGGAGTTTTACACTATTGGACTCCCCCATTCAATTGTATGAGAGTACCATCATCTTTTCAGTGTGGGCTGCACAATGTGTGATCGTATGCGGTTGTAGAACTGAAGCAATCTTTTAACTGTGGATGACCATTCCCAAGGGTCGATCCATTCATAATGTATCTTCAACCTTGCTGATTTGTGTCGATTGCGACATTTGTCTGAGGAATGATTGCACTTGCCACAATGGCTACAGGGATGGAGATCAAAACACTGATCTTCCATATGACCGTTTCTCTGACAATGAGAACATTTCGGTGTGACCTCAAGTTCAGGTTGTGTGGAATTCTCTTTTTCTGAAACTTTGGGTTGCATGCACTGCTGGTTGGCTGCAACTGTCTCTGAATGTGCTGAGGGGATCTGTTCAAGAAATCCCGCACTGACGAACTGAATGGGCTTGGAATAATCGGGAATATGTAAGTTGGCATCATCTTGGACATATCCTAAGCCTCGTCGATTCTTGTTATTCTGAATTTCTTCCCAGGGCCTGATGATGGGCTTGGAAGAAATTGGATCTGGAACAGCTGCGACACTTGAAGCTGGCTGAATGAAGGACTTATCATCTGGATGGTGCAAAGAATTATCATCTGGATGGTTCAAAGACTTGAAAATATCATTCTTTTCTTGTAATTCAATCCTTTGAAATTGTGACTCGAGCTGAAGAAACTCAATAGTTTCATGTGTTTGTTGTAGATGCCGTGAAAGATCAGCAAGAGTGTCTTTGCTGACGTGCACCATGTCTTCATCGCTTGAGATGATCAAACTGTGAAGAATGTTTAACAACTGAATATGTTGCACCATCTGAACTTGCGCACTTGAAAACAGGCTCTCTTGTCAGAGAAGTTGTTCTTTGAACTATTTCACTTGAATGACAGACTCGCTTGAATGTGGCTTGAATGGCAAGCTCACTTGATTTGTTGTTGATTTCACTTGCTTAGAACACTTGCTAGAATATCCTTGCTTAAACTCTGGAATTCACGCTTGCTTGTTGACGATCACATTTGCTTGAATGCTTCACTTGACTTACTGGATGATTTTACGCTCACTTCAATGAATAACCACGCTTGCTTGATGTCGATGTCAACTTGGTTGATTGATGTCAGAGTTGAACTTGTTTGATTGCTTTTGATGATCGCTGCAATAAAATTCACTCTTGATGTTTTGAACTTTGTACAATCTTGATGCAAATTGCTTGAAATCATGCTCTCTTGTTGCTTGTTTGATTTGAAAACTTATGCACTCAATTGATTTTTTGTAAAGCAAGGGTGTCAAACACTGTCGACAATGCACCCAAGAAAGCTTACAATGATTCACTTTAAAATAATGAATTCACTTGTCTTCTTAAAAATTCATTAACAATGAATTTTTAATGATTAACATAACATAGTGAATTTGATTACAAGTTCTGAAAAGAATGTATAACAACTCTGATGTAGAATTTTGAGTGTGCAGGTACATGAATTTGATTAAGTGAATTGGATTGTTGATTTAAAATGCTGATGTAGACAATCTTCAATTTGTGCAGATGCATGTGTTGATCTTGTAGCTATTTCGTTATGTGTTGTGCTTGCTGATATTGAATTTCATGTATGTGATGAAATTATTGATGTGTCACAACTAGACACAGATAAAAAACGGTAACATGAAGCCATAAAAAATTATGCGCCATCAAACACACATAGTGTACCTTAGATCCCCTTATTCAATTTCGGGCGGATCTAGGACACATCAACACCAAAAAAAATGATATCTTTATTAATCACTGGAGATCATCAGTCTTTCATCTTTTACAATATTGCCATGGAAGCTTTCTCAAACAATGAGAATGTGACGCTTGCAAACTTTGGAAACAAAAGTCTTCAAAAAATGTGTGCACTGATCACTCATACCTTATTTCTCCGAAACACACTTATCTCTTCAAAGATTTCGAAACATCACCCTTATTACTCCAAAAATTACAAAAGCATCACTCTTATTAAAAAATCAATGACAATCTTCACCCTTATCACTCCCCCAAAAAAATATGTTTGTCATTCCTTATCTCTCCCCCAATCAATATTTAAAGAGCCATTGTAATGATGCTTTTACATAATTTCCATTAAACAAATGGAATGAACATGGTGAAGTCACTTTTTATCTCTCCCATTTACTCATTAAAAAATAAAAAAATTAAAACACACTCTCCACTTATTCTCTCTCATAACTATCATCTTTTAATTATATACCCCTACTTGAGAGAATTTTATGAAATCTTAAAAAAAAGGAATGGATCCACTTTAAAATTCAACGTATCTCCAAAAAAAAAAGTCAAAGCACACTTTTTTTTTAATTATTTTGATAAGTCACGTACGGCAGCATAAAAGAATTTCACGCAGATAATTTCTTTTGGTGCAGAGAGAAATTACCAGCCTCAATGTTATTCAATGTTATCTTATGCTAGTGGCAACCCATGGAACGTACTTCTCCTTAATGGTTCGATTCCATTTGCAGCAGCATGCTCGGATTTGTTTTTTTTTAACTTTCTCAACTTTAATAGCCGCAGATAAATATCACAAGTAGTATTCAACGCAGATCCAATGTCCAGGCTCCAAACTACATTAAAAATTACTTTCCAGCATGGCTTTTTTTTTCTGATCAATGTGCGTTAGATTCTGCTGCAAATGTGAGATCCGACTCTCTCCACTCGTTGAATCCAGTGAAAAGGCGTTGTAGCTTAAAGAAATAAGAGCCAGTAACACAATAAAGCACACAAGAGAAATGTACAGCAATCTAAATATTCAAGAAGAAGTTGTTTCATCCAAATTTCCACTGTATTCGAAACATTTCTGTGTAAACGATGGCACCAGAACCTTCACGACTGCAGGTTCTCTTACCAAATCATAGCGCGATGTACGCAGAGAACTTGGCCAATGCTCTGTCAATGCTTGGCCTCTTCTAAGCAGATTGCCTGATTATTATTTTTAATAAAACTCACATACACACAGAATCTCCATCTCCATGATCCACTCAATTATAAAACAAGACAACGACTTACAAAAAAAATAATTCATCAGATATTTGTCTGTGATGTTCAGGTTTATGGCCGCAAAATTGCAGTATAGATACATTAAAGCAATTCATCAATATTTATTTGAAATGGAGCGCACAAATCTGTAGAATCAAATGTTACCTCTGTGTTACGATTTGAGTAACGAAAGAAACCATGCACTCTTCACAAACGTTGACATTCCACACTTCCGCTCAATTGTCTTCTTCAGATTTTGTTTCTTCCACTGCACTAAAAACTATCCAACAACGCCAAGACGCAATTCCTCTGATACCACATGATACAAATTAAATCAACTCATAAACACATTGCAGAAAACCAAACTAGACAAAACACTGGCAGACTGGCGGAAAAGGCAGAAGCCTCTCATGGCTTCCTCATGTAATCTTTCTTATTAAAAGAATTTTAATTTACAATTTAAATAGATGAGAGAAGATAGTCCGTGCTATCTTAGTCTCTTTTGGTTGAGTTAATTACTCACCAAAAACCCACCAAGATATGAGTTCCTAAACAAACTCCATCTTTTGAGGAACAACCCAACAACCCAAGAGTTAGGAATATTTAATTAATTATTTTGGATTTAATCAGATCGGAATTTTTATCGGCACAGGGAGAATGCGAAGGTGCTAAGGTGTTATATTCTTTCCACAATTAGTCGAGTACAGCAGGGGGGTCACGGGGGGGGGGGGCGCGGCAACCTCCTGTGTCGGGATTCGGTGCAATGCCCCAGGAAATTTTTTTCCGGTGGGCAGACCCACCCATGGTTTTGTGCATGGGTTTGCACATGGTTTTGGGGGACGATGGTTTTCGGCCCCTGGTATTTTGTAGATCCGGTCAAAGGAACTATGGTTATGTAATCCAAGGTTAATGGATTGGGGTTTATGTATGCTTCAGCATGTATATATATGTGTTGTAACACTGAAAGAAATAATAATGAATAATCAAGCTGGTAGTCCCAATTTGGGATCTAGGGGAAAATCTCTTTGTATATCTATTTTATGTTTTATTCTCTTGGTATTGTTTATTTTTTGTTTTTAAGATCCGTTTGTAGATAATTTCTGTACAAGGTTAAAACCTACAAAGTTAAGAATGGACTGATATTATCTAAATGTTTGCATGTCATGATAAATGATGACATAACCACTATAACTCTCTTCTGGTCATGATTTTAATAGAGGTATTTCCTTAAACTTTCACCTCATTTAATTTAGTTTCTTTCTCGTGCCATATAGAGAGTTTATCACATTCATTGATTGTGAAGTTTGGAGTTTAATGTATTTTTTATTTTGTTGTATAAATCCTTTATAGTCTACTTTAGTTTATATTTTAGTGTTCATCATCTTTCATGTCTTACACACTATATTTTTTTTCTTTAGAAAAGGAACTCAATATTGATTGTAAGAAGTAGAAATTGAAAAAATAAGAGAACAATAACACATGAGCGACAAAAGTAGAGAGAGAGAGAGAGAGAGAAGAGAATCAGTCTAGTGATACCCTTAGAGCCAATATCTTGTATGAGACACACACATAGAGACTGATGGTCAAGTCTTCAGAGTTGGTAAATTCACCCGCAATTCCTTGCAAACACAATGATAATGTTTTGAAGAGATGAAACAATATTTTATGTGTAAATTGTCGTCCAACCAATATTAAGTTGGAAACTCATATTGTAATACTTGACATTTCATATAATATAATTTATGTGGTTGAAATCATTTAGAGTTTCACTTGATATTGTTTAGTATTGTAATTAACGTATGTAACTTTGCATTTTCATATTAGATGGACATGTACACTGTATGACATTTTTTAAAATTTGTCGCAAAATCATACTAATTAGTTTATGTTTATTAATAATGAAAACATAAAATCAATCTAAAACTACTAAATTAGTAGTTTAATTGATTAATGATGAACACAAATAAAATGAATATACGACTAAATTAGTAGTTTATAATGATTTTTTTTTTTTTGGTAAGTTGTGCTAATCTATTAATTCGGAAACATATAAGTACATAGTTTACAGGCAGGGTTGGTAAGCTATGCTTAACCAATCCGTACCTTTATTACACTGATTCTGGGCTGCCGCAAGGAAGGGGGCTGGCCCAGGAAAAACTTATGAGAAAAAAATACTATGTGCGCAGTGGTGCTGTTACAATTAGGAGCATGAGAGAAGGATATGACATTATGGCCCTGTGGGCACGCTTCAACATGTTCATGAGTCCTCATCATCACCATGGTGGGAGCTTCCCGAGGATGGAATAGGCAAAACTGCGCGATGGCCGCTTCCTCCGTAGCTTCCACTTTAGCAAAGAAGGCAAATGGGGGAGATTTGATGGTGCGTAGAGGATGGGAGAGTCCAGATATAATCCTTCCGGAACCTTCGTCCAGACTCCATCGGATTCCATGATCCAAATATATGAGTCTTCATCTGCCTGTGTAGGGCTATTCGGAGGAGCTGGGATGCTCTGCGGAGAGGGAGCACTGGAGGTGAAGGTGGAACTCCTCGCACCAATTCTTCTTGTTGTCGTCGGGATCCTGGGGCAGTCTGCAAGCTGCTACGGACCAAAAGGATGGCTACCAGTGGAATTTGTTGAGGATCCCTCAAGCCATTCGAGCAGATTATCCTCGCTGCGATGGTAGCGGCTCGAGAGAGCTCCTCGTTGACCACCACAGATGATGCGTTGGCGCAAACTAGGGGCCATAACGCACTTTGGGGGTAGCAGGGGGAGCAGAGGGACCAGAAAAACTGCAGAGGCTGGGGGGCAAGTGCACAAGATGCAATGCACCCGGAAAAGAGGATTTGCGTAGCTTCACTCCAGGACTTGGACTGCGCAGCTAATATATTTCATCAAACTTCCAAATCGGAGGAGCAGAATGCAGTGGAGAGCAGATGATGGATGGAAGGGGCTGAGAGTGGGAGGATGTATAGGAGTGTGCATGAGGCATGTCAGAGAGGCTATGAGTGATTAGTGTGTGAGTCGCAAGCTGATGGACAGACGCAGAGGGGTAAGCCAGGTTGCAAAATTGATTATGCAGCATGGTCATTAATGGAGGTAAGGGTGAGGTGATGATCTGGGTCAGGTGATACTAGGCCTGTCCATTTTACGTGATTGATGTTTCTGCGAGGATCATGCAAGGTGATAACAGTGCTTGGATCCTCAGCCGCTGGGGGATTTCTTTGAGGATCGCTGTAGTTTGTGTGAGTTGGGCTTTGTTTTCCCCCCATGTGAAGCTTGTCACTCGCATCCGGGAGATGCTGATATTTCTGAATGAGGATGAGACAATTTCGTTTCATTGCCTCATCTTCATTCTGCTCAAGAGTGGTGTGATGCAGAGCACAATTGCTTTCCACCCATTTGTTAGCAAGCAAGTCTTCCACTGCATTGGATTTTCTGCGCACATGACCGAAGGTGATGGCTTTGTGGTTGTGCAGCAGGAGTTCTAGTGCCTTGAGCTTGTGAGAAAGTCTCCAGTTGTTGGAGACTTTCGAAGAAGTAGTGTCATGAAGGATACAGGTGGCTACCATGGTTATAATTTGTGAGTCCCCTTCCACTTCCAAATGGAAGTAGTGGAAGTCTATGGTGATTTGAATACCCTGTATCATTCCTTCCAGTTTAGCTGAGTTATTGTTGTCCCATCCAATATTCCCATAGTAGATTCTGAGAGGATCTCCCTTGGTGTTCATGATGACTCCTCCAAAGCCTGTTATGCCAAGGGTACCTTTAGAGGCCCCATAAAAATTTCATTTGAAGAAGCCCGGGGGAGGGGGCGACCAAATGTCCGGGGCTGGAGATCTTCCTGTGCTTCTAGGGCTGATTTCCATGGGAGTGTTAAGATTGGTTTTCCAGTTGTTCCAAATGTTACCTTCAGTTGCTTCGGTGGGTAGGTCCTCCTTACTCCACGCATCTAAGGCAAAAGTTTCCCTGAGATTGTAGTGAATCCTGTCCCAAAGTTGTTCAAGTGTAGAAGCTTTGTCTTTCAAAATGCAGTTGTTTCGCTCATTCCAAATGTTCCAAATGAGGATGCCCGAGGTGATTTTCCATAATATATTCAAAAAATTGTTGTGGAAAGGATTATCCTGCCAATCGTTGATGGTTTGAGTGATGTTTCCCTTTGCACAGTTGGAATGTCAGTAGAGGACAACCATTATGTCCCATAGGGAGTTGGCCTGCAGACATAGGTCTAGCAGGTGGTCGATGGTTTCCGAGTTGCCCTGACAGAGAGGACATCTGGAGGGCCCCTCAAACCCACATTTCAAAATACTCTCCTATGTGAGTATGCAGCATTTACTGAGCAACCAAAGGAATGAGGCTATATTGGGCCATAAGTTTTCCTTCCATATCTTTTTCCAGATGATATCGATAGGTCTGGGATCTCGCTGATGGAGTAGATGATATGCTTCCCTAATTGAGTAGGTACCACTTGGCATGTGTCCCCAGTGTAGTATGTTCAGCTCAGTTTTGATTTGGATTTTCCCTTTTGTGCATAGTTCCTCCCAGATGTCAGTGTGTCTTTCATTATTCCAGTTGTTTTTCCATCTGCTGGTATGTATCCATTTCCTATATCCCTAAGAGGTGTCTTCCATCCAGAAGTCTTGAGTCATTTGATTTTGCCTATTTTGGAGCGCTACCTTCCATAAAGGTCTGTGGAAGATGGAGGAGATGCTTGGCATTTTTTGCCAGGAGTCATCCTAGAATCTAGCTTGGTTACCTTCTCGAAGTTCCTAGAAGCCGTGGTTTTGGATAATGCCCTTTTGAAGACTGGAAGCTTTCCATATTTGGGAGCCTGGAAAATCTAAGTTGTATCTGATGAGATCATCCTTTGACCAGTGTTTCACATATTTGGCCATCCATAGGTTGGCCCAAGGGGTATTGGGATTGGAAACCCATTTCCACCAGATGCTCTCTCCCATTATTTTGTTATTGTGTTCAGGATCTTAGAGACCTAAACCTCCCTTATGATTTGGGGTGCACACATCTTTCCAGTTGACTAAGGCCCATTTGTTTTTGCCTTTAGTGCCTCCCCATAGGAATCTCCATTGAAGGGTGCGCATGGATTTGGGAACCCATTTGGGGGTTTCAAGAACATAGAAAAGGTAAATGGGAAGGGATTGCAAGACAGATTTGATGAGGACCAGATGGCTCACAATGTTAAGAGTGTGGTGAGTCCAGCTGGAGAGACAAGTTTCCACTTTGTCAAGCAGAGCTCGCCAGGAGGAGATTTTGATGGCTGAGTCAGTGAGTGGATCTCCCAAGTATTGTGAGGGTAGGGAGGCAATGGTGAAACTGAGGATGCGAGCAATGTTGCATTGGGTCAGAGGAGGGGTATGGAAGAAAAAGATCTGAGATTTGTCCTAGTTGATCTCTGTTCGAGAAGCTTCAGAGAAGGAATTGAGGACAAATTTGAGGGTGCGGGCTTCCTGGATAGAGGGATAGCCCATTATCAAGTTGTGATCCACAAATTTCTGATGAGAGGCTGGAAGCAGGTTGTGGAGAGGTAATCCCAACAGTGCTCTTGTCTGAATGGATTTTTTGATTAGGTAGCCCAAGCCTTCAGCCATGATAATAAAGATGAAGGGTGAAAGGGGGTCCCCTTGTCTTATGCCTCTTGAGGGATTGATGGTGGCAGAGGGGCTGTCGTTAGCCAGAATGGAGTGAAAGGGGGAGGTGATGAGACTCATGATCCATCTGATCCAGGTGTGACTGAAGCCAAAAGCTGCAAGGATATTTTTTTATGTAATCATAACTTAATTTATCAAAATCTTTGGAAAGATCAATTTTGAGAAGCATACTTGCTTTTTTGGTAGTTTTGAGGGAGTGTATGACCTCATGGGTTAAGATGATTCCATCCAAGATCTACCTGCCTTCCATATACCTTGTTTTATCTGGGGAGATGATGACAGGTAGAAGCTTCTTCAACCTGTTGGCGATGACCTTGGAGATGATTTTGTAAATAACATTGCAGAGGGCTATAGGTATGTACTTACTAAGCGAGGAAACTCTGTCATCTTTGGGGATCAGAGTGAATAAGGTAGCATTCAGAGCTGGTAACAGCCAGTGAGTGGACCTAGATTCCTCCACTACTTCCCAAACTTCGTTTTGGACAATATCCCAGAAGAAGTGAAAGAATTTTGTGGTGAATCCATCAGGCCCTAGAGCTTTCCTAGCTTTCAATTGGAAGACTCCCTGGTCCACCTCAGAAGTAGTGGTCGCAGATAGCAACATCCTGTTGTGATCCTCTGTTATCAGCTTGGGGATGTGTTGAGTAATTTTCCTAATGGCTTCCTGCCTATGATTGTTGGTTTTTTGGAGGATGTCCCTGAAGTGGTTGCACATCTCCTCCATGATGGCTTCTTGTGTTTCCATCCTTTCCCCAACTTGATTATTGATGACAGTGATTTTGTTGTGCATTCATTGTTGTATGGTGGATCGGTGGAAGAATTTAGTATTTCTTTCTCCTTCTTTGAGCTAGTTGATCCTTTTCGAGCTTTCGCTGATTCTTGCTTTCTCGCCTCCTTAAGGCATCTTCCCCGGTTCCTTATCCCTCCAACCGGGCATTCAGAAATGATTGATGTGATGTCTCCTTTGTGCTGTAATGTTCCAAATTTTTCAATATGTTAATTGGAACATTAATTTTGATTTTATTTTAATAAAAGAAATAAAATGGGTAAGGGAGCCCATGTAGCAGCAAAATAAACTCTCCTAAGGTGCAAAGAGTCACTTAAGTGGCTAAATTTTTCATTCCCTAGTGTGAAAAGGGCTAAAAGCAAGTTAACTAGACCATGGTTGACCAAGTCAACAACGTGCCCAAGAGGGGAAGCTTGCACAAGAAGACTGCACAGTTTTGATGGAGGGAAATTTGAAATGAGAGAAACCCTAAAGTGAGTGGGGTCCATGGCAAGGAAGCATTCCTTGCATAAAAAGGTGAAGGAGATCCATTGTTCATTATGCTTGATAATTTCGATTTTCTCTCTTCAGTTGTTCAACTGGGATAGCTTGTGCTACTTAGCACAAGAGGAATTTCCTGTTTAGGATTTTCCTCCTCTTCCTTGGGAGGCCTTGGAGGAGCTGTTATTCATCTTCCTCACATCTTGGCTTGGGGCCAAAGTATTCATCTTTAGCTACTGCGTTATTCTGCTGGGTAGAAACACTGGAGTTGTTGGTGTTGCAGTGAGGGACCATTCACACTCATTTCCAGAGCCTGTTTTGTAGAGGAGGAGCCATCTCTTTCTCTAGGAGATCAACAAAGGAGATCCTGGAGCTTCTATTGTAGATTTTGGCATTGGGCCATTGTTTCATCTCATTCCCAGTGCAGTCCCTTCCTCTTACAGCATTATTTTCAAAGAGGGTTTGCAGGAGGAGTTCACATGGTGCTAGAGAGTGCAATCTTCAGTGAGAGGAGCATCCTTTCACTTTGGAGATCATTGGAGAAGGTTTCTACATTGGTTGTAGCATCTACATCCTTCTCCCATGTTGTATTGTATTTGAGTTGCAACAGCTACACTGCAACTCCGACATTTTTCTGTTTTACGTATTTTAGCCAATCCCTTGGAGGATTGTTATTGTATTGTTTTCTAGGGTTGAGATCTTACTCCCCTAACTTTATTTGAGCTCATATTGTCACATCATTATTGTATATTTCAGTCTGCAGTCATTTTCCCTTATATATTGCGCAGTTATAGAGTAGTTGGGTTATGTAGCAGATGTGTTTCTCCATTTTATGTACATTTTCCCTTGAGGCTGATTTGAGCCCACCTTGAGAGGTCCTTACCTCAAGGATTTTGTATATCATTTGCTGCTACATATTATATATAATTTTTTCACTCTTCTCACATTTCATGAGTAAATGTATTTCATTATTGCTGCTGCTTGTTAGAGTTCAGATGTTGTTGTAGCTCATCCTTTGAGCAAGATCTTCCTGAAGGAAGAAATATTTGCATAGCTATAGGCATAGTCTGTGGAAGGGCCAGGAAGCCTCTGGTTCTCACCCTCTCTTTAGAGGTGAAATAACTGGTAAAATCCCTCTTAGTCTATCTCTGACATAGCCTTGTTCATATTTCCGACAAAAGAATTGATTTAGTGGTGAAAAAAAATGTTGATTTCCATTTCGGATATTGCGTTGTGTCCATATTGACGATATTCGTCAGGAGATCTTCATTTTTTCCTCCGTGCCTTTCTCGTCTATGAATTTATTAACAATTTCAGAAGTGTAATTAAATTTCTGGGATGTCTTTTGAGAAGTTTCAGCTTTGTTTGGAATTGAAGCATGTTGGTGCCTAGAGGGGGGACTATAGAAGACCACCATTAGGTTACAATATCCTTAAACCCAGGGTGTCTGAACCAGCAGTTTTCAAAACGGAAGGGTTTGGGAGCATGCTTACCTGGGTGGAGCCAGTGGAGTTGTATCGGCCAATGATCAAATCCCGCTGCTGGGATGATGGTGGTGTCCAGATTCCCTCCTAGGCGGATGAAGTCATCGGTGATGAGAAATCTGTCCAACCGAGAGGCTATCTATTGATTGCCTCCTCTTTTGTGTTTCCAAGTAAATATCCCGTTGGAGGTTTGGAGATATATGAAATTGTTTCTTTGGATAAATTATTTGAATCCATTACTGTCAGGTTTGAGATGTTGTCTCCCACTTTTATTTTCCTGGAGGTTTTTAATCATATTGAAATCTCCTCCTAGAAGCTAGAGTGAATGGGCTCATTGAATGTTGAGTTCCTCAAGATTGCACAGGAGCATTAGTTTTTGCTACGCATTTTGGGGTGCGTAGACATTGGTGAGAAGTCCATGGATATCAGTACCTACCAGGTGGAAGTTTCCTTAGATGAAGTTTCTGTTAGCTTGTAGGTTCTCTATATTAATAATTTTAGGGTTCCAAATGATGGCAAGTCCTCCAGACACCCCGTTTGCATCGACCAATATAATGTTACTACATTTCCATATCTTTTTGAAGATGGTTTCCAAGGTGGAATTGGTACATTTGGTTTCTTGCATCAAGAAAATTGCAGGGTGTTCCTCCATAATCATTTTTTTAAAGATCCTATGCTTCGTGGGACTATTGAGCCCTCAGATGTTCCATGAGATGAGCTTCATGGGATATATTGGGAGGTGAGGGCATATAATCTTGTTAACTTGGGGAACTGTCCAGATTGCACCATTTCTTTCCCTACTTCAATAGTTCGTTGCAGGGAGGTTTTCCTTCCTCTTTTTCGAGATTCTTTTGCGAAGAATTGGGTGTTGATTATCGTTCTTCCCTGTATTCCTAGAGAGGGTAGCTGTTGTGCCCTGGCTATTATTTCCTCCATTTTTTCAATTTACTGCTCTGGGATTGAGGTGTAGTCCTTTTTGGTACATGCTTCTTCTAGCCCTGCTAGATCCAATCCTTCTAGATCTATGCTTTCTGGGTCTTCTTCCATCGCCTCTGGTATTTTTTCCATTATTGGTTATTTGCCTTTGAGTTGGTCGTAGTCCATCTCTGTGTTGGCATTGGGAGGTTTTAAGAAGATCTCCGGTGAAAGCTTGTTTTTCTTTTCCTTTGCTGACTATGTCTGCCCAGTGGAGGTGCTTCCAATCTCCTTTCCTGGAGTTATTTCATTTTAGCTGAGCTGATTAAGGGTTGCGAAACTGTTGCCTGTAGTTGGTGCTTTTTTGTTCTGCTGCGAGGTAGCTCTTTTGTTATGTATTTTTTTACTTGCTACCTTTGTGAATCCCTCATTTGCCTGTTCATCACCCTTTTCCATTGTTTCCTTCTTAATCGTAGAAATCTCATTTCATCATCACTCCCTCGAATTGGATGCGGTTTGGCTAGATTCATGTAGACACGGATGCGGGCGTAGGCTACATACCAGTTGATTTTGGTTTCTTCTGTGATCTTGACAAACTCCCCTAGGGCATTGCCTATGTCTCACAAGGTGAGTTTGTCCTAGTAGTCCTGCGGGAGTGAGTAAAGTCGGATCCAGACTGGTGCCCAAGTTAGATGCTTTTTGTCTGGGTTGAAGTGTTCCATCCAAGGTTGGAGGTATAAGCCTGCAGAGTTGAAGAAATACAGCCCTCCATCCATGATTATGTCCTTATCTTCAGAACAAGTAAAGAGGAGGTTAAAGAAGCCCTTTGCGCACAGTTGCAGATCTATGTGTCCTTTTGGTTTCCATTTTGAGGCTATCCATCCCCGCAGTGCCTTTTCCGTGGGCCAGAAGTCCATGAACTTGCCTATTAGTGCATGATGTTTCATGAATTGGATTCTTTCATTTATGCGGTGCACTGGGAGTTCAATCACTCTTTTCCTGGTTTCCTTTGGGATGCAAGTGGTAGATTTCGTAGTCGCCTATGTTGCAGTCAAGGTGCTTTCCTACTGTGTTGTGGGTGTCGCCCCTGTATTTTCAATGTGTTGTAGCTCTTACTGAAGGAGAAGGACTGCCAAGGGTATTCAAAGCCAGAACTAGCGAACCTTAGGTCATGGAGGTCGACCTGATGCAGAGCTCTGCTAGGGTTTTTCAAAAATCGAGATACTTTGTTTATAATGATTATTAATGAAAGTAAATGAAATGAATAAAAACTACTAAATTAGTCGTTTATATAATGAATATGAAGCTACCAAAAAAAGATAAATGATTATTGCAAATGCTAAATTTGTGATTACAAATGATGACCAAATTTTGCATATATACGACTATTAGTAGCCAATTTACAATATCTTATAACACGACCAAAATTTAGTCATATTTTTTTGGTCATTAATTGGTTTCAAACAATGACTAAAATTTGCATATATGTGACTATTAGTAGCTAATTTACAGTATCTTATAACATGACCAACATTTTAGGTCATATTTCTTTGGCCATTAATTGGTTTTTTCAGATGATCATATAGTAATATATTTTTTTGTATATTTGGTCATTAATTGTGGAATTTAATAACTAAATCAATGACTAAAATTTGCATATTTGTGACTATTAATTGCTAATTTACAAGTATCTTATAATACAACCAACAATTTGGGTCATATTTCTTTGGTCATTAATTGGTTTTTCCTAGGTGATCATATAGTAATATATTTTGTTGTATATTTTGTCATTAATTGTGAAAATTAATGACTAAATCAATGACTAAAATAATGACCAAATTTATGACTAAATATACTACTAGATGATAAAATTGAAACAATAAGTTAATGACTAAGCTAAAAATGACTAAAGGTTGGTCGCATTATAAGACACTATAAATTAGCTACTACTAGTCACCGAATGAAAAATAGTTGTTTATATGAAAATTTTAGTCGTTGTTTTAGTAACTAATTAGCCATTTTGTACTAGTGGTAGATCCAGGGGTGGAAAATACACCAGATGTATGTGAACACTACCTTTATCAATGGTGTTCTTGAGGAGGAAATTTACGTAGAGAAACTAGAAGGATTTGAGACATGATCGAGATTTGCATGTGTGTAGACTCAAGAGAGCATTGCATGGTCTCAAACACGTGCCTCGAGCATGGTACATAGATCAATATTTATCTCAATGGATTGGGATTCACCAAAAGTGAAGTAAGTATGAATGTCTATCACATTGTGGTAGATGGTAATTTTCTTATTCTTGTTTTATATGTTGACGATTTAATATTGACAGGTGATGAGAAACTGATCTGTTCTTGCAAAAAGGATCTTGCAAGGGAATTTGAGATGAAATACATAGGCATAATGCATTACTTCCTCAGGCTGGAAGTATGGCAAGATGATGATGATTTTTTTGTGTCTTAGGGGAAGTATGCCTCTGAAATACTTTTGATATTTCACATGGAGAATTTTAATGCCATGGAGACACTTATAGCAACAAACTGGAGGAAGGAGAATGCCACTTTAGCTAAAGAGGTTGATGCTATTGTTTACAGGAAAATTGTGGGGTCTTTGACATATCATGTGAACATAAGACCCAACATGTGCTATATAGTAAAACAACTGAGTGAAGTTATGATGAGGCCTATCAAGTTGTATTAGAAGGAATCAAAGAATGTGTTACGGTGCCTTAGAGGCACTACCGAGTATGGATTATGGTACATGAGGAAAGAAGGAGTGAAGTTCCAAGGCTTCACCAATGTTTATTGGGCAGGGAGTCCATCGAAAAGGAAAATTACTTCATGTGCTATCTTTAGTATTGGTTCCACACCTATTTCCTGGTACAACAGGAAGAAAAGGTCTGTGGCTCTCAACTCAACAGAGGTTGAATACATGGTTGCAAGTAAAGCAACATGTGAGGCCATATGGATGAGGAAAATATTTGTGGGTCTTTTCATTCAGGAGATGGATCCGACATTGATATTATGATAATCAGAGCTGCATTAATCTCTTTGAGAATCGAATATTTCATGACAGGTCCAAATACATTGATATCTGGTATCACCGAGGAATTGCTCAGGATTATGGTAAGAGAATTATGTTGCTACAATACATTCCAATTGAGGGGAAAGATGCTCACATCATGACAAAGGTATTGTCAAGAGGAAAATTTGAATACCATAGGTGCAAGATAGGGGTGGTGAAAAATCCCTTTCCTGCTAAGAGGGAGTGTTGAAAAATGTAGCAAGAAAGGCTCAATTTGACTCTAGACTTAGTCAAATTGAGTAAATCGATTTTCCACATTAGAAGGACAACTTGGAGGCAGTTAACTAATCTGACATGGATCTTGTCAGTTAGTTAGCTCAGTGAATTCGAGTTAGAGGGTTTGGAGTTTAGTTATGCATGTGTGATTGCTAAATTTTAGTAACCCCGTTCATTTATTTTTAGTTGTATTCAGTTAACTGACCTTTAACTATTGATAGAGTCAATTGAAGGTTAGTTGTGTAGTGGGACAATAGCCTAACTTGGAAATTTGTCAATTAACTAATCAATCAACCAAAAATAACTAATGTACGTAAGGAATTCAAATTCCTTAGCTGAAGTGGAGATGACAAGGCAATGTAAAATGAGTTGTATACTACTTTAAGTGTACATGTGTTGCATGAGGTTAGATGATCAATCCTTGGGAATTGCGCAATCAATTTGGATAAAATTCCTAAAGAATAGGGGCTAATTTCCTCAGGAATTGCGTAAGGAAATAGGAGGCTACGTGAGAAAATATTTGACTAAGTGTTGGCCAAAGTTTCTCAATGAGCAGAGAGAACAATTATTCTTTTGCAGGTTGAGCTCAGAGCTAGAGCTAGCAATTGTAATAGTTTCTCTATTCAGCTGGTTAATGCAAAGAGGATCGAGGGATTTTTTCCGAGTTGGGTTCCCCTAGAAATCACTGTGTACTTGTGGTTTTTCTTATTGCATGTCTATGCATGTTGTTCTAAATTGTGATTTCTAGTCCGCAAATTAGTAAAGTAGAATTGTGTCTCTTGATTTTAATTTAATTTCTCTAGCAGTTGCAATTTCTATCAAATTTCTACATCAACAAATACACATAAAGTTAAAAAATTGAAATTGATACTAGTGAAATGAATTCGAAGACTTCTTCGGAAGTTATACATTCTATGACTCCTATAACTAAAGTGCCCTTAATTATGGAATTAGCCTTATAATCAAATCCACTTAACTTTCTATTCTTTGCTACCCAATTTACATAATTCTTACTCAAAATATATAATAAAAAATGAAAAAAATAAAACATATTATTAATTTCTTTCAAAAGAGTCTAAATAGATTATTCTTATTCAAAATATATAATAAAAAAATTAAAAAAAAATAAATTATTGAATATGTCTTAAATTTCTTTAATGATAAAAGGAAATTAATTTTAAGAAGTTAAACACTTTCTTCATAAATCTACTTTTTGAAAAATGTGAAATTTAGTTATTTACATAGCAATGTTGTATCATAATTACTAAATCATAGTTCAATATATACATTGAATTATTTATTGATTATTGCAACCCCTAAATATATTTCTTCTGATTTTTCCTACTCCCCACCTACACTTTTACCTTTTATAAGGTGAAGTGAAGATAAACACTCTTAAGGAGGAAGGAGCAAGTGTTCCTCCATCCATTGCCCGGGAATTTGAATTACCTCCACGTACCTCCACCTACTAAATCAATTGAATTACCTCCTTCTACTAAACCACCCATTAACATGGTAAATTTTTATTCAATTGATTTACGGAGGAAAAATCATAAATATTAGTTAAATTATACAATTAAAATAAAGCGCAAATAATTATAAAAACATTATATAAATAATTTACAATTTTTTTAATTTATATATATAGGTTAAATACGGTCTCACGCACCAAAACTTTTCATTGAAATCAAATTATTTACGTAATAACATTGTGTATTAATTACTAAAACCAGAACTGTATTTTATTATTATTATTTTTAAAAATGAAATATCATAAATATTATTTATTATTAAATAATAAAGAAAATACTAGTAATATAAAATATTAGATAAATAAATTGGAATTTTTTATTTTTTTAAAATATTATTATTAATTTATTTTTTGACTTGAGAATTTGACAATTAGATTTGTCTTATATTCAGCTCTCAACAAGGTTCCATCGCTAACCTCAAAATATTTGAATCTTGATCTCATGATACATAACACTTCACTATCATGAAAAATAACTATTTGAGAGTATACACCAATTAAACTACCCCAAATAACTTATTAATATAATTTTAATAATAATATTTGAAATTTTTAAATTTCTAGTTAATTTGAAATTAATTAATTTAAAGAAAATAGGTAACACAAACAAATTCTATATATAAGTAAATGCCATTATAAAATTAAACATTAACTTATATTTTTTTTCAATTAAATTACTAAAAAATAAAATATTATTATGTTAAAGTTAGATTTAATTTCAAAATATAAATTAAAAAGTAATTGTAAGAAAAATTTATATAAATTATGGTTGTCTAAGTAAATAGTGCATATGATACCTATAAAGTATATTAGAAAACAATAAGCTTTGTACTATTATACTTAAGGTTATGCATTAAAAAATAAAACAAAATAAAATTAATTAACATATATATATTATGAACTTAGCATTATTTTTTTATTCATTATTTATAAAGCAGGTTACAAATATATGTGTTTCTGATGATTTTAACATGTTTGGAGGAACCCAGGTCTGTTGGCCATCGGCCTGCATTAAACACCATCCAAAATTTGAATGTTTTGAGCATGTTCAAACGACTTTTAGAGCCCATACTATCTAGTATCATATTACATCTACTGTAACATATGCTTCTAATCAAGTAAAAGCTATCCGACATCATAATGACATAATAACAAAAATCATAGAAACTGCAATCATCTACTCATCAAAGGAATCCACTAGTGCCAGATCCCTCGCGCTTGAGCCTGGAATTTCTTGTTGTTGCATATTCTGTAGCATCTTCTCCACACGACACAACTTGAAATTTTGGTGGAACAACTGCAACTACACCGACTGAACTTCCTTTTGGATCACTTGAAAACTTGGTTCGTCCGCCCTGTTCTGTGGCTATCCCTGTTGGACTAGTTCCTCACACTGCTGATTGTTTTCCAACATTGCTCTTGCAATCAATTTTTTCATTATCCAGTAAGTCTAGATGAATTTTCTAAACAGAGACATCTTGTCTCTTTTGTTTCCTAGGTCAATCATCAGAGGTTCCAATGCCGCTTATTGCATTTTTTCCTTGCCCGATCTGTCTCTCAACTCTGT
Source organism: Pinus albicaulis (assembly GCA_034641835.2). NCBI lineage: Eukaryota > Viridiplantae > Streptophyta > Pinopsida > Pinales > Pinaceae > Pinus > Pinus albicaulis. Next base: position 1,512,990,235 of record CM076584.1, on the reverse strand, counting down.
TTCCCACCTGTAGATTTTAGCTTTCACTAGGGCAGATGAGCCTTTGCAGTATGCATGAATAATAGTCTACATTGTCTCTGTCCCCGATTTTCTTCCCCTTTTTCGAAGAGCCCGGCTCGTGCTCGCTGCGACTGACCTTTTCCCTTTACCATAGTCCTTGCGGCTTGCACGACCCTTCCTGCAAACTTCCCCATCTTTCTTCATTTCGTTGATCTCGTTAGTTGCAGCTCGCAACCCAGCCGTGAACAATTGCTCCCTGTGTCTATTCGTCAAAACAATGGTCGCAACCTTGGTCGCTCAGCTTTCTCTATGGCCTGCAGAGACAACAGGGCCCCAAATTAAGTTAGTAGTGGTGCTCTACCATAAGTGCATGCCCTAATTCCCCTGGTCCATTGTTCTCTTGGAAAAATCGAGTTTTATAGGAGTTACAGGTTTGTCGGGAAGCATCCTAGAAGGGGACCCCCCATTCCTACCTGTAATCCGACGGTACCCCTTCCCCCTCTGGCCAGACGCTCTGATAATTATCTAGGGCCTAACTTGGTCTGTATATTGGGTCGCCTCGCACCTTATTCTATTTTTTATCCCATTGAATTACTTCCCTCTTTTGTAGGGTTTCTTCGCATGCTCAGCCAACCTCCCAAATCTTCGAGGAAGTTACCACTCCCCCTTTCCCCTCTCACCAACAACTCATCCACTCCCCCGCTTAAAGAAATTCTACCCGCAATGCAAAACAAATTGGCTTGTTGCTGCCATGCAACAGATAGCATGGGATCTGCGGATTTACGAGGGAAACCAACAACGAGGGTTCTCTCCACACTTAAGAAATGCAAGGGGGTTTGTTGCAGGGGTTTACCTAGCAAAAGGATAATACCAAGGGCCATATAGTTGTTGTGCATGTGCCCATTAAGAAGAACAACAAACCTATCTAACATCGACGTAGCAAAACAATTCATCATACAGGCTAAAACCATTCCAACGATCTTTACTAGCAGAAACCGCCGAGACCGCATTTGACTCTCTACAATACCAATGTTAGTGAAGTTCTAGGAAACATATTGTCATTTACACTAGCGTTGTTGATCTCCCAAGCTCCTCTCCTGTCGCAGGCTCTGCCTCCTTCCCGTTCTGTTATAGAAAATGGGCGGTTGCATGCGCTGCATGCCTTCCTTAATCTCCAGGTTGCAACCTTTGCCTTTGATGGGCGCCATCTAGCCCACCTGCTGCTCGACCTATCTCCCATTAGTCCATTCGTGTGGCAGCTTTGGTTTCCCCACTGACCTTCTCTCTCTCTGCTTAGCCCATCATCCACATGGGGGATGTCCGGAGCCTCCTGCCTGTTCACACCCCGATCGAGGATATATTGAATTAATGAAGATAATAAATTAATTTAATTGTTTATTGTTTAATTATGTTATAAGTTATTGGTATCCATATATGCAATGGAGCAAAATAACAAAATATAGATAATGTGCTCACAACTAAATATTTTAGACATGTTTTTAGAGACTATATCAATCAAACTGTACAAAAATAAATATTATTCCTTAATTAAAATCATTGAAAATATTTTTTTTTATTCTTTTTACTACTAAAATATAATATAAAAATTAAAAATACATATAAAAAATATTTTTAATAATACAAATAAAAAAATATTTTTAATAATACAAATATAATAAAACTATATATTTAATTCTTATAAATGAATGTCTTAATAATATAATTAATATGAAAGACGTTCATTTACATCATTATAAATCACAAAAGTCTTAAATCTAATATTTAATTCTTATAGTTAAGATATCAAAATCATCCAAAATACACACTCAACTCCCAAGTTTTTAATATTTCAAAAAATCCTTAACATACCCCATTTTCAACTATGATCCGAAATCCCATCAACACGCAATTTGATTTGATTACTAATAATATGATATTCTCTCTAGGTAGCACGAGGATGTTTTATGGTACACACCATATGAACCACTCAAAAATGGAATCTATGTGATCGAGAGCATACAGGTCACTTGGCATTCTATTATTATTTAATTGTTTAAAAATATCCTTAAATCAATTTCACAAATTTTAATAACACCATGATATCTCGAATAACGACACACTTCCAAATTAATATTGAAAGAGATATACCAAATGATATTTTCCTCTTCTTTGTAATTTTTTTATTATTGAATGAAAAGACACCAAAGTTCACACGTTGTTCAAAGATGAGCATGCGTGTATATGAAAAGACGCCTAGTTCACACGTTTGTTCACAGGTCAACAAACATGCTCTGCCACCACTCATCATTGACATGGTGTGATGTTTTCTTTTCTATAAAACTTTATATGATGTTATGGTTGGACATTTTATTCGTTCAAAGTTATATATATATATATATATATATATATATATATATATATATATATAATTAATTTATTTATTTAGGTGTGACTGTTATGATGCGATATTAATATTTATTTTGTAAAAATTGCAAGTGAATAGGGTGGATTAGTTTTGGGTAATTCTAAATTAAAGACTCAAAAACATAGGCTCATTGTTGAAAGGTGAGTTTTCATAAATTTTCAGGAGAGAATCAACTGAAAAATGATGAAGGGAATCTTGTGGATTAATCTACAAAATTTGACAAATGGACTCAGCTGTTATTGAAAACAAGGTTTTGTTATTTTTGGCCACTACGACTCTTTGGTTTGGTAAATCATGAGTTTTACACCAAGTCACAAATTTAGGGAAGTGATGGGTTTGAGAAAAACAAAATTGAGATAACATTGACTCCCTAAAGAAAATTTCGTCACTAAAATCTTCAAATTTTTGATATGCCCAATTATGAATCTCATAGAGGTCGAATTTACATTGAGTTTCAGTGATTTTGAATTGCATAACAATCAAAGGAATTTCAGCTAAATTAATTATTAGCGGTAGGGTTGGACTCTCTACAACTAGCTTAGATTTTCCCTTTTGACTCACCATTTCAAAAAATTAATAGGATAGAGTATAATTTAAGAAATTAACCAATCGAATTGACGGTTGGTAACACAAAGATTGTTGCAACTGATCATTTTTTGGTATGTCATAGCACTTTGGGAAATAGTGGTAGAAGGATGAGTAATGGAGTAATGAAAAATATTTAAATTTGGAATTGGTTTTCAACAGTTTATTTCAAATTATCATTTTTGGCGTGTTCATATTTATTAATTAGAACATAGGCAAGTGCATTAAATAACTTAATGGATAAACCTACTAAATTACCTGAGGATTTAGCCATGGTTATTTTATCTGGAGCATTAGCGGTGTGTAAGATTAGTGGGAGTGTTGGTAGAGGGGTTTGCAGTGGACGGAAGCGGTTTGTGGGGGGGAGGGAGGGTCTCGCAATGTTGTTTTCATCTGTACTAAGGAAATTGAACTATTTTGGATGCTTTGGTACTTATCTTGTTGAAGGTGTGTTGTATTTTCTTTAGCAATCATTGCTTCATTGTGAACTATTTCACTGGTTGATCAACGATCCATTCATATGTATATGCTCTTGTTCATTTTCTAGATTAGTACTATTATTTTTCTTTAAAGGGCCCACTTTTCTCTTCCCTTTCGGTAGAAGGACCTTGATACTTTCTGCAGCTGAACATTTCACAAATCATGCTCACTTATTGATCCGAAAACACCTATGTATTACTCATGCAAAAATTTGTAGTTAACGAAAATCTACAAGGATACATGGCAGTCGGGCTAATACATCAGATGGGGCTCCTACTCCAAACAGTGTGAGGTCTAATTGGGACTTCAAATCAGAGATACACCCTTGGTTGAACAATAAAAAAAATGGCGCTATAAAGAGGGGAAAATGACAAACTATGCTAGTTGAGTATGTTTTGACCCTCTTATCTGAAATGGATCATCCTCAAATGATACTCCCAGGATGTTTTTCTAACCTATCCCCCGGTGAACTTTCAATCCTCGTTGAACCTCTTCATAACTTGTCTCAACTCAAGTTTGATGGTGAGTTTGATACATCCATTACCGAGCATGCTTCTCTTTTCCTTAAGTTCAATGAATACTATGAAATTGAATGTGATGATGTGGCTTGTATTCTTTTCTGCCTCACACTTGAATGTCGAGTTTCCGATGGTGTCATACTCTACCACCTGCTTCAATTCATTCTCTTTAACACCTCATCAAGGAGGTTCATTTCACATTTGATAGGTATGATTACTGATATGTTTATGAGAGAATTAATCAACTAAGAATGAAGCCTAATAAATCAACTAAGGATTTTTCTGATTGATTAATTCACCTTTGTTATGAATTTCTCGAAGAAGACACGGATTGGGATTTCTTTAAACAAAAGTTCGATTGTTTGGTTCATATATCTTTACACAGTGAATCTTTTTGAAAAGTGTAACTAGGTTCGATATTCATAATGACACGTGTTATTGTGATTTTATGTAATTGATGAAAAGAAAGAAAAATAAAATTATTGTAATGCTTATCTCATGGGTTTCATGAGCAAGGAATTTTATTTTAGTGATGGCTCCCATTGTTAGCCTTTAGGATTAAGTCATCTAGTCATAAAAGTCAAATTGAGTATATGTCATGTATGAAGGACCCTTCTTGGGCATATTATATTTTGTATGAGTCATTAGATAAGTGTAAATAGCCCTACAAGACCAAGCTAAGTCTCCTCATACAAGTCGGCTTTAAGAAGAATAAAAATATCTTCACAAAGAACAAGTCGACTCACCTACTCTCATTTCTACTCATATATAGAGGAAAACTACTATAAATAGGTAGGTCACATTACAGAATTGCAGTGACTAATTTCAGTTATCACGGTCTGAAGAAAAAGGATGTGAATTATAGCGAAGGAGCCTTAAAGGTGAGCAAAAGGATAATAAGGAAAGTGAGGTTATAAACTCCAGTTTTTGGATCTGTTTTAGGGTAATCTTGTTGTTACAAGTGTGCAAGACAAAGAGAAGGATGTCATAGGTGTGAAGGATGAAAATAAGTTTGTTACTAGAATTTTTTCAGAAAAATAAGGATGAAATTTGTTTCAACAATAGGGAGCTTAAGTGGAAGAAGGTCGAAAGTTAATATATTTCAGCAGTGAAGGTTGAGGAGAGGAGAATGTTGGCATTATGGCTAATGTGTTGTCCTTTATGGCAACCTACTTGATGAGTTGTATTTTGATGACAACCTCCTTGATGAAGATGTCAATAGGATGTAATATTCCCAAATTTCCACATGATTTTTGGAATATTAGAGTTCTTGATTTTCTTAATTAATCAAGTAAATAAAAGGGTGGAGGGACCCAAAAACCTCAAAGATGAATAAAATCCACTTTTAATGTGTGTGTGTGGATATTCTAGATCTAGATCTAAAATCATGGAGTAGTGGAGCAGCTCCATTAATGGAGATCATGTCTCATTTATGAGATATATTATGGAGGATGAAATAGTCAAATAAGATCATGGATCTTAAATGTAAAATCATGAGGATATTTGATAAGGTCAACTGGGATCATAGTGCATTCAAATAATATCATAGAGCACTTATGATAAGTTAGTGGAGGAAGTGATGCATTTAATGTACACATGATGGAGAGGATGATCACCCCATGTGAACATGATGGAGCACATGGAGAAACAATGTAGTCAACCATGGATACTTATGTCGACATGTGCAACGAAGTTTTGGAGTGGGCCTAGGCTGTGGAAGGCTCAAATCTATATAATGAAGGTGAAGGCACATTAGAAGACATGATTTGGATTATTCATTTCTTGATCTGTTTAGATCTAGATTTGTCTTAGGAAATTTTTATGCATTCTTGAGCTGTTTAGCTAAGATTGTAGTGTTGTTTAGCACAGGGTGTTCCCGAGCGAGAATCCCTCCTCTTTCATTGAGTAGCTCTTGAAAGAGGGTTGTACTACATTCCTTATCATGCATTGGTGCCATCTTCAAGAGGTTGTTTCTAGCATTCAGCTAGGAAACTGGTGGAGGATTCATCCTACCACTTTGTTCTTCACATTCAGTCTTCCAGGAACAACAGATCTATATTTGACATTCAGGCCATTGGGTTTTACCTCCATGCAGCATCAGTCCCTTCAAGGATTGCATAGTTCAGTCCTGTAGATCTATTGGAAGAAGGAAGTTTCTAGTATTTTAGCTGGAAATCCTATGAGGGATCATCTCCTCACATTGGATCTATTGTTTCCATCACTCAGGAGCTAATTTGACATATCTAGCAACAGGCTATTGAGCCTCCCTCTCTTACAATGCAGTTTTCTGAACCTGTTGTTCATCCAATAGCTATTTTTAGTAGAGGAGATTGGAGGAGCTAGATATTGAGCTTTTAGCCCAAGGATCTAGAGAAGGGATCAACCCTTCTTGCTCAGATCTGATTGTGCATCATTGCAGCCATCATATCATCAGATCTAGCTTCAGATTTTCATAACCAACAGTACATATGTGAAGCCCTAAGAGGGTGGTTTTCTTAGATTAATAGATCTGAGAAATCATTTTTGGGTTATCTTGGGTATCCATCATAAAGCTTAGATCTCTGTTTTCAACATCATCGGAGCTCCCATACTTCCTATATTTGACTTTCTATATTTCTGGTAGTTGCAGTCCCAACAGTTGCAGTAGAGAAAACACAGTTAACCTTCCAGCAGTTCAGCAGTTACGTAGTCCCTCTTGTGGGATCATTGCAGGGTCATTCTAAGCCATCCCTTTGGCTTCCAGCAGTTCAGCAGTTACGTAGTCCCTCTTGTGGGATCATTGCAGGGTCATTCTAAGCCATCCCTTTGGCTTGAGTGTTTCATATTTTGAGCACTATTGTACTTGCTTTTTCACCTCCCATATAAGAAAATGGCTCAACTATTTATGTGCATTCTGATGTGTATATAGATTTATTGTTTACTTTGTTGTAGTTCTTATATTGTGTTTTAGTATTACTACATTCTCCCTTTTGGGATATTACAGTGGTATCAGAGCATGATCTTTGGCTCAGCTTTTGGAAAATTCATCTTTTGCATCAAAAGAAGAAGCGGATAGATCAGATCTATCATGGAGGAGGATTATAGTTTTGCCACTCCTCTCTTTAGATCCATGCAATATTTCTCCAAAGAGGTCAATCAAATGGAGAGGGAAAGGAAAAAGGAGGATCCAAGAAGAAGATTTGATGAGGAAGGTCCAAGAACTTCCTATCAGCAACAAAGAAGACCAGAGAATCATAGATCTCCTCATAGATCTACTATGCCCATTTTCTTTGAAGAAGGTGAATGGTATAGTCATGAAGAAAGAAAATAATATGAGACTCATGAGACTCTTAGTCTGTATCTTGAAGAGTACAAAGCACCATATAGAGAATTCAAGGATAATCTAACTCTCCAACAATTCTTCCAAATAAAAGGCAACAATAGAAGAAAGAGGCACAATAGATTCTATTTGCCTACATATGATGGATCTTCCTCAAGAACTGTTAAGGCTTAGAGGAAGGAGTTAGGTACATTTTTCAGGGTACATCCTGTGGCTAAAAAAGAGGATGTCAAGTTTGCAACACTTCATCTTCATGGTGAAGCCAATTATTGGTGGTTTGGTCACATGGAGCATGCAAATGTGACTAAATATTAAAATTTATTTCACAAGTTGAGAAGGAAGTTTGATGTGAGAAAACCAGATATGTGTCACAAAGAGACATTTCCTAAGGAAACAAGGGAGGATGTCATTCTTGTCACTCTGGACAAGGGGTCAATACATTCACCACTAGCTGCAAAAGTACTTGCATCCGGAGAAGAGACACTTGCAACCTTGCAAGATGGTCTTGAGATCTTGACACAAAGAGTCCCATGCATGATTTAGGAGATGCATGAGGAAGAGGAGGTAGATTCCAGCATTGGTACACTTGGATAAGAGCAACCATCACTCTTACCAGCAGTTGGAGACACCATTGTCCTGGTTGGAGGAACACTTGTGGTCTTGTAAGAGGTTCCCACACATCAGTTGATCCAAGGTATGCATGCACTTTCATCACATATTGTTTCAGTAGATCTTATTGAAACTTATGAGAACCTACCATCAGGGCCAATGCATAACCAAGGGTTTGAAAAAAATGTTGATTTGAAGCAAAAACATATCATAGTGTAGAGGACCCTTGATCTAATCAAGGAGGAGATGAAAATAAATCCCAGTTTTTCGTTGACGGACTAAATTCAACCCTTTGAGTTGAAGTGTAGAGTTTCAGAAAATGGGATGAGCATGATCCTATGTACAATGATTGGTTATGAGATCAACATTGTGCCTTGCTTTGAGACAACATATGTATTACCATACTGTTGAGGAGGTAAATCCCCTCTGCGGACAGAGGCGATCCCTACTAGCCCAGCAGGGGTCTAGCAACAATCAAAAATGTTACGACGCAAGTTCCTAGTTACGAATGAAAAGACTAAAGATGGAAGCCTACCTGGAATCCAATGCTATGATCTGAAGAAGAGAGCGTCCCCGTTCCTCAACCTCGGCAGATCACGATCCTCCACGATCTCCGCGGATGGACACCTGCACATGCAAGAAACAAACAGATACAAGCATAAAATCCGGCATACGTAACTAAATATCAGTCAGAAAGGATATTACTCATATTAACATGATGGAAAATAGAGTGGAACCATAATCGTAATCATCTATTAAATAACAAACGAAGAGAGATTACAACCAAGTTCTGACGTCGTGGTCTCCTTCGGATGGGTCTCCAGTCGTTCACGTCTCGCAAAGCTCGCCAGGGAAAGGGAAAACCTCTCCTGAGTCTCTCGACAATAGTCTCCTTACTTGAGTCGGCCTTAAGGGAAAAAAGAGGGCTCTTACAGCACAAAGGCTCTTGGGAATTTGGAGATTCAAAGCTTAGGCACTTCAAGACTAGCTTGCCATGGAATTGAGCAGGCTTTTATAGATGGGGAAGGAGGGAGTTGGGATCCCTATTATTGTGGGATTGGCCCTATCAACAAGGAAGGTTCCATGGGAGGTGGCAAAACCACTTCCTTCCATAGAACTCCCGCAGCCAAACCTCCCAACTCAAGATAGACAATGGTTTCTGAGTTTGTTGAAACTCAACTTCCGCCATCTTTATTTAAAAAACACTCCTTAAATTGGCTGGCGCGACTACTGCTCTGGGACAGAGCGCCAGTTGGCGCGGCCTCTTTGCAGGATTTTCCCCATTGGCGCGAGTACTGAACTGTCTTCCCGCGCCAATGCAAAAAGGGATGTTTTTCATGATTTTTGCAAGGAGATGTCTTAAGGGCAATTAAAGCTCATGCTTAGAGGAATGCTTTGATGATGGTTTCAAGGCATGACAATGTTCACAGGTCACAAAATGCGTCCTCCATTATGTGGGATGGGGAATGGTAGGGACGGTGACAAATTACTGTGTAACAGATGTATGTATCTACACGTCACTTAGTAGCAAGATAATGAAGGGGCCCCATTATCCTTGGAGCATTCTGAAGGTAGCTTCACTCATGAAGCAATGGAGGTTAAGATGATATATGGTATACATCTTGAGATGAGGAATATTTTCTCCTTTCTAGATGACACTTTCTCAATGAGTATCTCACAGCTCAAAGAGAAACTTCTACCTGTAGCAGATCCAGAACCTCATTGGTTTTTGAGGGCCATTGATGATAAGAAAGTCTCATTAAGAGATCTCATTAGACGTGCACTTCAACATTTCATGGAGTGCTAAGTTTTTCATCAGCTTAAGGTGGATGGTATTCTACAAAGGGAGGATACCATGTTTATGCAGAACATCACTCATCATCTACATTGGGATGAGTGGGTGAGGATGATAAGCAAGGGGTGGCAAGACCACTTGCAAATATATGACATGGGCTAGCAAGAAGCTTGGTTATGCTGTTTTCTCTTGGGTGAGTTTGGTTACTACCCAAAGGCTCCTATTTATTTGTTCCATGCCTTGAAAAACACTCATGAAATGAAGGAGGCATGGCTGCACTAGCTTCTCTTGGGTGAGTATGGTTATCACCCAATAGCTCATATTTTTCTGATTCATGCCTTGTGTATCAATGATAGAATGCAACAAAAGAAGGCATGTTCACTTGGGTTGTCCATGAGAGAGTTTGGACATCACATGACATCTCCTATGTCTATGTGTTTTGTATTATGTAGAACTTGGCATGATGCTCTCATGATGTGTATTCATGGTGCTTACTTGTATTGGGCTGATGTGACATTACACATGTCTATCAGTATGTTTTTACTCCATGATGCACATAAGGAGGAGAGAAAGAAGCAAGATCTCTTGTTTCTTTGGTTTATTTTGGGGGAGTTTGGCTTATCCATCTTGCATGGGGGAGATGGAGGATGGAAGAAAAGGGCCTTACTCCGGCGGTTACTATTGGGAGAATATGGTTTGACATATTTGTCTAACCATATATCTCTATTTCTTATTTTGCATAGTGATGGAGTGATGCTTGGATCCAACAAGGCCAACAGGGCTAAAGATGAGGGCATGTCGATGCTCAATTTACTTCATGAAACATGGGATGAAGAAAGGCTTTGTGAGATGGGACTTTTCCTTTGTGGAAAGAACCACTTTATTTTATATATCTCATGTATTGATGATGGTGTTGGACATCATATGATTGTCACTTGGTACTTCATGGTGGAAGGAAGGCATCTAACCATACAGTTGGAGGTCATTCTATGTATTTTTGAGAGACAAATTTGGAACCAAACAAGCATGACACATTGCAGGAAATGGAGGAGGCCTTCCTTATGTGGATGCCATTTGGAGGGGAATGGATGGATTTGCATCTACTTTTGTAGTTGCTTGAGGACAAGCAACATTTTTCAGGGGAGGACTGTAATATTCCCAAATTTCCACATGATATTTGGAATATTAGAGTTCTTGATTTTATTAATTAATTAAGTAAATAAAATGGTGGAGGGACCCACAAACCTCAAAGATGAATAAAATCCACTTTTAATGTGTGTATGTGGATATTCTAGATCTAGATTTGAAATCATGGAGTAGTGGAGCAGCTCCATTAATGGAGATCATGTCTCATTTATGAGATAGATTATGGAGGATGAAACAATCAAATAAGATCATGGATCTTAAATGTAAAATCATGAGGATCTTTGATAAGGTCAACTGAGATCATAGTGCATTAAAATAATATCATAGAGCACTTATGATAAGTTAGTGGAGGAAGTGATGCATTTAATGCACACATGATGGAGAGGGTTATCACCCCATGTGAACATGATGGAGGACATGGAGAAACAACGCAGTCAACCATGGATACTTATGTCGACATGTACAACGCAGTTTTGGAGTGGGCCTCGGCTATGGAAGGCTCATATCTATATAATGAAGGTGAAGGCACATTAGAAGGCATGATTTGGATTATTCATTTCTTGATATGTTTAGATCTAGATTTGTCTTAGGACATTTCTATGCATTCTTGAGCTGTTTAGCTAATATTGCAGTGATGTTTAGCACAGGGTGTTCCCGAGTGGGAATCCCTCCTCTTTCATTGAGTAGCTCTTGAAAGAGGGTTGTACTACATTCCTTATCATGCATTGGTGCCATCTTCAGGAGGTTGTTTCTAGCATTCAGCTAGGAAACCGATGGAGGATTCATCCTACCACTTTCTTCTTCACATTCAGTATTCCAAGAGTAGCAGATTTATATCTGGCATTCATGCCATTGGGTTTTACCTCCATGCAGTAGCAGTCCCTTCAAGGATTGCGCAGTCCAGTCTTGTAGATCTATTGGAGGAAGGAAGTTTCCAGTATTTCAGCTAGAAATCCTGTGAGGGATCATCTCCTCACATTGGATCTATTGTTTCCATCACTCAGGAGATGATTTGACATATCTACCAGCAAGCTATTGAGCCTTCCTCTCTTACAGCTCAATTTTCTGAAGTTGTTGTTCATCTAACAACTATTTTCAGTAGAGGAGATTAGAGGAGCTAGATCTTGAGCTTTTCGCCCAAGGATCTAGAGAAGGGATCATCCCTTCTTGCTCAGATCTGATTGTGCATCATTGTAGCCATCATATCATCATATCTAGCTATCTACATACCCAACAGTACATATGTGAAGCCCTAAGAGGGTGGTTTTCTTATATTGACAGATCTGAGAAACATTTCTAGGTTATCTTGGGTATCCATCATAGAGCCCAGATCTCTGTTTTCAACATCATCAGAGCTCCCATACTGCCTAGATCTGACTTTCTATCCTTTTGGCAGTTGCAGTCTCAACAATTGCAGCAGGGACAACAGAGATTACCTTCCAGCAGTTCAACAGTTACGCAGTCTCTCTTGTGGGATCATTGCAGGGTCATTCTAAGCCATCCCTTTCACTTGAGTGTCTCATATTTTGAGCACTGTTGTACTTGATTTTTCACCTCCCATATAATAAAATGGCTCAGCTATTTCTATGCATTCTGATGTGTATATAGATTTGTTGTTTACTTTGCTACAGTTCTTATATTTTGTTTTAGTATTACTGCATTCTCCCTTTTGGGATATTACATAGGATGTGCCTACACTTGAAAAATAATTTGGACAAAGGCATAGTAGTTCAGAGACAAAGGGATGATGAAGGGGGTGTTTGATAGGTACATGTGGGTTCTGTGAAGAAAAGTCGTGTACACACACGAGTATGAAGAAGAAAATGCGCGTACATTTTCCGCACCATGGTATTCTAAATTCCAAGGGTATTTACCATGGTATTGGCCCACAATATTGAGCGTAGTAATGACTATTTGATCTCGTCAAGGAATACCATTGGCAGTAGTATGGTTTTTACCTTTGGTATTGGCTAAGGCCTAAGCTATATAAGGAGATGAAGATCAAAGTTCTTAAGGTGTGCAAGTGATGAATGATTGATAAATACTTCGATCTGAAGTATGTGTGCATAGTATGGGTTATTAGTGAATGTTGGATCTAAAATAAGTGTGCACTTGGAGATAATGATGGATCAAGATCAATAGATCTGAAATGACCATGTATTCAATAATATGCTTATGGGTTGATTAGATCTGTGCTAATAATGTATTGACGTGTGTTTCTTACTATGTATGTTGTGATATGGTTATGTCTGAAGTTCTGATGTCTAGTGAAGATATGAGTCAATAATTGTAGATTTGTACATGGGTCTAGATGAGGAAAGGCACGTACACATGTAGATAACCTTCTGAATAATAGTGTATCAATTCTGTAGTATGGGCATATATGTACATGGGTTGCATTCCTGGAAAGCGTGTATAAACACAGAAGTGTTTTGTGGAAAGTTCGTATATAAGTTAGGCTTTTGTTGAATATGATGTTTGATTAATCTAACTAGTCTTGTTGTGTTTCTGTTGTCTATCAATGAAGTCTTCCTGTTGATAAGCGTTTAATAGTGATGCTTGAAGTTGAATTGATTAAGGATTGATATGTTGAAGAATGATGATGCTGCAAGTTTTATGTGATTGAATATATGTGATGGTTTAGTGATTATTTCAGGTTGATTCAGTGGTTTAGGGTATAACTTAGTGTTTGTTTTAGAATGACAGTGATGCAATTTTAGGATTCAATGTTTTGAGATCTGTAAGCAAGCATGCTTCAAGGAAGTCGCGTATACACACAGATTTTCTAAAGTAAAGTAGAATATATATTATGAAATTTTATTGATCAGGGTATTTTAGTTGGTTGAGTGAGTTGATGCAATGTTTTGGGTTTAGTATTGGTATTTTGGTTACAGTGATCTAATTGCTTTGATTGCTTGATAAAAAATTGATTGATTTGGGTCTTAGTTGGTTCAATGATTGGTTGATTTAGTTGGTTCAATGATTGAGTGTTTTTTTACAGTTATCAGTTTTAGTTTTGATATTTGGAATTGGGCTTAAATGATGGTAGTGGGTCTAGTCTAAAAATTTGATGAAAATTGGCCTACAATTTGTAATGTTTTGGTTCAGGTGAATCTAGTATGAAAATTTATGAAACATGGTCCATGGTGGTGATAAGGGTTGGAGCCTTCAGTAAGTAAGTCAAAGCTTCCTTTCAGTATAAGCCAGTGATCATATCAGGGGCTTGGATCTCCCTTCTGGAGGGTATTGGTAAACTAGATCAGGGGATTGGAGCTCCCTTCTACTGGGTGATAGAGAATGAGAGAAGGTTGTAGGCTTCTGCAGGTGGGTACTTGTGTGCAGGTATGAGTCCGCGCTAGTACAAGATTGTAAAGAATATTTTTCTTAATTAAAGAAGAAGACAGGGATGACAACCATGGTGGTTTTCTCCCACATTGGGTTTCCACCTAAAAATCCTGGTGTTCATGTGTGTTTCTTATGTATGATTCTTTATTATGTTCCTACCACACACGATTAATGCTTATTTAATTCCTAATGAAGTACTGACATATTGATTCAAGATAAAAAATTGAAGAATTAACTGAAAAATAAGTTAACTGGATATACGCTAGTTGCATGCATAACAGTCAAGTACATACATAAGTTTACTTCAACATAGTCACATACATAAATAAGAATAAGAAAAGAAAAAAATTTAAGTGTATTTTAAAATACTAATTCACCCCTCTCTCCCCTCTCAGTATCTTTCCCAACAAAGAATTTTGTTGCAACAGTGGTGTAGTCCTCCTAGGGAGCTGAAGTGGAAGAAGGCCCCCCTTATTGTCATTTTTATACCCCTGTAACCCCCGTATTATTATTATTGTGCCCTTACATTATTATTGTTAGGTTGGCTAGGATTATATTGTGACCCCATGGACTCCTTTATATAGAACGAAGGTTTTTTCATTTGTATCATCCAAAAATTGTTCATTTATGTAATGTAATGGAGGTTTCCCCCTCGAAGTGGCTTATTTCTAAGGCATTGATCTTTATTTTCTTCTATTTTTGGATCTGGTTTCATAACATTTGGTATCAGAGCTTTGGATTCTAGGGTTTTTCTGCTTCAAAAAGGTCATCATGGAATGTTCGCTATAAATTTTTTTATACAAAAGTTTAGAAGCTGAAATTTTTACATAGTGAAGCTGAAATCCTGAGGAACATCGTGTAAAAATTTCAGATCTTGATTCGCAATTTTTTTGGAGATATGATCTGTGGAAGTTAGGGTTTTTCTAGGCTCCCGAATTTCACCTAAATAGGTCATCGTGAAATTTTTTCTATAAAGGTTTTTCTACGAAGGTTAAGAAGCTGAAATTTTTATAGAGCGAAGAAGAAATAATGAGGAACTTCGTGTACAAATTTTAGATCTTGCTTCATAATATTTTAGAGATATGATCTATGGAAGTTAGGGTTTGTTCAGGCTCCCAAATTTCATCTCAAACAGGTGATCGTGGGAAAATCATCATAACCCTCTCTCTAAGCATCAGATTTGAATTTTGTAAAAATTAACCGCAAGTACATGGACTGTAGTTTTCTATGTATAAATTTCAGAGCCAAAGGACAAAGCAGTGACATGTGGCACGCCATACAAATTTGTTGTACTAAACCAATCCATAATTAGGTCATTGTGGGAGACTGGCCATAAATTTTTCTTGAAGAATCAAAATCAGGTTAGACCTGTGGCATTGGAAATAAGATTCAAAGGGCTACTACAGGACCTAATTTTAGATATTGAAGATCCAAAATCATATAGATAATTCAGTTTCAATATCGAGCTCCTCAAAAGCAAGAAAAAGGTGTGTATTTGTTTTCAAATTGCTTAAGTCTTGTTTGAAAAAGCTGTTTGAAGTGATTCTAAGGGAAAATTGAAGCACTTTTATTAGTATTGGGTTCTATAATGGCTCCCAAAAATAATTCCATATTCATTAAGCCCTCAGAAATCTATACTATGATGCATGAAGAGGAAGAATTGCAGCATGAGATATCAAAATTACGGTACCAAGTGCAACAAATTTCGATCTTACAAAGAGAAATTAAAGATGACATATATGGTTTAGAAGAAAAAATGAAGGCTAATTTGTACGGTTTGAAGGATCAAATGAAAGATAATATGGATAATGAAGTAGTGGAAGATCACATCTAGCATCAAAAACAAGTTCTCCAACTCCCAAAGGATAACCTAAATTTGGTGCAGAATCAAAGGAAACAACAAGAAGATCAACATCACAACGAAAGAAGTTCTAAAGTAGTCACAAAAAAAAGAACTCGACAAGTAAAAAATCGATCAATTTCAGAGTATCTCAACAAGTGGAAGAACTTTCCCTTTGAAGATTCCACATGGGAGGATGAGAATTTTATACAGAAGCATCAAGAAATGATTAAGCGTTGAGGACAACACTTGTTTGAAGGAGAGGGGCATGTTAGGTCCCTATATTACTAGTGTAGTCTCTTATTATGTTATTATAGCCCCCATTATTGTTATTGTTGTACCCATGTAACCCCCATATTGTTATTATTGTGCCCTTACATTATTATTGTTAGGTCAGCTAGGATTATATTGTGACCCCATGGACTCTTATATATAGAACGAAGGTTTTTTCATTTGTATCATCCAAGAATTTTTAATTTATGTAATGTAAAGGAGGTTTCCCCTTCGAAGTGGATTATTTCTAAGGCATTGATCTCTCTTTTCTTATGTTTTTGGAGCTGGTCTCATATTAGGGACACTCAAGGATCAAATATCAAGGAAGGCTTCAAAGTGAATATAATATTGAATTCAAAGGAAGCATCATTAACCATAGATCAAATAAGTCTACAAATAAGTATTGGGATCATCATAAAGAGGGAGAAGGCCAAAACCTTACATACACTCAAATTGTTTTGAAGACTAGGCAATGTCATCTCACTCTCTCTAATCGCAAGGACCATTCTCGAGGAAAAATACCTTCATCAAGGAAAATTTTTCTCTATATCATCATCAACATCAAGGAAGAAGTAAGAAGAAGGAGAATCCTATCAATTAAGTATATTTATGTCTACACCTGAATCTATCAAAATGTATTTTTGCAAGGAAAGGAACAAATTGGTTGGGGATTCAAACTATCTTGCATGGAAGAGAATGACATATTTGAATCTCATTGAAAATGAAGTTATGGAACATGTCAAAGGTTCTATCACTAAACCAAGAAAGGAATATGCTCATGCTCTTTCCAATTATATGAAAGGGGAAGTTAGGGCTCAAAGGATTCTCATAGAATCCATCAAGGATCTCCTCATGCCATATGCATCTAAACTTGAAACTTGAAAAGTGATCTATGACAAACTGGTCGAGTTTTATTCCGTAAGCACCGTTGGAGAATTCGTATGATTAAGGAAATAATTCTACAAGTTGAATATTTATAGGGAAGAGGGAATAGCCTCATATTTTATGATGATACATGAGATTCAAGATCAACTACAAGATCTGGGAGAAGTCATGTCTGATAGTGAAATGACTACAGTTGTATTAAATGCACTACCAGAGGAGTGGGGTAACTCTACTTCAAGTATTTATGGAAAGAAAGAAGCTAATCCATTCTAGGATCTATGGTCACTATACAATATTGAAGAATCTAGACTAAAATTTGTTAGGGTCCTATATTTTATAGGATCAATTGATGATTATCTGTTGATTTTTCTGCTGTGAAGGATTGTAAATAATTATTTCATTCTACGAAATTATTTTCAAAAAGAAAAAGAAAAAGAAAAGAAAAGAGAAAAAAAATGAAATAGGGGATATAAAAAAAGAGATATATATTTGTGAAAAATGAAATAAATAAAATATGAGAAAAAATGAAAAAATCACCAATAAGTGAGCCAGTTCAAATGCCACTTCAAAAAAAATGTGATACATTGAAAAATAAATAAAAATATATGATGAAATACCTTTTGAAAAAAAAATGATAATAATGTGCAGCTAGTCTAAATGTCACATTAGAGTTAAATAAATATGTTTAAATATTTAATCGCACCATTTAAGTGTTATTAGATTAGTTTAATAAAGCGAGTTTAGTTAGTTAATTATTTGATCGCACAATGTAATTGTGGTTAGATTAGTTTTACTAAAGTTTTGTGATACATCACATTTGTTGTTTTGTAATAAATGTCGAGCAGAGTTAGAGGGCCATGATTTCACCCGCCCATATCAATGGCGGGTAATGACTTCGGACCCCTCGGGCCCCTGCCCCTCCGAAAGTTAATCAAGTGGGGTCGTGCGGGAATCCCTATTTAAAATTTTGGCACCATTGCCCCCTTGGCTGTTTTCGATACCCCCCACCCCCCCCCCCCCCCCCCCGCATAAAACACCTTACTACCCACCCCCCTTCTAAAAATCCACTTTTCCCTCTTCCCGATATTTTATAACCGTTAACTTCGTGCCCCCCCTGCTCCGCTCGTCTTCCACCAAGTGGCACATCTAGTTCCACTCTACTCCAATGCGCTTTTGCCACATGGCACATTCCAACCCACTCCCAATCTGATCCTCTCCCACCACTGTCAGATCCCTTTTCCGCTCCACTTAAAAATTCCCTTCCAAGTGGCACATCGCCACACTCGTCATGTAATCGTTTCAGCCCATATTAATGAACCTGCTCCGTTAAATGGATAATCCTTAAATGGTATGCAATTTTGTTTGTAAATAAAGCCAAAAACCATTATGTTGGCCCTTTCCTTTGTTTTTCCAAGACCTTGAGTGACAGAACCTGTACAATGACCAGTCACTGAGAAAATTTCCACCGTAACCAGTCATCAAGCCACCAGTCTTTGTCCACACAATCCCCAAGTAGTTTTAATTTTCCAGTTTTTTTCTTTCCAGCATGGCGCCCAAGGGAAAATAAAAATCCATAATAAAAAATCCCCTTCTACCCCCTGTAATTGACTTGGACCACCAACCCTTGGTATATCAAGAATAAAAAATCCTTAAAACTAGTTGTGAGTTCGACGTCTCTGAACTCCACAACTGGTTAAAACATACGTTCATTGATTTCAGTGATGAATTGGGTTTGTGGGACTCCTTCTTACCCCAATTAATTTTTCCTGAGGCCCACCATTTCCTCGAATTCTTTTCATGGTGCCACTTCTGATACATTCCTAGTTAGAGGGTCGTTGTGGCCTAGAACAATGATATCCTTTTCACTGTTACCCCTAAATCCATTTCCCAAATGATGAAAATTCATAATTCTTCCCCTCTAAATTTTTTTTCAATAGATTCCCTCATGGAACTCTACCATTCCTCACATAGAAAATATCTTTGAGACATTTCTCCTTGATAATGTCCAGTTGCCTAAGAAAAATCCTCCCTATTCATCCTCTATGTTCCTTGAAATGAAAAAGAAAATTATCTCATTTGTTTCATGTTTACGAGGCTATCAATCCGATCAGTGGGTTGATGAAGCCATCATAGGATTTTTATTAGTATTCTTAGTAGGTGAAAAAACCTCAGTTGTCTTCAATTACAGTGTGTTTGTAGTAGATGCCATGCATGAGGAGTTCCCAAATTTTTCTACAGAAGGACCTTTAAGTATGCTTCAATTTAGTATATTAGTTTTTATTCCATCAAGAATAAAAATTTCAGTTTCCATTGTAGAAATTGGATGAGCAAGGAAATTCCCAATCTATAATTCATTGGACTTCCTTGGTAAGGAATCATACCAATGAATTCACCTTTAGTGAGTATGTTGACCAATTTTTGTATATAGTCTCTTACCTATTGAATAGTAATGTTGAACCAAGGATAGGACATGAGATAAAAATATTTCTTCATCTCAGTGAGAAAAACAAGACAGGAGACTGGTACCTGTACTAGAATTACATTGATATCAAAGTGTATGGGTGCAAATTTCCTCCATATAGGTTGCCCAAGTTTGTCCCCATAATATTTTTTTCACTAGAATATATTAAACAAATGATTAGCATCGATGAGCTACACTTTGTGGCAACCAAGAAGAAATCTCAAGTCAAGATTAAAACACAGGTTGGCCCTTTTATTTGCAACACGAGGAAAAAATACAAAGAAGAATATATTCTCCTCAAGTAGATGAATTTTAAATTTAGCTTCACCTGGTCATATGACCCCTTGGGAATAATTTCAAAGTTGAGAGTAGAACAAAAAAATACTCCCTACACTGAAATTCCCAAGCAAGAGATTGAAAAATATATGAATAAATATCAATGGAAGGAGAATAATTTGCAGGAAGAGGAAGAACAAGTGCTCTCAACAACAAAATCATAGACTCCAACACCACAGGATAAGTAGGTAAAGAGGCCAAGGGAATACGTTTCTCCTTCAGTCATAGAAATCGAAGGGAAAGAGTTTCAGATTTACAAGAAGAGACAAAAGACAAAGACAACAAAAGAATCCTTTCAAGAGGAAAATGTACAGTCCACTATAGTTTTGATGGGGCCTTTCACTTCCACCAAGAATAAAGATATTTTCATAGGATCTCCATCATCTTCAGCTTCCAAAGAGCCACTGGATATATCTCAATCGGGGGAATTGGTTCATGACCAAGCTCAACCAAATATATTTTCCAAGTATATAGAAATAAAAAAGAAGAATGAGATGCTAAAAGATACAACTTATTCACAGTTTTGGAAACAGAAAACATCCTCATATCATATGCTTATCTCTACATTTGACATAGAGAAAGGAAAGATGCAGTAGCTTTCCTCCAGGCTGAGGTTCCTTTCCCCAAAACTCTAGATGATTATAAAATGTCCATTTTTCCCTTCAATGTTGATCAAATCCATCCAATTTATCAGATGGACTTGCACGATCAAACATGGGAGTTTTTATATAAAACCTTAACCAACTCAGCAATGGAAGCTTCCAGGCTACAAGCTCCAGTAAAAAACATTCAGTCCCAACTCAAACTAGAAAATATCTCTTATTTAGCTAAAGACACAAAAATTAAGTCTTTAGAGGATCTAGTAATTAAACTGGGATATGATCCCAACAATGTGAAAGTTGCAGGGGAGATTATTAGAAGGAAGGATGTTGAAATTTCAACACTAAAAAATAAAATCAAGCTTCCATCCACTGAAGATCCCTATAAAAAAGAAGTTGGACAACTAGAGCAAGAAAAACAAGACACGTTAAATATTATCATCGAACAAAATGGGCAGATTAAAGATATGGAGACTGAGATGGAAAAATGGTTGAAGGAAAGAGAAAATTAAACATAGTTGGCAGCCATTACACTCACAATAGTTGTTATTGCATCTACATCGACAACAGGAGCATCAACTTCAACACTTATCACAGTAGAAGGATAGTCCACAACATCATCGAGAGAGTTAATCAAAGCCATGGAGGACTTTTCTATCAGAGGGCACAAGATTGAGAAGCTGAAAGCTCAGCTAAATAATCTCCTAGAGCAGAAGTTAAAGATTGACAATGTGTACATAATAGAGCTCTAGAAGACTCATAGGTTAACCCAAAAAATTGAAAAGTTGGAAAATGAGTCTGCCATGGCACAAACACTTGCACAGGAAAAGTAAAATATTTGGGTAGAAATAAATGAAGCTATGAATGAAATATGGCCCTCTATCGAAATTATTTCTGAGCAGGAGGAATTACTGTAGAGATCTAAAGAAGTCATTAAGAAAGTGAAATTAAATTTAGGACAAAGCCAGGTGAAGCCACAACATTAATCAAGATTATGAATTCAAAGACCAAAGAGGAATTACAGGAGTTTGAGATTGCAGATAGGAAAAAGAAAATATTGGTGGTAATAAGGGTCCTTACAAAAAGGAACTTGATGCTACAATTGGAAAACAAGTGCAACAACTTAGAGGCAAAAATTTAGAAGTTCCACAGGAAATTCAATGTACTGAATCAAAAGGGACTGCCATGTTTGAAAGGAATTGGAGATAAGTTGGTCAAGTTGGATGATTATCAACAAAATTTGTACACAATAGCCAGGGATAAGTTTCCACCATCAAGGGAAAAATCACATGAAAAGCTTTCATGGCGGGTTTGAAATTTGATTTTCTTATCAAACATGAGATAAAACATCTATTCATAATCAAACCTACTTTCCAAAAATACACCGAGGTGGATGAAACCTATAGGAAGATAATTAAATCCCCCACCCTAGATGAAGACAGATGGGATAAATTGTGTCAATTGCATGAGTAAAACAGATGTTCACCTTCGACAAAAAACAAAACTTTTTCAGGCCAAATCATCACCGACAATCCTTGAAATCAGTGCCAGAGGATTACAACAATTTCATTTTCCTATACATATGCACTATTTTTGTAATTAGTTTTTTAGGATATTTTGTAAAAATATTGATATTTCATATCAATATATTTTGATAAGTTTTGTATAAATACTTCATAAATCGAAGTACAAAGGGTTGGAATTTGTATGAAGGAAGAGTCTACATTTTGATGTAAATTTGTGCACTAAAGTGAAGTGATCATTTCATTAATACAAAAAGTTTCTTCCGGGATTCCTGTGTCAAGAAATTGATGATGTTTCCTCTCATGTGAAATTTTATTTTCCCAGCTTTCCATATGTTTTTTCTATATCTAATGTTTAAAGAAGATAAAGGTCTGAATTTGTTTAAATACACTCTACTCTGGCTTATAAACACTATTCATGTTATCTTTATGATATTAATTATATAATTCATCTCAATATGCTCTATATTTAATTGATTCTTAATCATTTTCATCTTATCCATTCCACAAATTCTCAAAAGAACCAAAATCTTGCCTACCATGCCCTGTTACTTCTAAGCTATTATTTTTGTATTTGATTATCCTAAGATTTATGACTCCATTTCCCAATGGACTTTCCTTGCAATTTCAACCAAATATTTGAAAAAAACCAACCTCTAAAACTCATAGCTAGCCTAATATCTTAAGACATAAAATCTAAATAAAAAAGAGAGATCCCTCTCTAAAGCTCGAAGGGCTAGATCCCAACTTTACAAGTTGTTTTGTGGTTACCTCTGCAATTTCCTCCCATCCTAGAAAAATTATAGAGTGATAACAAAAGCCAAATATGATGTGGGAGCAGGTGAGAAAAATCAAGCTTATGTTGCAATGATATGAAGACAGGGAAAATTTGGAAAGTTTGGTCCTCAGAAAAAGAAAAATAACATGGCCAAAATATAATGCTATGGGTGTAATATCCCAAAATGGAGAATGCAGTAATACTAAAACACAATAGATGAATAGTAGCAAAGTAAACAATTAATCTAAAGACAACATTAGAGTGTACAGAATAGCTAAGCCATTTTATTAAAATGGAGGTGGAAAACCAATACAACAATGCTCAAAATATGAGACACTCAAGCCAAAGAGATTGCTTAGAATGACCCTAAAATGATCCCACAAGAGGGACCGCGTAACTACTGGACTGCTGGAAGGAAAACTACGTTGTCACTGCTGCAATTGCTGGACTGCAACTGCCGGAAAAATAGAAAGTTAGATCTAGGCATTTTGGTAGCTCTGATGATGCTGAAACTTTAGATCTAGGCTCTATGATGGATACCAAAGATAACCCAGAAAGTAATTTCTAGATCTATCAATCAAAGAAATCACCCTCCTAGGGCTTTACTATATAATTGCTGGGTATGCAGATCTGAAGCAAGATCTTGAAAATAGATGGCTACAATATTTCACACAATCAGATCTATGCTTGAAGGGTTGATCCCTTCACTAGATCATCAAGCTAGAAGCTCAAGATCTACCTCCTCTATCCTTCTCCACTGATTGCAGTTGCTGCAACACAACTGCTGCCAACAACTACACTGTCAAGGATGGAGGCTGTCTATCCTGATGCTGGATTCTTCAATGTAGCTCAAGAATGATGGAAATAATATGACCAAGGTGAAGGAATGATCTATCATAGGATTTCCAACTGAAATGCTGAAAAATTCCCTCCTCAAATGGATTTACAAGACTGTACTGCGCAATCATACTGCTGCATGGAGGTATGATACAATGACCTGAATGCCAGATATGAATATATAGCTCCTGGAAGGCTGAACATGAAGCACAAGGTGAAAGGATGAACCCTCCACCGGTTTCCTAGCTAGAATGCTAGAAAAAACCTCCTGAAGATGGCACCAATGACTGATGAGGAATGTAGCTCAATATAAAACCTTCCCAGAGTAGGCACTCAAAGTCCCCCATGGGTAAGGGTGGGATTTACACTTAGAAACACCTTATGCTAAACAACATAAGCATGCATAAAATGTCAACCAACAAATCTAGATATAAACAGATAAGAAATAATAATCTAAATCCTACCTTCTATTGTGCCTTCATCTTCTTTATATAGATTATGAGCCTTCCATAGCCTAGGCCCACCTAATAACTACGCTACCTGTGTGGCCACTAGCCTCCATGAAGACCGCGTTGTCTCTCCATGATCTCCATCATGTTTTGCATTAAATTCCCACTCTCTCCATCATGTTCTGCATTAAATTCCCACTCTCTCCATCATGTGTGCATTAGATGCACCACTTCCTCTACTATCTCATCATAAGTGCTTTATGATCTTAATTTGAATGCAATATGATCTTAGTTGACCTCCTCCAAGATCCTCATGTTTTTACATTTAAGATCCATGATCTCCACTCTTCCTTCATTTAAGAAGCTGCTCCACTACTCCATAATGTAGATCTAGTTTTGAAATATCCACATACACACATCAAAAGTGGATTTTATTCATCTATGGGGTTTATGGGTCCCTCCACCCTCTTATTTACTTAATTAATTATGAAAATTAAGAACTCTAATATTCCAATTATATGATGGAAAATTGGGAATATTACAATCCTCCCCACCAAAATGTTGCTTGTCTTGAAGAAAATGCAAAAGTGGATGCTACAACAAACATCCTCCCTCCAAATGACATCCTCAAATGGAATGCCTCCCCATATGTCACAATGTGTCATGCTTGTCCAGCTCCAAAGCTGCTTCTCTAGCATCTCTAGAATGGCCTCCAACTGAAAAGTTAGATACCATTCCTCATCAATTAATCTCCAAGTGGCAACCATATGATGTCTAAATATCTCCTCTATACATGAGATACATGAAATGAAGTGGTTCCCTTCCAAAGTGGAAAGTCCCAACTCATGAACTATCTCTCCAACCCATGATACATAGAGTAGATTGCATCTATCAATGCTCTCATCATTAGCCCTGTTGACCATGTAGGATCCAAACATAACATCAACATAGTGAAAAAAGAAGAAGTAGAGAAATATGGATGAACATGAACAATGTCAAACCATATTCTCCCAATAAAAACCATGGTAGCAAAGCCTCATGCTACCATGCTAAATCATCATGAAAACAAGTAAGAGAGCCATACTCTCTCAATAGAAGCCACTGAAACAATGTTTCTTTCTTCCATGCCAAATTTGCATTAATATAAATGTGAGAGCCATACTCTCTCAATAGAATCCACCACATCAATGCCTCTTATTGCCACACCACATGTAATATTCCAAAAATCTAGCCTTCAACTAAATGGAATATTATAGTTTGTTTTATCACTAGGTAGGTGAATAAGTGGGTGGAGAGGCCCATAAATCTCCTTAGAAGGAATAATAACACTCCTAATATGAAAGGAGGAAGAATAAGTATATGGATTAAGCACCTTTGGGTGTGAATTGGACGGGATACATGTTGAATAGGTCAACTTTGACCAAATCAATAGCACTGTCATGGAGGAGTGGCATTTATGATAAGGCAACACAGTTTTAATGGAGGACAACTTGCATGAGCTTGGTGGAATTTGTGGATGGGACCCAATGTGAGAAGTCTCACACACTATGTATGGAGGGGATGACAACCATTTTTATTCATGTTTGATATTATTATTTGATATTGGTCTGTTTAGACTTTGCATCCTTTAGTTGTTTAGCGAGGTTTGTTGTGCTGTTTAGCAGAAGGGTGTTCCTGATCGGGAATACCTACCTCATCCTTAAGGAAGGAGAGGTTAATTGGGCTACATTTCCTCATTCCTGAATTCTGTCCAAGCTACCTCCTTTAGCTACAGTGCAGTTTCTGTTTAGAGCTAGGTTGTGTTTCAGGGTGCAGCAAAGGAGGATCACATAGAGCCAATTTTGGGCTTGTTTTTCAGTGGAGAGGTAGCCTATCCATTGGAGGATAAACAAGGAGGGCTCCTGGGCATATTTCTATATTTTTTTCATCAGGCCAACCATCTACCATCCCTCACAGTGTAGTTACAAACCAGATCTGCGTTATTTTTAGAGGCAGTTGCTAGGAGGGTTCATTGAGCTCATCAGGAGGGTCTATTTATGAATGGAGGGATCGGCCTTCTATTGAGAAATAACATTGGAGGAGGATAATATCATTTCAAATCTTTCATAGCCTCATTCTACTCAGTTCCAGGCTGCAGTGACATATCAAGCCTAGGGTTATTTGTCACATTGTATATTTTCTTGGTATTTCTAGCAATCTTTTCCGGGTTGGCTAGAAACCATGTATTGGAGTCCTTATCTTATTTTTTGTTAATTTCTTTTGTATCTATTAGCCATATTATATTAATGTATGTTTACAGTAGAAAATTCACTGATATAGACAATGTTGTCACTGCTTTCCAACATTCTATACAGTAGCAGCAACTCATGTGCTTATAGATATGATCATTGGAGGCTTGTTCTTATTGCTCGAGAGGCTTGATCCTCAAGATATTTTTGTATATTGTTGCTGATATCTTAATAAAATAATGGCTGCATATAAATCTCTCTTATGACATGTTCAGAATTGATGTGTTTTACATTAATATGTCTTGTATTGTTGCTATTTCCATTTTTGAATATTACAGTGGTATCAGAGCATAATCTTGGCTTAGCCTGTGCATTGAAGACATTATGCCATTAGGAGGATAATCTTCTCACAGGAAGTAGAAGTTGTACAAAAGAAACAAAGGCATGACCCCATTATTTGGAGAAATGAATGAATAGAGGATCTCCTATCTTCTTTTCCAAACTATGAAAAATATCAAGGAAGATATCAAGGAGATGAAAGGGAAGAGGTGTAGAAAATTTCCAAGAAGGTTTGAAAGGGAAGCAAGCCCTTGATATTCACATGATGGTTGTGGAAATTTAGCCACACATGCATATCCACAGCGTAGTTTATTTCCCACATTCACTGCAAGAGAAATGGAGGAAGAAGATGCACCCAAGGAGGAGACCTTGAGTGACTATCTTCAGGAGTATGAGTCTCATTCTTGGAGATTCAAAGAGCACTTGGACTGCCAAGGGTTTATCCAAATCAAGGAAGACAAAAGATCCAAAAACCATAATAGAAGCAAGAGAGGAATAATCTTTCTATCTAACTTTGATGGATCAACAAAGTACACAACCAAGGCTTGGGTGAAGGAGCTAGATTCCTATTTCTAGCTACACAAAGTCTCAGAAAAGGAGGCCATTAGAGTAGCAGTGCTACACCTTAAAGGTATGGCCCATTATTGGTGGTTTTATAGTTCTACTTCATTTTGTCATGCAAGTGTAAATACTTATGTAGGTTTCACTAAGAAGATAGTGAAAATATTTTATATTAAACATTGTAAAACATCTTTTGTTGAAACCAAAAATTCAAAACCTTTGCATGAGTTGGAGGGATTTATTTTACCAAATTCACTCCATATTTCTATTGAAGGGGATAAAAACATGCATAATACCTTTCCAAGGGCAAGATCCCCACTTCTTGAAAAGGCCTCTTCAATATATGAAGACATGGATATTCCTCCTTCAAGAGAAGACCAAGATCTAGGGTCTCTCATTGATAATGAGGAATTCTCAAATATTGGTGAAGAGGATGAGCAAAGAAGAGATAAAAATGTTGTACCATTAGGAGAAGATCCATCACCACATGGAGGTGGAAAGGGAGCCATTTCTTCCATTAGAGGAGCCCTTGTGTCTTTGCAAGGAGTTCCAAATGCTCTAACATGTGGGGACCGAAGCACAATTCCAGAGCATCATGCATCAGTTTTTGTGGATTGTGAAACTTGGCAGATGGAAGGAGGAGAAGAGGAGAAGGATCAACATCAAGGGATGATGAGAATTCACCCTTATCTATTTCAGGAGGTTTTTGCACAAAATAAGGAGACTGTATTGTGCAATAAGAGGAGCAAAAAATCAGTCCACTCATATATACAATCTGCTTTAGATCTTGATGTCCCACTCCATGGAGGCATTCCACCTGGGGGGGCACCAGATCTAGAGTTGGTGAGAGACATCTTACCATTGGGTTCACCACTATTAGATTCTGGAAGGGTGGATACCTTGGAGGGGTCTGGTACATGGCAGGGAGTCTGGGGTAGACTCAAGGATGAGGGATACACTCTCCCATTTGCAACATTACCCATTCTCACTACATATTCTGCGCTGAAATAAGTTGCTACAGTATTGGAGGATGGCACCACCATGGTGCAAGGGAGCTTCTCCATGGATTTGTAGGAACAAAGGGTACTTCCTTTGAGGAAAGAATCCTCCATATATTGGAGTAGATGGAGGCCACTCATGCTTACATTGGCCAAGATCAGGAGATTCTTTTTAGATGGTAGCTTCTCATGGGAGGCCAACTTCCAAAGGTCACCACTTCTACTTGAGCATGAGCAATTGCATGATGGGCATGGCAGCACTTTGGAGGATGAATTTGGCATGAGGGATGTCAAAGGAAAAGAGAACAACATGTGGGGAGCTTCAAATTTTAGATCTTCAGCGCTGTCTCTTAGGAGGATTGATCCATATTGGAAATCTCAACTTCTGGTAGAGTAATCCAAGGATATTGGTGCTTGCATGATTCTTGATGACCCAGATGGAGATGATAGATACATGGTAGATGATGGGGTCATCTATTATTATGGCAGAGTCTTCTTGACTAGAGCTTCTGAGCTCAAGGAGAAGTTGTTACATGCAGCACTTGTGTACTTTCTTTCCATGCACGTTGATTCATACCATTCCTTTATGGAGGAGTTCACTTGGGAGGGCATCCAACAGGATGTATATCAGCATATGGAGAGATGCATAGCCCGGATGATGATGGAGAGGTTGTCACAACCACTTCCCTACTCATTGAGAGTGAGGGAGAACTTTTAGTTCAACCATTTCAGCTTAATGGCAAAGGTGCATAGTAGAGGATGTATATTTATGCATTATGATTTGTACTCTTTTACCTTTTGTGAGCAGCATATTGTACCAAGGAGGATCATTTCTTCTTGTATATTGTATTATGATGTACTTGAGGCAATTTTCAGCATTTATGTTGGAAATTATATTGGTGGTTTGTGGGAGAGGCCACATGATTCTTGGTGTGCACCATTGGCACCAAACTTTACTTCTATGATCTCATCTTGTAGGATGATTATGGTAGCAAAAAAGTGGCTGAAAAAACACTTGTTATACTTTTTTCTGAGGAAGGAAAGGGATGCACTGTGCTGGTTCCACAAGTGGGACCATGATCCACCTCTCAGTTGTCATATGGCAACTTGCTTTTATTTTCTTTTGCTTCCATATATTGATGTTGTTCTTGTTCTTATGGGAATATTTGTTGGGAGGATGGCACAAGAATTGGAGGTGCCCATTGGGAGTATGATTCTCCATACTTCATCTGTTGCATGTTTTGGGAGAAACAATGGGCAGACCATGATTTCCACACTACATCTCTTGTCTTCATGTGGGAGGAGCCATTTGGAGAACTTGAGTTCTTGGGAGAGGCACTTTGTGGATGTTTTGATTGGTGAGGTAACTTGGGTCATTATTGGAGACCATGATATTTTAGCCCAAGATTAGCAGCCCCATACATATCATAAATGGAGAGAGAAACAACATAAGTGGAAAAATATAATCTCTCCATACAGCCCTAATACATTGCATGAACCGGGGGTTGAGGATTTTTTGGATGAGCTACCTAGAATGGCTCATTTAATTTGGATGATAGCATGGGTATGGGAGTCTCTCACTGGGAATGAGATCCCCTATGTTTGTCATCACTCCTACCTTGAGGAGGGAATTGGACAACAAGAAGGTTTCCACTTACACCTTCCACTTTCTCATGATGTGAGCCATGTGGGGTTGCATATTTTGGAGGAACCATTGGAGGGAAGATTTATTGCAGATTATTTTGAGTAGAGGTGGGGACTATTGATAAGGAGGCCAAGAGAGGATGAGGGGAGGAATTTTTGCTCCACCTTTATAGTTTCTTGAGGGCAAGAAATTTTTTGGAGGGGAGGACTGTAATATTCCAAAAAATTAGCCTTCAGCTAAATGGAATATTATAGTTTGTTTTATCACTAGGTAGGTGAATAAGTGGGTGGAGAGGCCCATAAATATCCTTAGAAGGAATAATAACACTCCTAATGTGAAACTAGGAAGAATAATCAGCTAGATTAATCACCTTTGGGTGTGAATTGGAGGGGATACATGTTGAATAAGTCAACTTTGACCAAATCAACAGCGCTGTCATGGAGGAGTTGCATTTATGATAAGACAACACAGTTTTAATGGAGGAAAACTTGCATGAGATTGGTGGAATTTATGGATGGGACCCAATGCTAGAAGGCTCACACCCTATATATGGAGGGGATGGTAGCCATTGTTATTCATGTTTGATATTATTATTTGATATTGGTCTGTTTAGACTTTGCAACCTTTAGCTATCTAGCGGGGTTTGCTATGTTGTTTAGCACAAGGGTGTTCTTGATCAGGAATCCATACTTCATCCTCAAGGAAGGAGAGGTTCATTGGGCTAAATTTCCTCATTCCGACATTCTGGCCAAGCTACCTCCTTCAACTACAATGCAGTTTCTGTTTAGAGCTGGGTTGTGTTGCAGGGTGCAACAAAGGAGGATCACATAGAACCAATTCTGGGATTTTTTTTTCTTCAGTGGAGAGGTAGCCTATCCATTGGAGGATCAAAAAGGAGGGCTCTTGGGAATATTTCTATATTTTTGGCATCAGTCCAACCATCTACCATCCCTCACAGCACAGTTACAAACCAGATCTACGTTATTTTTAGAGGCAGTTGCTGGGAGGGTTCATTAAGCTCATCAAGAGGGTCTATTTCTGATGGAGTGATCAGCCTTCTATTAATAAATACCATTGGAGGAGGACACTATCATTTTAGATTTGTCATAGCCTCATTCTACTTAGTTCCAGGTTGCAGTGACATATCAAGCCTAGGGTTATTTGTCACATTGTATATTTTCTTGGTATTTCTAGCAATCTTTTCTGGGTTGGCTAGAAATCATGTATTAGAGCCCTTATATTCTTTTCTAGGAATTTATTTTGTATCTATTAGCCATATTTTATTAATGTATGTTTACAGCAGCAACTTCACTAATATAGACAATGCTGTCACTGCT
Organism: Pinus albicaulis; assembly: GCA_034641835.2. NCBI lineage: Eukaryota > Viridiplantae > Streptophyta > Pinopsida > Pinales > Pinaceae > Pinus > Pinus albicaulis. Next base: position 1,512,958,924 of record CM076584.1, on the reverse strand, counting down.
TTCAGGCATTCTATACAGTAGTAGCAACTCATGTGCTTATTGATATGATCATTGGAGGCTTGTTCTTATTGCTTGAGTGGCTTGAACCTCAAGATATTTTTTGTATATTGTTGTTGATATCTTAATAAAATGATGGCTACATATTGATACCTCTTATGACATCTTCAGAATTTCTATGTTTTACATTATTATGTCTTGTATTGCTGCTATTTCCATTTTGGAATATTACACCACATCATCATTGTACCAAATGTAGTAGCCATATTCCCTCAAGAGAAGCCACCATAGTAAGGCATCTTGCTGCCCCATCATATCATCATCATACCAAGTAAAATGAACATAATCCCCCAACAAAATCCAATGCTGCAAGGCCTCCTATTTCCATCCTATATCATTATCATGAAATGTATGGGAAGAAATCAACCCATACCCTCCCAATAGTAACCAAAGCAACAAGGGTTCTTGCTGCCTCCTTACATAATCATGATGCAAGTTATGGAGCAACAACATACTAATGGACATGTGGAATGCCTCATCAGAACAATACAAATAAGCTCCTCTTTACCACATCATGTGAGAGTCATGCTTTCTCCCAAACCCAAATACATACAAGAACATGAAATATATCCCAAACAAAAGCAAATACATGTACATAAGATACATCATGAGGTGTCCAAGCTCTCTCATCAACAACCAGTGTAGCCCCCAGCGTAGCCATGCCTCCTGCTGCTGCATGTCATCAGTGATATGTATGGCATGGATGTTGCAAATGTGAGATGTTGGATAAAACCCATACTCACCCAAAAGTAACCAGTGCAACCATGCTTCTTGCTGCCCAGTATCATAGATCTACAGGAAGGTAGGAAACCTCCTGCTCCTCATCCGGATCCATTCATCCCAATGTGGATGATGAATCATGCCAAGATCAACCTTGGTATTCCCCTAATGTAGAATACAAACATCCTCCATGTGAATAGCTTTGCACTCCATGAAATGTTAAAGTGAACCTCCATTGAGTTCTCTCCATGATATCCTCTCATCAAAGGCCCATTGGAACCCATAAGGCTCCATACATGTTGTAGGTAGGGATCCCTCTTTGGGATATGAGATACTCATCAAGGAAACTTAATCTTGACAATGGAAAGATCTCTCCATCATAATATGTATACCTTGTATCATCTATCCATCTAGTGATTCATGAGTGCAGTTACCTTCAGAATGCTCCAAGAATGATGGGGCCCTCTCATCATCACTGCTGCTAAGTGACAGCACTGTAGATTTGCATGGTGATACATGCGTTGTCTCATGGCGACATACAATGCTAAACTCATAGTTTGGAATTGCACTGAATAGGACTCTGCTCCTCCAATATTCTGCAACTCCACATTTCAACACAAAGTATTGGGTGTATCCCAACCATGAAAAACTGGGATAGAAATACATCTTCTCCTTGATCAAATCAAGGGTCCTCTATGCAGTGATAATTTTTTGCTCCAAATCAGTAAGTTACTCTAATCCTTGGTTATGCACTTGCAGTAATGGCATGGTCTCACATATCTCAATATGAGGTACTGAAATAATATGAGAAGAAAGTATGTGCAAACCTTGGATAAGCCGAATATTTGGAACATCTTGTACATCCACAAGAGTTCCTCCAACTGGTGCAATAGTATCTCCAACTGCTGGTAATGATGATGGTTGTTCTTCTACAGCTGTACCAGCATTGGTATTTGTCTCCTCTTCATCATGCATCTCAAGAATCATGCATGGGGCTCCAAATGTCAAGAACTCAAGACCATCTTGAAAAGATGCAAGTGATCCTCCTCTTGATGTAAGTACATCTACAACTATTGGCAGTGGTAGAGGCTCCTCCTCCTGAGTGATAATGAGGACATCTTCCTTGTTCTCTTCATGTGCTATCTCCTCAATTATGGGAGATGTCACTATGTGAGATGTCTCTAGTTTCTTTCCACCATACTCTTCTTCGATATTTGAATAAATTTTCTATAAACATACACTCTCATGTGTGAGAAGAGACTGAACCACCAATCTCTTGCTTCACCTTCTAGGTACAACGTTGCAATATCCACAACCTCTCTTTCTACTACTGGATATAGATGAAATAATGTAGCCAATTCCTCTCTCCAAGCTCTCAATGTGCTTGTGGAAGATCCATCAAATGTAGGCAAGAAGAATCTATGCCTCTTTCTTCTATTGCTACTTCGATATCTTCTTTCTTCTTTGAGTTGTAAGAACCGTTGGAGAGAAATATCCTCCTTCAAAGCTCTAGGCTATGCTTTGTACTCAGACAAATATTTACTTAGGGTCTCATGCCCCAAGTCTCCTTCATATTCAGACCAGACCTCTCTCTTATCAAATAAATTAGATCTAGTAGAATGATGTGAAGCTCTTTTCTTCTCTGGTTGCTTCTCATGCTGATAGGAAGTGCTAGGACCTTCCTCATAAAATATTCTTCTTATATCCTTCCTTTGCCTTTATCTTTTCATTTGATTGACCTCATTGGAGAGATCTTGCAAATATCTAAAGAGAAGAGTGGAAAAACTACAATCCTCCTTCATGATAGATCTCTACTATCTGCTTCTTCTTTTGATGCAAAAGATGAAGTGTCCACAAGCTAAGCCAAAGATCATGCTATGATACCACTGTAATATCCCAAAAGGGAGAATGTAGTAATAATCAAACACAATAGATGAAAAATAAAAAGGTAAAAAATTAATCTAAAGACAACATCAGAGTGTACAGAATAGCTGAGCCATTTTATTAATATGGAGGTGGAAATCTAGTACAACAGTGCTCAAAATATGAGACACTCAAGCCAAAGAGATGGCCTAGAATGACCCTGAAATGATCCCACAAGAGGGATTGCGTAGTTGTTGGAATACTGGAAGGAAAAATGCATTGTCCCTGCTGAAACTGCTGGGAATGCAACTGTTGGCAAAATGTAAAGTTAGATCTAGGAAGTTTAGGAGCTCCGATGATGCTAAAAATTTTGATCCGGGCTCTATGATGGATACCCAAGATAACCTAGAAATGAATTTCTAGATATATCAATTTAATAAAATCACCCTCCTAGGGCTTTACTATACAACTCCTGGGTATGCAGATCTGAAGAAATATTTGACAAATAGATGGCTGCAATATGTCACACAATCATATTTATGCTTGAAGGGAAGCTAGGAGCTCCTCTATCCTTCTCCACTGATTGCTACTACTGCAACACAACTACTACCAAAAACTGCGCTGTCAAGGATGGATGCTCTCTAGCTTGATGCTGGATGCTACAATTTAGCTCAAGAATGATGCAAATAATATTCCCAAGGTGAAGGAATGATCCCTCATGTGATTTCCAACTGAAATGATGAAAAATTCCCTCCTCCAATGGATCTACAAGACTGGACTGCGCAATCCTTGCGGGGACTACTGCTGCATGGAGGTATGATACAATGGATTGAATGTCAGATATGAATATATAGCTTGTGGAAGGCTGAACATGAAGCACAAGGTGAAAGGATAAATCCTCCACCGGTTTCCTAGCTGGAATGCTAGAAACAACCTTGTGAAGATGGCACCAAAGCATGATGAGGAATGTAGCTTAATATAAAACCTTCCTAGAGTAGGCACTCGAAGTCACCCATGGTAAGGGTGGGATTTCCACTCGAAAACACCCTGTGCTAAAAATCACTACAGACTTAGCTAAACAACATAAGCGTGTATAGAAATGTCAACCGAAAAATCTAGATCTAAACAGATCAGAAATAATAATCTAAATCATGTCTTCTATTGTGCCTTCATCTTCATTATATAGATTATGAGACTTCCATAGTCTATGCTCACCTTATAAATGCACTACCTATGTGACCACTAGCATCCATGAAGACTGTGTTGTCTCTCCATGATATCCATCATGTTCTGCATTAAATCCCCACTCTCTCCATCATGTGTGCATTACATGCACCACTTCCTCAACTATCTCATCATAAGTGCTTTATGATATTACTTTGAATTCACTATGATATTAGTTGATCTCCTCCAATATCCTCATGTTTTTACATTTAAGTTCCATGATATCCACTCTTACTTCATTTAAGAAGCTGCTCCACTACTCCATAATGTAGATCTAGATTTGAAATATCCACATACACACATCAAAAGTGGATTTTATTCATCTATGGGGTTTTCAGGTCCCTCCACCCTCTTATTTACTTAATTAATTATGAAAATTAAGAACTCTAATATTCCAATTATTTGATGGAAAATTGGGATTATTACAATGGGTGTCAAGAATATGGACACTACAAAAGAGACTGTCCTAATATCAAGAAGGACAATAAAAAAAGAAGAAGATAAAAACCCCACATCATTGAGGAAGTGGAGGAATATGAAAATAATAAATACAAGAAGGAGTAAGTAATAGATTTCCACTATTGATATAGTCTTCCTCACCTAAGTTCTTTTCAAGTTCCTTAGTAAGTCTTTTGTTGTAAGATATGGCTATCAGGATTCACTAAATGGGATGCATAAAGGCATCATAGAAACATTGAAAGAAAGAGCTCATGAAATTATCATAGAGAAGCATGAAATAAGGTTAGAATATATGGAAGTCAAGGATATATCACTTGGGAATATCATTGGAAACACATGTGGAAAGGTCATCTAGTACAAGGTTCATCATACATCTGTCAAATGGAAACAAATACTAATGGGGATACTTTAGATCCACAAGATTCTCTGATGGAATCTTCATTTAAAGGTTCACTGATCATGAGTGGAAGCAGGTGTTTCATCAAGAATTTCAAAGTTGTGAAATTAAAGGGATGATGGTATGATGACATAAAAGTGAAGAAGATCAAGGGACTCAAGCTCTTTCAATCATGGAAGATGTTTTAGGAAGTCTGGATGACCCAAAAATAAAATGAGGTATGTATGCTTATAGTCTATATTGAAGAGTTAGGTCATATGGTTGAAAATAACATGGACCAATGCTCTATCTTAAGAGAATGATCAAAAGAAATAATCTCCTCCCTCAAATGGATGCAAGAATGCGTGTGTCACACATTCACGAGATGAAATCAACATAATATGTGCTCATATTAAGTATGAGGTGGTTGACTACAATTGAGGAACTCTAATTGGAAGCTCCTAGGAATGTAATGTGTGAAGAAAGGAAGGAAGATGTCATGGAATATGCAACCATGGTAAAAGAAATCAAGATCCAAAATACCAAGAATATTTGACTAGGATATCTCCATGAAAGATATGAAAACTCTGATGGAGTTTGAAAAAGAAAGAGACCCTTGAAAATATATATCTTTGGGATTTGTGTTGATATGTATGTAGGATGCTGATGAAAACTAGAAGATGTCATGATGAAATACCATCACAAAGGTAATTTTTATTTTAATGTTAATTCCTTTATTTTTTAACAAATATCTGGATGGGCTTATGCAGGGTTACCAAGGGAAGATCTATGGATATCTTCCACCGCCAATGCACATGTAGTAGTATGAAATATCCTTAAGTAAACATGGAATGAAGAATGCAACATGGCATGAAGGAGGGCTATATATGGACTGATGGTTCACTTTCCGATGATGGTATGGCTGACTCATGGATGAAAGTGATGGATGGTTTGTGTCCTATGTAGAATTCCCAAACATTAAGACTCCTAGATAGTGAATATAAGTTCATGACATCATGAGGAGTAGTTATTCAAGCAACTAGTTGTCCCATCATCTCCACATGAGGAGTTTTTGTAGGTCCCTAATTAAGAGGGAGTCTGGAAATAAGTTTCTTACTTTGAAGAAACACAGAAATTCCTAATCCAAGAGGGAGCTTAGGTACATTTCTTCTGTAGGAATGAGTACATTCATTTATTGGAATAGATATTTGTAAATATTTGTAGATGTTCTATTATTGATGCAACTTTACTTTTTATCCCCAATATCAAACAACAATCACATAAACGAGAAAGTAAAATGCTGATAGAACATACCAGTAGATCAACAGAAGACAAGCCAAAAATATATGTGTGTAGGTGCGTTACGACGGTAAATAGGATGCTTCAACCAGCAAAGTCTCAATACGGTCAGCCAACCAGAAGTGTCACACAACCCTCTCAGATAATAGTATTAGTCAACCCAAAGTCAACTAAAGTCAACACTATCAAAGTCAATAGTCAACGCAAAACAGTAACAGCAAAAAGTCAACATAGCCCGATCAAAGTCAATGGCCAACCTCGATTTCTGTGCCAATAAATGTAGAATGCAGAAATCAGAATTCTGACCAATATTGGGATCATTTTGGCCATGCGTTGACCAAAGTCAACGTTGGTCAACTCTGCGCTGAAAACCCTAGGTCGAAAACAGAAATTCTCCTTGCTGCAATTTTCCCACGTGTGGAGAAGAAGAGACTCCAAGTGATGATCTAACCAATCAGATGAGGAGAGAGAATGTGAGATGATGGTTGAGTGAAAATGACCTCCAACTTTGACCTATTTATATCCATCAGTGAGGGTGTGTGACAGATTTGCTGGGGCTTCAAGCCTACATTTCATTTATGGCCGACCTGTCCATATTTTAAATAAATTCAAAATAAATGTTTTGCTCATCGGATCAAGATGATATTTAGATCGATTTTACACCTCCTCGAAAGAGGAATCCAATAAAAATATTGGGATTTTCATCTAAGCATCACAACATGGAGTTTCACCTAGTTGTAAAAAATTAGCACTCCCTCTCAACTAGGGAGAACTCCATCCACCTGTGCCATCCAAACATCATGAGTCATCCCGCCGTAACTTGCTTCGCCGGCTTCTTTGTTTTAGAAAAAAAGAGGGTCAGTCACAAAGACATCATTCTCAGCTGACAAATTCAGCCCAGAGGTACGAAACCTCTATAGGACTCAAAAGAGTCACATACCAACCCGAAGTTGGTTTACCTGACCCGAAGTCAATTGGAGGTACGAAACCTCACTAGACTTGATCCAGATCAAGTGGTTGGACACATGCCATCCTAGACATAGAGAGTACGACAATCTTCGATGCACCCATCAATATTTTCTACTGGTCTCTAGCTTTTCCCACCTCACTAGCCAAATGAGAGGTACTTCCCATGAGTCCGAGACTCAATGGGTAAGATGCATACGGGGCACAGATCATGAGAGGTGAACCAAATCAACATCATAATGGTGGGGTAGAAGCACCATAAGGTTCAAAAAGCCTAGCTATGTGTGTGCTTTTAGCTCCGAGAAGCTATCCCCAAAGCTCCCAGAGCTCATCGTCCAATAAGACCCTTAGCATAGGGTCATTCCACGATTCCAAGATTCTCACAAAAGGTTAGGAAATTTATCTTCCCTAGGGGCTTTGTGAGAATTTCCATGACCTGCTCATCAATTCCTATATGATCGAGCTTTACGGTGCCTCGCTGTACTATATCCCAGATAAAGTGGTACCTGATATCAATATGCTTGGATCGATCGTGGAACACAGGATTCTCAGACTACCGAATGCCACTCTAGTTATCACAGAGTATCACAGTGGTATATAACACATGCCCAAACAACTCACTAAAGATATTTTGCAACCAAAATGCTTCACAATAGGCCATACTCACTGCAATGTATTCGACCTCCGTGGTGCTCAAAGCCATTGACTTCTTCTTCCTGCTCATCGATGATGTCGAAGCCGACCCAAGAGTGAAGTAGTATCCCGATGTGCTCTTACGATCCACCACACTACCAGCCCAATTGGCATCAGTATATCCATGGAGTGTCACACTCCTGACCTTGGATCTTAGCCCATGGTTTATCATGCCCTGAAGATATCTCAACAGATTCTTGGCACCAACCCAGTGAATGTGATGAGGTTAAACCATATGTTGAATAAAAGTGTTCACTACAAACATATGTCCGGACGGGTGTTCACTAAGAACTTCAGGGCCCCTACTAATTAATGATACTCAGTAGGATTTTCTAGCACAAGCCCAATAGCACTACCACTCAAATTCTTAAAGTTGAGCTCCATCGATGTTGACATGGACTTACAATCCACCATTCCAAATATTTCCAGAAGCTTCACAATATATTTTCCTTGAGAAAGGAAAATCTCGCCAAGTCTCTGCCAGACCTCTAAGCCTAGGAAGTAATGCATCAGTCCTATGTCCTTCATCTCGAACTCAGCAGTGAGATCCCTCTTACACTGATGAATGAGAGGGTCAACACCTATTAGGAAGAGGTTGTACACATACAGCACCAGAATGAGAGGCTTTTCTCTATCAACCTTGAAGTAAAGGTTCGGATCAACATTCCTACGAGTGAAGCCCAACTTCATCAGGTAGCTATCTATCCTCTCGTACCAAGCTCTGGGTGCTTGCTTCAACCCATAGAGGGTGTCTCGATCCTGGACTTCAAACCCCAAAGGTTGTTCCACATACACCTCTTCCTTTATCGCATCATGCAGAAATGTAGTCTTCACATCCATCTGATGAAGATTCCATCCTTGTGTAGTAGCAAGAGCTATGATAGATCGGATGGTGGTATATCGGGCCACAGGTGAAAATATGTCATCATAGTCTATGCCTTTCTTTTGAGAGAAACCACGGGCAACAAATCTTGCCTTGAAATTTTTAGCACTACCATCATATCCATGCTTGATCTTATAGAGAGATTTCAAGGAGACAACTGCTTTATGCTCCGGTCTTAGAACCACATCCCAGACATAATTCTTCATAATGGACTCATATTCTTTGTGCATAGCATCCTTCCAGACTTTATGCTTTATGGCTTCGTCAAAAGATCCAGGCTCATATTATACGATTGTACTCGTGGCTACTAGATACCCTTGGTATCTATTCGACTTCCTGCTTTCACGAAATGTCCCCCTTGGGGCCATATGTCTCTCGGCATCCTCGAGAGTTTCCCTGGGCCATGATGGTTTTCCTTCATTGAAGGAGGTGGATCAATAGGGTCCATCGGTCCTTCAACATCGGGCATCGAGACATCCTTTGGTTCTTCTTTATTACTAAGCCTTGCTTCATGATCTTCCTCAAATCTATGAAGATTGATTACTTTCTGCAGGGAAACATCTTCGTCAAAGGTAACATCATGGCATATCTCCACTTCCCTTTGACCAGGCACATAGAATCTATAGGCCTTCAAAGTTTCGCTATAGCCCACAAACATCCCCTTATTTCCAGAAGCATCCATCTTGCTCCTCTTCTCCTTCGGCACATGAAAATAAATAGGACATCCAAAAACTCTAAAATGTGAGACGTCTGGTTTCTTACCAGAGAAAACCTCTTCAGGAGTTTTGGAGTCAGAGCGGAATGCGGGCATCGGTTATGTATGTACACGACAGTGTTCGCAGCTTCACCTCACAGAAACTTCAGAAGACCTTGGTCACATAGCATGGCATGGGCAGCTTCCACAATGGTCCTATTCTTTCTTTTAGCAATGCCATTCTTCTCAGGAGTATATAGAGTTGTAGTCTCCCTCTTGATGCCAGCTTCTCTGCAAAAGTTCTTGAACTCGTTCATCTCATATTCATTGCCATTATAGGTCCTCAATATCTTGATCTTCTTCCCTATTATATTTTCCACCAAGGCTTTGAAGGTACGGAACCACATGAAAGCCTCGTCCTTCTTCTTCAAGAAGTATATCTAGGTTTTATGAGAGAAGTCATCTATGAATGCCATATAATAAGAACATCCTCCCAAGGATGTCATGGGAAACATACCAGATAGATCAAAATGTACCAATTGCAAGATATCATATGTCTTTGTGACACTTGAGGGGAAAGGTCCCCTTGTATTCTTTCCTTTGGCACAACCATGACATACAACTTCATGATCATTTGTGAACTCGAGCATCCCTGTTACCACCTTCCTTGCTTCGGGAAGGCCTTTATAGTGAAGGTGTCCAAACCTTCGATGCTATAGTTCATTCTGTAAGATATTATCACATGTCATCGCTCCCAGTGGACTTCCTCCAACCTGGTAGAGTGTATCAACTCTAAACCCAATCGTGATAGCTTCCTTGAAACTCTTCTTCCAGATGTGAACCTTCCCATCAATGAATGCCACATTGAAACCTTTGTCTTCCATGGCCGAAATAGACACAAGGTTCTTCTTCAAATCAGTTACATATAGTACATCTTGCAGGTGGAGGACTTGAATTTGAGACAAGTGGAGGGTCACAGTCCCTGTTTGATCTGAAAATGGAACTATTTGTAAATGTTGTGCAAAGTATCCATTTCCATTTAATTAAGTGTGCAAAGTATTCTCCATGTCTTGCAGGTTAAAAAAAGTGTTTTTGGTAATTGTTTTTGATTTTATGTGTGAGGAAATGTTAATCAAGTTTACTGTTTAACATATTATATCAGAAATACACAGCAAGATAAATTCACCATAGCATAACAAAACAAACTAATGAGGAAGTTCACCCCTCCTGGGCTACATCTGTTGGGTCCAAGGATCCCAATGGGCATGTCCTTGCTTTATTAAGTTTCTAAAAATGGTTATACAGTGAAATATATGCCTAAAAAGGCAAAACAAGCTGTGAATTTGACTTCATAAGACATAAATAAGATAAAAATGGCTTTTGTTTCACCTCAAACAGTGAAGTACAACCCAATATAGCTCCATCTTCTTGATGGCCTTGATGGTCCTTTCCTCTTCCCTGAAGAAAAAATGGCTGAAGAAACCCTCTTCTTGCTCTACAACCTATCCCAAACACTCTAGAAGGTCAAAGAAACCCAAAATTGACTAAACTTTCGTCCAAATTGGCTCAATATTGAGGAATTTATGACCTCCCAAAGAAAATTGCCCAATGTCACTTGAAAACCCCACTAAATGTGGGCTAACTCCAGTTAACTCCCCTAAAGATGGCATAAAGGCGGATTTGGTGGAACGCACCCCAAAGAAGGTGGAGCCCACTAGCAGTTAAGTTAAATGTGAGGTTATGGTCACATGTGAAGTCGAACTGCCGACAAAATAAACTATAAAAAAAACGTGGCATTAAATGGGTGGATAATGTGCTGGTCACATTCCGCATTAACCGCAGTGTGTAACGGATGCATAACCCGCCAGAGCTTAAAGGTCTGGTTACAACACCTAGGTCATGTGAATATTGGGCTAGCACCTAAGTGCTTAACCCAAACTTTCTGTCAGTTTTGCATGGGGCTTAGCCCTTGGTCCTTTGCTTCAAGTCGTATGGGCCCGGAGCTTAGCCCCGATGGCTAAATCTGTAGAAATTATATAACTAATGCGTTATATGTCTAAGATTCTCCTGATCATACACTATTTGACTTCATGCACAATACAAAATCTATTCCACCATTGATCATCATAAACGGAAATTAAATCAATTGCATGCACACATTGAAACCATAAAAATTCACACATATGAACACAGTGTTTTAACAGGAAAGCTTGAAGCTAAAAACCCCAACTATCTGTACATAATATATGTCATAGAGATCATGTAACAATCCTCATACAAAGCTTCTCACAAGCTCTTAGAACAATACAATCGCTACACACTAATCAAGTCCCTATCTAGCAAATCCATGCATCGATCTTTGCCACCTGCTAGCCTACCTCTACTGTGCAATCCCTGCTGAAGAATGGCTCTGAATGAACTCGAATTGGTCCAACCTTGCTCGCGCAATCCTTATTGGCAACTCTACTATGTGTTGGATGCAATCAATGCATCACTATAGTCACAACTGATAGTCATCTTGCCCTTTCACCTATCTCTCCACTGGTCTCCACTGAAACTGTCCATGCACTGTAGTTAACTGATGTATTATTCAGTTGATTAATGAGTTAATATTTAGTGAATTAATTATTAATTAATTCATACCACTCTCACTAGTGTATCATTAAGTTAGACTAGATACAACTAGCTCAACTGTGTCTAACTGAGTTAAACTGAACACAACTCCACCAACCACTTCTACAACTCCACCAAACTCTGTCACATGAGTTCTAACTAAAGTCTCCATGCAATAGCTCCACTTAACCCTCAAGAATAGCGTAATTCCTTCTGTCAGCTCTTGTGCCACATCTGTGCACTTAACTGAAGTGCTCCAAGAGAATAAGTTAATGTTTATAGTCCAAATATTATTAAGAGCTAATAATATCTGTTTTTAGACTGGCAATCTAAAAATAGATTCCACCCAATATGTCTAAAAATAGAAGTCCATCTATTTTTCCAACTTGACCAACCATCCAAAAATAGCATCCTGCAACTCATAGAATATGATCGACATGTCTAAAAATAGACTTGCGCCAAAAATAGCCTGCGGGCCCATTTAGTGAAGGCGACTCTTTTCACTAAGCTCATCATCTTGTTGCAATCTCAACAAAAGCCTTAAAAATGCACCCGTTCAAACTTCAAACGACGACCCGACTCGCCCATTCAACGAAGCACAACGACCCGAATTTCCCGTTTAGCTCTGCCTCTGTTTGGTTTTTGAACGAGCCGATTCGCCTGTTGTGCATTCAACCTCTGCCCAATGTTTAAACGACCTGCCTGTGATGTAGTGGTCGGGTCGACCCTGCCCGAAGTGACGGGTTGAGGGTTCGACCCACCTTGACCTCCAACCTTCAACATGACTTTTGAACCATTGGCCTGGGCACCCTCCAACAGGCCTATAAACTTAATAAAAAATGAATTTTTTTATTTTTTTTTTGCAATGACAAATTATTTTGGTCAAAAGTCCTGTTTTGGAGGTTATTGGGTGTTTTCAAACTTCAATAAATTTCACATACGACATCGGCTTTGAGTGTCGTTCATGGTGCCAGAATCACAGGAATGAGGCCTTTCTGGTCGTTCAGATTGCAACCAATTTCGAGAAGTTCCATTTTTTAGCATTTTTTCGACTTGGACATGATCACCTAATCACACCTCCCAAATGGGAAGCTTTTGGACCCAAAAATCTCACTGAATTACAGAAAGGAAGATGAGGAGACTAGTTCTCCACTCTTCCAAGCTTGAAACATTGAAATCTTCCTGACTTCATCAAATTGAGCTTCTCATAAAAAGATAAATTCTTCCTTGAATTTGTTGACCGGCTATTGCTAACCTTGACTGAGTCATGATGAAATTTTTTGAAATTTGCTGAACAAAAACTAAAATTTGCAGAAATCATACTATTACTACAATGGTCTACCTTCCAAGGAAACTGAAAATAAGATTCACCTTGCCAACTGTCCTTATGGCGAATTTTTTCCGAATGAGCCATATACTTGTGTCGATTCCCAACCAAGTTTTCTCGCCATACCAATCTGCCATTCTGAAACCAGCATTGATCCATGCTGAAATTTGTGCCCTTTTTGCTTGCATGATTTACCCTCTCATGGATTTTTGCACCACCTTGCACCGACACTTTTTTCTGTGCACCGATCGACATCAAAGGCACTTTCTGCAACATCTTGTCATCTTCTTCCAAAGACAACCTTCTTTCAGACTGAAACATATCATCATTTACATCAAAAATACCATGAAAACGATTATGTACAAAATATTTTTGCTTAATCATCAACAAAGTCAGATTTTGACTTGCATTGACAAGCCTTTTCAATTTCCCTGAGTTGACTAAAGAAGATTCTAGCTTCTTTCGATGTTCTCTCACAATAAACTCCTTGCCATCCTTGAATAGGTAATACTTATTCTCATGGCAATGGAAGACCGCTTTTCTGTAATATAAATATGGACTACCCAACACCACACCTGTAATGTCAAGCGGTACCACATCTAATTAAACAAAGTCAACATAATGAGCTTTTATGGCGAAGCGCAACATGCACTTCCTTGAAACTTGTAAATTAGCATCCTTGAAAATCCAACCAAGTGGATATAGCTTTGGATGTGGAATGGTTTCAAGTTTCAGCTTCTTGACTAAGTCTTCTGAGATGAGGTTTGCTTGAGACCCATTTTCAAATAGTGTGTCTATCTTTGTGTGTTTTGAGATTATCCTCACATGAAACAACTCTATCCTCCTCTCTTCATTTGGAGCTTCTATGTGACAATTTAAAGTGCTAGAACTGGGATTTGTTTCCTTTACAATCTCTTTCCCCTTTATGTTCTTTAGTACCATGTCTATGCTTTTAGTTTCGTCTCCTGATTCAGACCCTAAGTCTTGTTCAGTAGTTGCAACTGTTTTTCCCTTTTCTTTGGCATTATCTTTGGTTTTAAATTTTTCTGGCTTCAGCTCCGAATGAAGTTTCCAACAATGGTCTTCATCGTGGCTTGTTTTGGAACAGTTTTTACAAAAGAATTTCCCTTTTTCTTTCCTAGAGTTTGCATTTCTTTTTCTACCTTTGCCTTTAAAGTCACTACCCTCATTCCCATCAAAATATTGTTTACCTCTAGCCTCTAAATGTGTAGCTTGTACACAAACTTTGTCTAGACTAGTAGGATTGAACATAAGGATAGTATGTATAAGATAGCTGTGTAAACCACCTATATATTTCAGCAAAGTCTCTTGGATATGAAAATAAATTCCAAGTAATAAATCCCTTCATCTAAACTCTTGATTGTAATATTGAACACTTTGTCCCTTAAGTTATCTAAAACTTTGCCAATTCATGATAGCCTTTTGTAATTGTGCTAATGGATAAAATTTCTAATTAATTACAGAAATAAATTCAGCCCATGATAAGGTAATCTTACCATGTTTTTTAATTTCATCCTTGGCCTTGGCTTCCCACCATACCAATTATTCTCCTTCCATTCTCAAAGAGGATAATTGAATCTTGGTGTTGTCTTCATGAAGGTTTTGTATCCTTAAGAAAACTGTAATGTTCCTTTTTCATGATTGCTAATAAATCATGCACTGACAAATGCATTTTCTTGAAAATATGCAATGGAACAGGAAAATGACTCTTGTATCCTTTATATCAGTCAATAGAAAAAATAAATCCAAGATTTTAGCAGAAACAAATAAGACTAGGTGGGTTAAACAGATCTCCCACACCTAGTTTCCTTTAAGAGAAGGCCCAATGAGGGGCTGAAGCAAATTAAAACACTCTAATGGAAGTTCAGAGAGCTATCAGTGCATAAAATGTTTTGATATACACTTAGCAAGTGATTCAAAGCACAACAACAACTTAGATCTGAATTTAGGATACAAAAAGTGAGGAAAAGCAGTGATTTTGACCCTAAAATAGATGTATTCAGAAATATGCATAAAATTAAGGGAAATTCCAGAAGTTTATTTTATATTAGGTCACGAGGGACGTATTCTCCGAATTTCGGCTCAAAAAAAGCATTCTAGCTATGTTAAACAGTTCCTCCATCCCCGGATATGCTTAAAAATGCTGATTTCCCATGACTTTGAGTATGCAGAAAATCGCTGAAGCATGCAGAGCGTAATTTCTGAATAAATTAGACAAAATATTTCTGAAACATCAGATCTGAAGTTTATTATAACTGAGCATGAAGAAAAATGGAGATTCAGCTCCTTTTATACATCAATAGATCACTTGGTAAGGGGATTTCATGAAAGAACAAAATATAAGTATAAGATCTGCAGAATATGGATCTGGAAAATGTAGAATCACTAAAACTATGATTAAAAGAGATGAAATGTAAAAAATTATATAAGAATACTGAAATATAAACTTTCTGGAAGAAGGGATGGCCCTTCTTCAAGGAAATGAGCACCAAACTAGGGTAGAAACCCTGTTGCAGCAATGCACTAGAAAAATAACGCAGTTTCTGAAGTATACTGTGTAGATGATGATGGAAGGTCCTTTGGCCTGATGCTAAGATCTGAAACTGAATCTCAATGCTTCCTCACTAATCTTCCAGAGAAAGGAATGCTCCTTTTCTGCAAAACTAGATATGGAAGTGGTGTTGAAAACTCCTCACTGCAACACCCAACAACACAAAATTATTCTGCTGCAGAAATAACGCTGTCTTGATGGAGGAAGCTTGGTCTCAAGCCTAGATGTGAGGCATTTATAAATTATATAACTAATGCATTATACATCCAAGATTATCCTGACCACACACTATTTGACTTCATGCACAATACAAAATCTATTCCACCATTGATCATTACTTGCGGAAATTAAATCAATTACATGCACACATTGAAACCATAAAAATTTACACATATGAACATAGTGTTTTAATGGGAAAGCCTGAAGCTAAAAACCCCAACTATCTGTATATAATATATGTCATAGAGATCATGTAACAATCCTCATACAACGCTGATCATGTCAAGCTCTCAGTACAATACAATCGGTACACACTAATCGGGCCTGATCTAGCAAATCCATGCACCGATCTCTGCCACCTGCTAGCCCGCCTCTACTGCACAATCCCTGGTGAATATTGGCTCTGAATGAACTTGAATTGGTCCAGCCTTGCTCATGCAATCCTCATTGGCATCTCCAATCACTGGGTGTTGCAAATCATGCAACACTATAGTCATAACTGATAGTCAACCTGCTCTTTCACCTACCTCTCCACTGGTCTCCACTGAAACTGTCCATGCACTATATTTAAATGATGTATTCTTCAATTGATTAATGAGTTAATAATTAGTGAATTAATTAATAATTAATTCACACCACTCTCACTAGTGTATCAATCAGTTAGACTAGATACAACTAGCTCAACTGTGTCTAACTGAGTTAAACTGAACACAACTCCACCAACTACCTCAATAACTCTACCAAACTCTGTCACATGAGTTCTAACCGAAGTCTCCATGCAATAGCTCCACTTAACCCTTAGGAATAGCGTAATTCCTTTTGTCATCTCCTGTGCCACATCTGTGCACTTAACTGAAGTGCTCCAAGAGAATAAGATAATGTTTATAGTCCAAATATTATTAAGAGCTAATAATATTCGACATGTCTATTTTTAGACTGGAAATCTAAAAATAGATTCCGCCCAATATGTCTAAAAATAGAAGTCCATCTATTTTTTCCGACTTGACCAACCATCCACAAATAGCATCCTGCAACTCATAGAACATGATCGACATGTCTAAAAATAGACATAGTCTAAAAATAGACTTGCGCCAAAAATAGCCTGCGGGCCCACTTAGTGAAGGCGACTTCTTTCCACTAAGCTCATCATCTTGTTGCAATCTCAACACTCCCTCTCAACAAGATAGGGATTATCTTCCACCCCAATCCTGCCCCTGTGGTATTCGAATTTGCTCCTGGTGAGCGCCTTCGTCAAGATATCAGCATCCTGATCCTCCGTGGGAATGTATGAAAGTAACATGATCTTCCACTACACACAATCTCTGATATGATGATACCGGATGTCAATGTGTTTAGATATATCATGAAATACTGGATTAACTGAGAGTTTGATGCAACTCTGATTATCACAATATATCACAGTAGGATCTAAGTGTGAACCGAACAACCCGACCAGGATCTTCCTCATCCATATAGCCTCACATGCAGCCAAAATTTCTGCCATGTACTCGGCCTCCGCTGAACTGAGTGCCACGGCTATCTGCTTCTTGATGTACCAAGAAAATGTTGTCGACCCGATACTAAAAATCCCTCCAGATGTGCTCTTTCTGTCCGTTGGGCTCCCTGCCCAATCTGCATCCGTGAAGTCATGCAGCTTCACCTCATCCGACTGTCTGTACCATAATCCATATCCTGATGTGCCTCTAAGATATCTCAATACATGCTTCCCCGCCTTCCAAAGGAGCTTGGTAGGCTTAACCATAGCTTGTGAAAGCTAGTTAAGAGCACATCATATGTCAAGTTGTGTATTGACTAGATACATAAGTGACCCCACCAACAGTCGGTAAAAAATGGCATCCACTACCTCTGTCGATGTAGCATCCTCTTTCCTCCAAACACCAGGAAGAGGAGTGTCGATAGGCTTGCAGTCATGCATGTTTAACTTCTCCAGTATCTCCCAAGCATACTTTCCTTGAGACACAAATAGTCCATCACTGTGCTGCCAAATTTCCAATCCCAGGAAATAATGAAGGAGGCCCAAGTCCTTCATCTCAAACTCTTTTGCAAGATCAGCCTTGCATGAGAGTATCAACTGTTCATCACCCGTCAAAATCAAATCATCTACATAAAGTACAATTATCAGCAACTTACCCTCCACCACAATCTGGTATAGGTTCGGATCTGCCTCACTCTTGGTGAATCCAAGACCGATGAAATAACTATCTATCCATGTGTACCAAGCACGGGGTGCTTGTTTCAACCCATACAATGCTCTTTTGAGCTTGCACACATGTGACTCGCTACTGAAGATCTCGAAACCTTCGGGCTACTTTATGTACACCTCCTCCTCAATGACTCCGTTGAGGAACGCAGTTTTCACATCCATCTGATGAATGTGCCATCCCATCTGCGCTGAGAGACCTAGGATGCTCCGTATGGAAGAATACCTTGTGACAGGTGCAAAGGTTTCCTCATAGTCGATCCACTCAATCTGTGAGAAGCCCCGGAAACAAATCTTGCCTTGTACTTCTCGACGCTCCCGTCAGTAGCTTGCTTCACTTTGTATATCCATCTCGAACCTACCAATGATTTCCCTTCCGGCCTTGGGACAATCTCCCATGCACTTTTTCTGACAATCGAATCATACTCTTCCACCATGGCATCTACCCATGCAGGGTCCTCCACAGCTTCCTCGAAAGAGGATGGTTCTGTCACGATACACTTGCTCATCAGAGCCATGTATCCAGTATATCGGTCAGGTGACTGTCTCTGTCTGCGCTGTGATGTAGGTGCTCCTACTGTTAGGGTCCCGTGATTTGGCTGATTGGCAAGCCAAATGATAGTGTAACATCAAACCAATCTTTGGAGCCCAAGGACCTAGCCTTCCTGGACTTAGAGAGGGCTCTCTCTATTTGTGTAAGGGATATCTGTGTGTTTGATTATTGTGTTCTGATTTTAGGCTAGTTATGAAGTAGGTTTTTGGTTTTGGTTTTTAGGTTGTGAGGGATGAATTGATCAAAGACATAAGATAGGTAAAAAGATGTTAGATCAACTGGGCTATGGGGTCGAAAAGGTCAAGAAAGCTTTCAGATGGTGATACAAGGTTGTTGAAGAGTCGATTTGATTCGAAGTAAAATGGATCTTGGGGAAAAATGGAGTGAGATGGACATTAAATTTGTGAATAGCAAAGGATTTCAAGCATAAATAGTTTAATAGCTGACATAAACATGGTAGGGCAAACCATTAATCATGAGAAATGTAACTAAAAGTTGATAAACACATAGAAATAAATATTCAAGCCATGCATAGAGATATATGACTCTCTAACTTTGGGAAATGGTTGTCAGAATTTGGGGAAATACATTTAAGACAGACAAAAAACTCAAATCACTATGCTGGAATGCCTTAACATAGTACTTTAAGCTATTGGGCACTTTGAAAACAAGATTGCATAGTTTTAGGCAAAGGGAAAGATCAGTACAAGACCTCCTTGGTTCAACAAATGAAAATCTAATCAATCAAAGAGAAGTTTCATAGGTGGAGCTATGGCTAGCCATGAGTAAGTAGGGCATACCGTAAATCATACTTAGCATGCATAAAACCATCAATGAAATAATAAAACAATATTCTTAAGTTATTAAAGAGCAATCAAGAATTCTTTAATGTGACTAAGAATGAAGAAAACATGGAAGCTATAAATAAACAAGAAATTTGAGGTGCCTCCAAGGGCATGTCTCAAATCTATTCTCTACTGTCTTATAGCAAGCAAGAATATGGAATTATGAATGAAAACTAGGAAAAAAAACAGAGAGAGAGACACTATACCATTCTACCAAGTCATGGAATCCAACAACAATCCTCTTTCATCATCCAAGAACATCCAAGAAACTATCCAAAAGCATGAGACAAGTATTTCTTCCAAATGTTATATGACCATATATTGTTTCTATTCATCAAGTTCATCCTTGTTTACAATGAAAGCCTTTGGAATATATAGGCCAAAGTGAGGAAAACCTCTTAGTTCAACTTGCAATCTCATTGGCCTATCCAAAATATCTGATTTTGTCCTTGAGGCTTTGCAAAGCCCAAGGCACAAAATATCTAATAAAATATCTAAAAAATGCTAAAAAAGGGAAATATATTGACTTTTCATAACTTATCATGTACAAAAATAGCTAAACGCACATCAAGAAAAGTCACTTTTGAAAGGTTCAATTTTTACAAAAATACTCAAAAAATACATCAGCAAAAGGTCCCCTGACTTTCCGACAACCTTTGGAGGCCTTCCCGACGTCGAAACGAGGCTCATGATGGCTCGTTGGAAAGATATGAGTGTCTAATTTCTGAAAATTGTTATTTTTCTTCAAACGGACCACTAGAAGTCCTCCAAAAACAGACCTGTGTGTAAAAAACCAAAAAATAGGCCTTGCTGATAAACGGGGCAGAGTGTAGAAAAAACGAGTGTTTTTCGCCATTTTGGGGGAGCAAATGATCTTCAATTGATCTAAAAATAGATGAGTATATGCCCATGAAATTATGGCATCCAATGATACCATTTTCATCCTTTGAGGATGCCCCAAAATGAAATGGTGATGCCCATGAGTTTTGGTCAAAAACCCAAAAATGACAAAAAACCAAAATTTGTCGAATTTTGCCCAAACTTGGCGAGCATGACCCTCAAGGGTTTTCAGAAACATGTTGTGAATCTGAGGCTAAAATTTGAGCCTTGAGGTGTCTTTCCTCAATTTTGGTGCCGGGCGCTTCCCTTTAGACTCCTTGAGTTTTTCTTGAACAACCTTCAACTTTCGCCGGGCAAACTGATTGAGCTTTTTATAATGCCCGGTCATCCTCCTTTGAAGATCCAAGTCCCTATTTTCCTTCTCCAATTTCTTCTCCAAGTGATCATTAACTCTTTCAAGCCATGCTTCTCCATTTTTTTCTATCTCTTGTTCGAACAATGCAGTGAGAGGGGTGGATTGGAGAAGGACATCTTTTTCTTCTTTTTGTTTCTCCAGGGCCTTTTTGAGCCCCATGGTTCTTGGCCTCTTTTGTCTGGGCTGATCTTCGCCTTTGCTCTCATCGAACTCACCCATGAGTTCTTCCAATCTCACTTGTGCTTTAGAGGCCTCCTTTTTGTATTTGATGGCTCGTGTCTCATATACAACCATATGGACACTCATCTGCTTGTTTTGAACTTGCAAAAAGTGATTGAAGTTCTTAGCCCTATCAAGATCAGTCCTCAAAGCATCAGTTTGGTTTTCTCTATGGATCAAGAGATTTTCTAGGACCTGGGCTTCATTATCGCTATCATAACTTTGGATTTGGATGATGTCGAATTCACTTTCCTGTTCATGACTGCTTTCTTCTTTGTCCTTCCCTTTGCTTTGGGTGGCTCTTTTAGTCTTCTTCCTCTTGGGAAATTTTCCCTTGCTTCGGAGGGCCCTAGTCACATTTGGAGTTACAAATCTAGGCACCCTTTTCCTTGATGTCTGGGGCTTGGCCACTTTCAGAGAAGAGAGCATGGCCCCTTTCCTAGGAGAGGCAGCTAGCACATGCTCCATGGGCTCTTTACCCTTGTCACTTTGCTCCTCATTTTTTCCACTGTCTTGGATTTCTTCATGGATGTCTTGGCTGTCTTTTTGCATTTCCTTCTGAGGTCTATCCTCCTCACTGTGTTGCACTTGTTTATCATGCTGCCCTTCTTCTCCATGAGGCTGCTGTTCCTTTTTATGAGGCTGTTGTTCCTCATCCTGTAGCTGCCTCTATTCATCATCATGAGGCTGCTGTTCATCATGCTGTGGCTGCCTCTGTTCATCATTTTCATGAGACTGCTCACCTTCACTGTGTTCCTTTTCATCATGCCCAAGAGTCTGTTGTTCTGCCTCACTGTGATGTTGCTCATCATCATGCCCTTCTTCCCCTTGTTGTTCTGCCTCACTGTGATGCTGATCATCATCATCTTCCTCATCATGCCCTTGCTGCCTTGTTTCATCATGCTGCTGCTCATCATCGCTTTCCTCTTCTTGCTCATGCTCTTCTCCCTCATCATGCTCTTTTGTTTGTTCTATGGTAAACTTGAGCTTCTTGGGAATAGGTTTGGTAGAAGAAGACGAAGGATGGTGAGTAGGAGGTGTAGGAGATATATGAACTGGAGGGACAGTGGAGAAATCCGGATGGGTGATGAAAGTATCCCAAGAGACCTCCCTCTTCTCAAGTTGATGAAGAATGATGACTTTGATGAGGGAGTGATGGAAGAGGCAGGCTGTTTGCTGAGAAGGAGGCTTTTTTTGAACAGTGGAGGCCATTTTCTCAATGCTTCTATGTAGGAAGAAAGGGAGATTTAGAAATTTGGCCCTCGTGAAATGCATGAGCAATCGAATGTGGTAGGCATAGACTCGGGAGAATCTTCCCTCACAAGTGAAGTATTTCATGACAATCTTCATGAGGGGGGCGTAGCTAGTCAAAAGATATGAGAAGGTGAAAATTGATGGACATGAATCTCTGTGCTCAGGCTTCAGAAAGGGCTTGTATTCTTCTGAATCTAGGTGGCTTTGTTTAAACCACTTCTCCCTGACATAAGGAATTTTAGTGGCCTTGGATATGGATCTTGGAGAGAATTTGAAATCTAGGCCTGCCAGCTGGAAATGCTTCTCTTGAAACCTCAAAGCACAAAGATGTGTCAAAGGGGAAAAGCTCTTCACCTCTTGCACTCTTTGACAAAAATATAAACACCCAGCCTCATGGAAATTAAACAAGACTGATGGGTGGGAATTCACTTCTTCAGTGGAAACAGGCTCCAATATCTTATCCAGGCCACTCCTACTATCTTTCTTGGGAGGCATCTTGTTTTGAATGCTCTTTGCAACGCCAAGCTGTCTCAAATGGCCTTCGGAAAGTTTTTCTCAAGCACACACCTCTGTTCTGCCTATCAGTCACTGTTTGACCAAGGCAAACTGCTTCAAATGCTGTGTGAAATGGTTCTTTAATACCAACTCTCTGCTCCTTACAAATCACTTTTTTGTCTTCCTTTGTGCCAAACAACAAGTGGTTATCAAATAAAGTAGTACACAGTCAAATTGTTGTTGTGTTTGGGTAAGGTCACAAGGATCCTTTGTGTTTTGGTATAAACAAGACAACCTTGTATTTAGATAAAGACAAAACACCCCTCCCAATCAAAAACACTCTTTTTGTATTTTACTGTTTCATATGCCCAGGTAGACAAAAACACCCTCAAATTGAGATAAAATATCTTTCACCACAGTCTGCTTTATGGGAAAAAGGAGGTAGCACTAGTCTGCTATTTCATAACACAGAGAAAACAATCTATAATGATCAGACTTCCAATTTATAACAGTGTTTTTTCTTAGATTTTGTAGAGAGGGGTTAATTTTTTTTTTTACCACTGCTAGGGCACCTTCAGCAATTATAGGCTCTCTGCTCAACACAGGAAGGAGACATCTTTCTAGACTGACCTCAGGACCTTCAAACACTATTGTTTCTTCTTTAAAATATGGTAGATGCACAAAGTTTCTTTCTCATATAAAAAAGGAAGTTTTATCCACATACCCAGCCTTTCATATTTTTAGAACCATACTCCTTCACTATCATTGTTTTTGAAAAACAAGAAGGGCTCTTAAAACTGTTTCAAAACTCTCTCCTATCACTTCAAATGATTTGTGTCATATACAGTCCTAACCAACTTTGTTTTTTATCAAAACTTCTACCCTCCTATATCACTGCTTCTTGTCTTATGAGAAAAACATTTTCACCCCTTTAGGATTTGAAAACATTAGTACTAGGCATTGGAGAATACCTTGGGATGGCTTATGGCTCTTTTTTCGATCAGTTGAGCAGGTCTCAGAGCTTGTTGAAGGCACAAAGAGTGAGCGACATGTTTGTTTGAAAGAACACCGCGCTGTGTAGATGAGTCGGGTTGGCCTTCGAGCAAAGGTGACCGCACACACAGGCACGTCACACCAATGTTATACGCCTGTGTAATTTTGCCTCTGAACGCACCGCACACTTTTCCAGGCGCACCGCGCAGGCTTAAAAACCTCAAAAACTCTGCAATTTCGCTCGAAATCTCTCTTTTCTTCAATGGGAGGCTAGGAGAGCGATTGTGGGTGCTTGTTTGTGTTTTGAATTGCCAATAGGCCCTGCAACGGTCTCTAACTCCCTTTTGAAGGCGAAAAGGTCAACGTCCCTTTGATATTTGTTTGGTGAGGGTTTTGAAAACTTTTTGAAAAGGATTTTGGATTTAAACAAAAGATGAAGCACTTGCCTTTGCAGTTTTATCATTTTAAAACATTACAACTTCCAATATTTGACCAGGACCATTAAAGTGATGTAGATGACACTTTTGAATATTTTTCATAGATGTGACATTTTTCAAAGTGAAGAAATGATCCTCAAAGCCACAATTCCTCTTAGTGTTTTCTCATCAAGGGCGGAAAGTTGTTTCCTGTGTCCATATTTGTTTTTAAGAGGAAAATTTGCTCAAAACCATAAACTAACTGTAGAAGCATTCTTCAAATGACATTTCTCTTTGACTATGGGTGAAGCTTAGTTGTATTCACCTAGGCTTTACCATCATCTGTCTATCAAAAGGAACTTCTTTTAAAAACCTCTCCTTTACTCAAAATGCAACAGCAAGGTAATTTTTACATATTTTCATAAGGAACAGGCCTTTATTTGTAACAGTGGCATGCTTCATTTGCTTTGAGTGTTGTTCCTGAACTTGAAACACATGCCATATCCCTTCTTACACATTAACGAACCTACGTGTCTATTTGCAAAGCCTCCTTCAGAAAACAGGCTTAGGTTACCTTCTTATCCATTGTGATGAGTTTTTGAAAAAGATCTTCATGAACAGGAAAAGCAGAACTTTATTTGAATAGCAATCATCACTCTTTGGCCTATTTTTAACCCAACTTTTCAACTTACAAACCTTGAATGAATTTCTACTAATTTCAAACCCTATCTTTTAAAGGAAAACACTGGCTAGATTTCATGCCTATTGATCAAGGAGGAAATTTCTCGACACTTTTAATGAAATCACATACCTCAGTAGGATTTGTTCATTTTGGATTCAGATTGCCTTTGAAGGAAAACTCTGGTAGCAGAAAGATCAACCTCTTGGATTATCACAGTACCGCTGCTTTGCCTCTGCTTTTAACCCTATTTTCTATCCATAAGCCTTCAATTGTCTCCTACTGCTCTTGAAATTTTCCTTTCAGTCAGTGAAAACCCTAAAATCAAACTCTGTCCCTGGCCCTCTGCTTATTAGATGAAGGAGGCCATCATCACAGTGCCAAACCCTCTGCTTGTAAAATGGAGGTTCTCTCATTCTTTCAACCCTCTGCTCATGTATGGAGGAGGTTTTCTCAGTCTTGCCATTTCATCAGTTTTTCCAAACAGTGTTACATTTCCTTTCACTGCCTATTCATTCTTGAGCAAATGAAGATGACAAACTGACAATAAGTCATGATGGGAAGTTCTCTAAGACATGTAATTCTGCTTTCCAAATACCTTTGCGCCTCTTTAGACATCACAAGCAATTTGGCTAGTATCTGCAAAGCATTTCTTGTCATTTATAATTTACTAACCTTTGATTGTGATTGCAGGAGCTTAATGAAATAACTCTCTGCCCTGTAGCTGCATCCCAGGCTCAAAACCACATGAGAAGTAGTTGTCTTCTCATGTTGAGTTTAATACTTTCTTCTGGAATACTGATACACTTCTGCTCTTTGAAAGATCCATTGAAATATTGTAAAACCACCTAATATTAGTTTGACCTATGGCATATGCATTGCTGAGACTTCAGGGTTTGTTAGTGGCGCAAATTAAGGTTGTAACCAACTTTATTTGCAGAATAGGAAGGTTTTTTAGGACTGGTTGATAATAGATAGAGGTTCTTTGGCTTTAGGATAGTTTGCCAAGGGAGAAATGCCTAAAGCGCCACTACCTAACTTAGGGGAGACTTCTTGGACAGATTTGGATTGTTCTCTTTGGAGCTGATGGACAAGCTAGTATGGCTGAGGCTAGATAGGGCTTGACAATGAGGTTTTATCTCATCATGGGCTGATTGAAAAGGTAGGAGGGAAAAAATATTTATGGGTGTTTGTCCAGCTGGCAAATTTGACAATTTTTTGAGATCAGCTGCTAGAAAACTCAGCTAGGAATCTAGTCATCAACAACAGGTGAAAAATACTGATGACTAACACCTACAAACATTCTTCCTCGTATCAAGATTCGGGCCGCTTCTCGGCCTTCGTAGTGCCCGCCCTCTGATGGTTGGCACTACATGAGTTGTTTCTTCCACTCCATGAACCTCCTCTTGTGGATGATCCACATCCTGAGCCTCATCCTTAGGAACTAATAGCTCCTCATCTGCATGAAAGTGTGGCTCCCTATCAAGTGAAAACTTCATGGCTTTCTCCTCATGAAATTTGTTATCCCATCGCACAACAGTCTTCCGAATGTCTGGAAAATACACATGATAGTTGTGGGGTGTATCAGTGTATCCCACAAATATCCAAACCTCTGTGGTCGGCTCCAGCTTCTTCCTGGCATCCTTCATCACATGAATGTAAACAGGTGAGCCAAAAATATTCAAATGAGAAATATCAGGCTTCTTACCAGAAAACGCCTCTTCGGGTGTACTCATGCCTAGTACTGTGTGAGGACAACGGTTTTTCACATAAACCACAGTATTGCAAGCTTCAGCCCACAAGTGTATGGGAAGGCCTTGATCATGCAACAACGCCCGTGCAGCACCCACGATCGTTCTGTTCTTTCGCTTCACGACCCCATTTTGCTGTGGGTTATGAGGCGCTATGATCTCTCTTCAAATTCCTTCTGCGCTGCAAAAGTCCTTGAATTCGCTAGAGATGAATTCACCACCATTATCACTCCTAAGAGCCTTCACCTGCTTCCCTGATTCTTTCTCCACTAGTGCCTTGAACTCACATAACTTTGAGTATGTCTCGCTCTTCTTCTGCATGAAGAAGATCTAACACTTACGAGAAAAATTATGAACAAATATCACATAATACCTGTGCTTTGCTATCGAAGCTACTGAGAAAGGTCCATACACGTCTGTGTGAATTCTCTCAAGGATCATCGTGGCGCGACTATCCTTCTCATGAAAGGTGGATTTCACAAATTTTCCCAAAGTACATCCCTTGCACTGATCTGACTGCACAAGTGTACCCTTGGGAAGCCCAGTAGAAATCTACTGCAAAATTTGCAAAGCACCATGGTGAAGATGGCCCAATCTCCTGTGCCATAGCTCACCCTCATCCCGGCTCACCAATCCTTCTACCTTGCCTGCCATTGCTGCGTAGCCATCTACCTGCAACTTATAAAGGTTATTAACTCAAACCCCTATCCTCCGGGTTTCACCAGTTGCCTTACTACGCAGGAAAGCCTTTCCCTCACTAAAGACAACATCATATCCCTTGTCTTCCAACGTCACTACAAAGATAAGATTCTTCTTCAATCCTGGAACATGCATGACATCCTTCAAGATGAAAGGTTTGCCAGAATCCCTCTTAAAGGAAATGGTCCCGATACCAGTTGCATTGTATCTACCATCATCGCCCATCTCGATGTGCACTCCAAGATCCTTCTCATCCAGATCAGTAAACAAATATTTGTCTACGGTCATATGGAAAGACGGACCACTGTCAAGAAACCACACTGAACCCATCATACTTGAGACCAAGCATGCGATCAACGAAAAATCCAGCTCAAACTACGAGGCTAAGGCCTCTCCAGCTGCAGATCCAGCAACCTACTTATTTTTCTTCTTATGTGGACAATTAGTGGCATAATGTCCGTGTTGGTGACAGTGAAAGCACTTCACCTTGGAAATGTCCTACTTCTTGCCTTTCGCACCAAATTGATAAGCATTCTTCTTGCTCTTCCCCTTCCTTTCTTTGGCAGCCAGAGCACAATTTTCTTCATCTTCATTCTTCGATGAAGATCCATCACTGGTACTCCGCCTTATCTCCTCTTGCACAAGATCCGACCAAAGTCACTCCCATCCTGGTAGTTTCTCCCGACCATTGACAGAGTCCTCATAGGAATGACAACTCTTCGGAAGACCAAGGAGAGCCAAGCTCACCAAGTCCTCTTCATCTATAGTAACCCACACACTTCCCAGCTCATCCCTACGCTGGAAAAACTTTGCGAGGTACTTGGGTATACTGTCGCCTTTCTCCATTTTTATCTTCTTGAGTTTATCCTTGAGCGCCAACTTCCTCTGGTTTCTCTTGCTTTGGAACAAATATGTCAAAGCTTTCCACATCAAGAATGGAGAAGCTTTTCCATGAAGGCTAGACACTATGTGATCCTTCACACCTTCCAACAGAATCCTTCGACATTTTTCTGTCTTCTTTTGCCATGCGTCAAGTGCGACAACACCTCTAGAAGCAGGTTTTGGAATTTCTGCATCTATGAAATCCTTCAACCCATTATCCTCCAACATCACCTCCATCCTATCCTTCCATGCAATATAATTCGATATGCCCTCAAGGGCATACTCCAATCGCAATCCATTGAAAGACATCTCAACTTCGACACCAAGAAAACACTACTGCAAATTCAAATTCCACAAGCACAAAACTCAACCACTTCAATTCTTTGCAATTGCTCCAATGATAAATATAAATTTGATACCATGTAGAAATTATATAAATAATTCATTATACATCAAATATTTTCCTGATCACACAATATTTGACTTCATGCACAATACAGAATCTATTCCACCATTGATCATTGCTTGCGGAAATTAAATCAATTGCATGCACACATTGAAAACATAAAAATTCACACATATGAACACAATGTTTTAACGGGAAATCCTGAAGCTAAAAACCCAATATATATATATATATAATATATGTCATAGAGATCATGTAACAATCCTCATACAAAGCTGATCATGTCAAGCTCTCAATACAATGCAATTGGTACACACTAATCAGGCCCGATCTAGCAAATCCATGCACCGATCTCTGCCACCTGCTAGCCTACCTCTACTGCGCAATCCCTGCTGAATATTGGCTCTAAATGAACTATAATTGGTCCAGCCTTGCTCACGCAATCCTTATTAGCATCTCCAATCACTGGGTGTTGCAAATCATGCAACACTATAGTCACAACTGATAGTCAACCTGCTCTTTCACCTACCTCTCCACTGGTCTCCACTGAAACTATCCATGCACTGTAGTTAACAGATGTATTCTTCAATTGATTAATGATTTAATAATTAGTGAATTAATTAATAATTAATTCACACCACTCTCACTATTGTATCAATCATTTAGACTAGATACAACTAGCTCAACTGTGTTTAACTGAGTTAAACTAAACACAACTCCACCAACTACCTCAATAACTCCACCAAACTCTGTCACATGAGTTCTAACTGAAGTCTCCATGCAATAGCTCCACTTAACCCTTAGGAATAACTTAATTCCTTCTGTCATCTCCTGTGCCACATCTGTGCACTTAACTTAAGTGCTCCAAGAGAATAAGATAATGTTTATAGTCCAAATATTATTAAGAGCTAGTAATATTCGACATATCTATTTTTAGACTGGCAATATAAAAATAGATTCCGCCCAATATGTCTAAAAATAGAAGTCCATATATTTTTCCAACTTGAACAACCATCCAAAAATAGCATCTTGCAACTCATAGAATATGATCGACATGTCTAAAAATAGACATAGTCTAAAAATAGACGTGTGCCAAAAATAGCCCGCGGGCCCACTTAGTGAAGGCGACTCTTTTCACTAAGCTCATCATTTTGTTGCAATATAAACAAGGCATTTCAAAACATAATCCTTCAAGAGCTCCTCAATGAAGTAGGACGAATTCCTGAACAAGAAATTCATCTCTCTAGCTAAACAACCAAGAGAGTTTGAGTTGCCCAAGCAATCTCAAAATCGAATTATCTTCAACTACCCTTTCTTGTGGCCTTCCTCTTTCTTTTATAGCATTAGGGTTTAGAAAACCATAAACCACCTCCAATGAGTTAACCCTTTTCACATGAAGTGTAGAGACCAACCCTATAATTACTAGATGAGAGCTAGGATTTAAATTTTTTTTTTTTTTTTAAACACAGTAACTAGGAATTTAAACTAGAATCATACAAGTTTGAAACTTAGTAAAATTAAATCAATTACATCAAAGTACATTATTTAAATTCATAATACATACATCTATTTAACTTGTTGATTATAGGCACAATAAAATCATCATAAATAAAAACAATATAACTAACACATGTACCGTTCACCCTTAGACGAGAACCAAACTTGACTTGCCGCTACTTGAGCTCCCTTGTTGTCATCTACCTCCAAGCCTAAAGGTTTTCGTGCTTAATCAAAATGTAATGACCCACTTGTTGACCTCCCAACCTATTCCTTGGGTACTCTCCTTCCCCGCGGACCCTTGAGCTACAATGGGCTTGTACAACGAAGGAATGTGCTAGCTGATAGAGGTGAGCCCCTCTCTGCTCAAGAGTCCCCTCTCTATAATACTCTATCCCACCAAAATTAACTATAGCTCTTAACCACTCAAAATGACATAATCCCCTCCATCCAACAATAGGGTAAACAAAAGTCCTTTTCCCTTCCATTTCCCTTTCTTTTATAGAAGGCTTCATAGGTGACACTTGGAATTTCATGCATAAATAATTATTTTTTTACTACCCAAAATTTGATTATTCACCCACCCATGTCTCACCCTCTCATCAAGGCTCTCCAAAAATAATTTGCTTAATTATTCATTTAAAAGAGTATTTCCCTCAACCCAACAAGACTTCCTATTTCTTCTCCTAGTTGTCTCTTGATTGCCCCTTGTCTACTCCTTAATTTGTGTTTATTACTAAAGTTAATTGATAAGTCTCAGATTTGGTCCCCCAACTACCTCAATTTTCCTTTTAGATGAATATTCTTATGTTGGCTCTTGCCACATGGAATTTCTCTAAATTTTTCAAGTTTTAATTTATTAATCTTATTTTAATTCACCACCCTCTTCTCTTAATGAAGTTTTTTTATAAATCTTTATACTTAACTCTATGTCCCTCTTTCCCCCTTTTTGCCTAATTAAGTTACTTATGTACATTATCCACTTAATATTTTTTTTTTATCATGGAAAAGGTTGAGTTATCATGGTAAAATATTTTATCTCTTCCTATTCCTCCCTTACCCTAAGTTTTATTCTTGATTTAATTCCTCTGGTTCTAACATCCTATATCACTTGATATGAATTAGTTGGATTTTCATATATTGATTATATTTATTAGTTTCTTTAATGATTTCGAGGGTGTCAAGTTGGTCATGCCCTTCAAGAACTTCCATTCGAAGTTCCAAGGGTTCCATGCCTAAGAATTCATTTTTTGATGCCAAGGGTGCCAAGTCAGTCGTGCCCTTCAAGAATTTCTCTTGAAATCCCAAGGGTGCCACACCACTTGCCCTTCAAGTATCCAGTGGTTACGAGGGGAAATTATATGTGCAACACCAGAGACCCCTATCATCTCGTATGTTTCCTGATATAGTGAGACTAATGGTGCTGGGGATCAAGGAATCCGCCTTGATGCACGCCCCTCGGAAAATCCTCGTGAGCGAACTAAATTTGGGACCTGCCCCCACGACATTGTGATCTTCAAGGCGAAGGTATTTCGACCTTTCCAGCCTAAGTCATGACGGGAGTGCTAGCGGGTGAGATTAGGAACACTGTTCTACCCCTCCCATGTTGTTCCATTCAATTGTACAACCCCATCACCCATATGTGAGTCATTCGGCCAAGCAACTAACATGTTCCTGCAACCACTAACATATCATTAGAGTATATGTAATATATATAACAAGTTTCAAACTAAACTTAAAATTTCAAAGACAAAATATTAATTTCTATCAAACCAGATGTTATCCACTCATCATATGAGAGTGCCTCTCATCGTTTCCTGTCATACTCAATAATTATCAGTAACAAAGTTCTTAGTGTTAGAAACATCAACATGACCTAGTCATTCACATCATTGTTTATTTTGAATCAGAACTAATGTAAGTAGTTAACATATGGGACACATCCCTCATGTTTATCATAATCATAACATCAATGGTAAATTAACATATTCATCAAAGGCATTATCATCATAACATCAATAGAAAACATATATATCCATAAAATCTATCATCATCATGATATCAATAGAGAACCTGCATATCCATTAATGCTACAATCAGATCAATAAAGAACATGCATATCCATAAATGCTATCATCATCATAGTATTAATAAAGACATACATAACCATCAAATCCACTAATAATAGAGTCATGTGACCAGATCCTCAACCTGAGGTCCTCAAAGAATAAAGTGCGGGTCTTAGGGCTAAATAATGTTAAAATTCATGTCACTGTCAGTCAACTAGAGTAGGGCACTACATACACCCCCTCTTAATGGTGGACTTCGTCTGGAAGTCCTTGGAATAGATAAGGAAGTTTGGAAGGTAGCGTCTCCAAAATCAACCATTCCTTGGAATAGATAAGGAAAACGATGATGCATCTCTTCGGCATCCTCCCAAGTGGCTGAACTAGGACTGTAATTGTCCCACTGGACCTTAACCTGGTCCAATAATCGTCGTCTAAGCTACAAAGTTCGTTGGTCCAATATGCGAACTGGTTCGACCATCACCTTGCCCTCGTCCGAAACCTGCAAGTGACCTAAGTCAATAACATGTGATGGATCTGAAATATAATGACACAAAACAGAAACATGAAACACATCATGAATACGTGCTAGGGATGGAGGTAATGCAAGTCCATATGCTACCGGCGCTTTTCTTTCTAAAACCTCAAAAGGTTCCACAAATCGTGGAGACAATTTTGCTCCCTTTCCAAATTTTATAGAGCTCTTTTGGGGCCTTAGTCTCAAGAACACCCTATCTCCCACTTCATAACTTCGGTCTATTCGATGAGAGTCAGCATAACTCTTTTGTCGATCTTGTGCTTCTTTTAGCCTCCCTTTAATCATAGTCATTTGTTCTTCCATCTCTTGCACCACTTCTGGCCCTATTAATACTCGGTCCTCTAGTCGGTCCCAACTAAGAGGTGTTCTGCACGGTCTTCCATACAAGAACTTAAATGGTGCCATCTTGATGGAACTTTGATAACTGTTATTGTAAGCGAATTCCACCAAAGATAAAAACTCCTCCCATTTCTTTTGTTGGTCCATCACATACATTCGTAGCATGTCTTCGAGGATTTGATTAGTCCTCTTTGTTTGACCATCTGTCTCAAGGTGGTATGCAGTGCTGAAGTTCAATTGGGTTCCCAAGGCTTCTTGGAAACTGGTCCAAAACCTTCCTGTAAACACTGCTCCCCTATCTGATATGATCTTCCTAGGAACTCCATGTAATCTTACAATCTCATCAATAAAAACTCTCGCTATCTCTGGTGCCTTATATGTAGTCTTAACTGGTAAAAAATGGGCACTCTTGGTCAGTGTGTCCACCACTACAAATATGGAATCATGTTGACGACATGTCATTGGTAGTCACAATGAAGTCCATTGATATAACTTCCCATTTAGATTCTGGTATCTCATGGGGTTGCAATAATCTTGCTGGATGTCTGTGTTCAGCTTTTACTCACTGACACTCTAAGCATCTTGCTACAAAGTTTACAATGTCCCTCTTCATTCCTTTCCAAAAGAAAAGTGGTTTCAGGTCTGCACTCATCTTCTTAACACCAGGGTGTGCCATGTATATTGCACGATGTGCTTCATTCAAGATCAACTGGCGTATATCTTCATTCGGTGGCACATATATCCTTCCCCGAAATCGTAGAAGTCCATCACTATCAAGGGAGTATTCTTCATATTTTGGGATCCTCATTTCGTCCTCCCTCAAACTCTTGCTAACCTCCTTGTACCAGGTGTCCTTAAATTGCAAGTCAAGCAAATTCTCCCTCAAATTTGTCTTTAAGGGAATCACTGAAAATATTCGAGGCCTCCTACTTAAAGCATTAGCCACCCTATTTATTGTTCCTTTTATGTAAGTAATATCAAAATCATATTCACTGATTAGCTCAGACGATCTTCTTTGCCTTGCATTTAAGTGGTCCTGAGTGAATATGTGTTGTAGCCCACAATGGTCAGTTCTAAGTTCAAACTTCCTTCCTAGAAGGTAGTGTCTCCAAATATTTAGTGCATAAACAATTGCTGCCATTTATAGATCATGGGTTGTGTAGTTCTCTTCGTGGGTTCTAATTTTTCTTGATGCATATGCTATTACTCTTCCTTCCTGCATCAATACACAACCCAACCCTTGCTTGGAGGCATCAATGCAAACCAAAAATTCTTGTTCCATATCTGGCACTTTCAAAATTGGTGTCGTCGTAATACCTTCATCCTTTAGAATGCCTCTTCACATTTTTCAGTCCAAATGAATTTCTTGTTCTTTCTTTGGAGCTCGGTAATGGGGCTTGCTACCCTCGAAAACCCTTCGACAAATCTACGATAATACCGTACCATGCCCATGAAACTTCGTATTTCATGAAAATTGGTTGGTGTTGGCCATTCCATCATGGCCTCTATCTTTGTCGAGTCTACCGCGATGCCATCCCCAGAGATAATGTGCCCAAGATAATGAATCTTTGATTGGTAAAAGGAACACTTTGACAGTTTCCCATACAATTGGTTTTCTCTAAGACATTGAAGAACTATCCTCAAGTGTTCGTCATGATCTTCTGGGGTCTTTGAGTAGATCAAAATTTCATCGATAAATACTTGTACAAACTTGTCTAAGTAATCCCAGAATATCCCATTCATCAAACTCATGAAAACACCCGGGGCATTCGTCAGTCCGAAGGGTAAAACTACAAATTCATAATGCCCAAATCTTGTCTTAAAGGCTGTCTTCGGAATATCTTCTTCCTTGATTCTTAATTGATGATATCCTGACCTCAAATCTATTTTTGAAAACACAGTTGCCCGCTTCATTTGATCAAACAAGTCATCTATCCTAGGTAAAGGATATTGATTCTTTATTGTCACTTTGTTCAACTGGCGATAGTCAATGCACAGTCGTTGTTTGGTCAATTTAGTGTGTCCTAAATTGCTAACATAAATTATCAACCAGGGATTTGTAAGCTGACGAAGTGTGGCGCACTATATGTGCAAGATAACCTATCTCTTACTTTTTGTCGTTTTGGATTTTTATGAAATTCTAAAAGACAAGTATGGTTATGGATATTCAAGGCAATGATGTCCTTTATAATGATTTACCAACTTGAAACTGAAAAAGGAATTTGAAACATACAATGACAAAACTTGAAAGGAAATGAAAATGTGCTACTAAAATGAAAAAGGTGTTGCTAATCTAATAAATCAAAACAGTGAACTAGTGAGCATGAAACCAAACTATTCTTGCTGCTGTCTAAACACAAAAGAAACTATGCTGAAAGAAATCCAAAAGTTGCAATAAAGTAAATCTAAATCAAATTACATCAACTTGTCTTCTTATCCCTCATCATTAGTCCAGCTATGATTTTCGGAAGTAACCATAAACAACTTGAGTAACTGATATCTAACTTGCAGAAAGTAAACTAATATCAAACCACACATTCATAATTCAATCCCTCACCATCAGTCCAGCTGTGGCTTTCGGAGGTAATTGAAGATGTCATGCACAATTTAATATTTCTAACTTGCAGAAAGGAAACTAATATCAAACTACACATCCATAATTCAATCCCTCACCATCAGTCCAGCTGTGGCTTTCGGAGGCAACTGAAGATGTTATGAGCAATTTAATATATCTAACTTGCGGAAAGGAAACTAATATCAAACTACACATTTCATAATACAATCCCTCACCATCAGTCCAGCTGTGGCTTTCGGAGGCAACTGAAGATGTTATGAGCAGTTTAATATATCTAAATTTGCAGAAAGGAAACTAATATCCAACTACACATTTCATAATACAATCCCTCACCATCAGTCCAGCTGTGGCTTTCGGAGGTAACTGAAAATGACATGAGCAATTTAATATATCTAAATCTAACTACTGAAGTAAATGTGCAAGACTGAAATAAACAAAGCAATACCGGAATTAAACAAAAAAAACTAAGAAAAAATAAATTAACAGCAGAACAATATTGATTCCATGTCATTAGTCAAAAGATATGCAAATGCCCGGGCTGCCATGAAAAATTATGCTAAAAGCTATGATTTGAGAAAGCAATCTAAGTAAGGAAATATGACAAAACATAATTGAAAGCAACTTATCTAGAAAACATGTAAAAGCCTCCTTGGATAGCAGGGGCCCTCTGCTACCAATTTGGTGTAGTTCTTAGCTCCTTGAAGTTGTAATCAAAACAACATCAAAGAACTGAATTTCTCTATTAAAAAGAACTCACAAATTTACATCCCATTCCATCTTGAACTTTGTTACAAAAGACTTCTCTACTACTTTTTCATTACTTTCTCATTACTTTCTCATTACTTCTTCATTACCTATGATAGGAGAAAGCTTCTCCTATTTATACAAAATATGAGGAGACATCTCATTAATGGGAGTCCATGAATCTCTCCCTCCATCTCTAGAGTTACAATCAAAATAGGAAATGATAAGACACATGTATTTCTAGAGTTTCAACACAACTAAGAAATGAGACACATATCCTCTTAGAGTTTCAATACAACAAGGAGATGAGACACATATCCTCTTGATCCCATAATCTTCTCCAACCAAATTCGAATTTGGCCTTAGAGTGCCACATAAGGGTCTTCTAGAAGTCTCCTTTTGACCTACACATGTCACAAAACTCTTAACACATATATAGATATATGAAACTATGTTAATTTTCTAGTTTCTAATCATAAATTCACTTAAAATACATAAAATAAATAACTTTGGAAAACAAGGATCCTAACCCATATATTTATGCAAATGGTTACTTGATGTAGGGTTTTAGGTCAAATGGTTATGAAATAAGAGCTAAATGGTTATGACATAATGGAAATATGTATGAATATGGAAGACATTTTTGAGACTTCCATGATCGCAAGACCCATCCTTCTTCTTAACGAAAATCATGGGAGCTCCCCACGGAGATACGCTGGGTCATATGAACCCCAAGTCCAAAAATTCCTTTAATTGTATTTGCAATTCCTTTAGTTCTAGAGCTGACATACGATAAGGTGTCTTTTCAATAGGCTCAGTGCCTGGTTTAAGGTTGATGGTGAAATCAATTTCCCTTTTTGGGGGTAATCCAGGTAATTCTTCAGGAAATAAATCCTTGAATTCAACAAGAATTGGATGTTTATCAAAGTTTTCAGAATCAACCTTATCATTTAGAGTCATCACCGTGAAAATTTGACACCCCTTTCGTCTATATTTCATTAGTTGCATGGAGGATATGAACCTTAGGGATACTCCTTGGTTCTTTCCCCTTAATGATCTTCTTTGTCTATCATCATCTGTGAAATATAGTACTTTGTCTTTGCAATCTAGGAGTCCCTCATGTCGCTCCAACCAATCCATTCCTATAACTACGTCATAGACTCCTAAAATTGTAGAATACAAGGATACCTTGGTTTTACATACACCCAGGTCCACCTCACAATCCCTTACCATTTTTCCTACATTTATTTTCATACCACATGCCATTTCTACATGTCTAAAATCATGTTGAGCAATTGATTTGTGTTTAATCCTTGATAATGCATTTAAATAAATAAAAGAATCAGTAGCTCCTGGATCTATTAAAATGACAAAACTCATGCCATCAATGTTACCTGTGGTATCCAACACAGTGGACTAGCGTTCGACCTGACGATTTTTCACTGCTGCATGGATGCGATGAGCCTGCCCCAGGTCCCCCACCATATCTGATTTCTGAGTTGAGTTGGTATTACCTGTCTTTTGAGGGCAATCCTTCTCATAGTGAGCACCTCCACAAGTCCAACACCCCCTCTTAGGAGCTTGGCTTCTATTGTTGACTGAACTGGGAGCTGACCTGGAACTCTGTTGGAAAGAGCCAGACTGTTGGGATCGATGCTGAGGTGGTGTGACTTGGTGTTGTCGCATAAGACGATGATGCTGTTGTTGACGAGCTTGCTGAGGTACCTGTTGCAGCTACTGATTTGGATGCCTATATGGTGTTCCGGTAGACCACTTTTGATGATTGAGCACAGGACCCCTTTGAGAATTTCTATGTTCCATACTATTTCCATTGTTTACTCCTGATCCTGTGGGCATGTTTGTCTTACTAGGTCCACTATTCATGATCTCCTCCTCTGCAATAATTGCTCGTTGAATTGCCTCGTGCATGGTGCGAGGCGTTAAGATCCTAACCTTAGCCTGGATGTTACCATTTAACCAATACACAAATTTTTTCACCTTGAGTCTTTCTGTGTTTAAGTGAGGGGAATAACGGAGTAATTCCATGAAACGAGCCTCATACTCTGGTACTGAGCAACTCCCTTGATTTAATGCATTGAATTCATTTAATTGCCTCTCAAGAAATTCCTTTGATAGGTAGCGTTCTCTAAACTTTTCTTCAAACAATTCCCAAGTTACTCCTGAGATATCCATCCCCAATTGGGGTAATAAAGTCTTCCACCAAAGTAGTGTGTTTCCCTTTAGCTGGAATATACCCATCTTGGCCTTCATGTTTGAGGCATACTCTCTCAGGGTAAAGCACATAGCCATGTTTTCTAACCATGCCTCTACATATTGACCATCTGTGGATCCCCAAAACTCTGGAAATTTTACCTTTTCCAAATCTCGATGTACATCATTTCTTGTAGTGTTTCGGGGTGCTTCATTTTGTATGACTGGTCCTCCATGATCTCGTTCCAGATGGTTTATTAATGTCTCAAACA
Source organism: Pinus albicaulis (assembly GCA_034641835.2). Lineage (NCBI taxonomy): Eukaryota > Viridiplantae > Streptophyta > Pinopsida > Pinales > Pinaceae > Pinus > Pinus albicaulis. The sequence continues at coordinate 1,512,920,049 of CM076584.1, read as the reverse complement.
TGTGCTGGAATGATTTCATTAAGTTTAACACTTCTCTTGCTAGTATTTGTTCTTGGGTTGAGATGTTTTCCTCATCATTGGGTGGGGTGGCAGGAGTTGGCTATTTTGGTGGCGCCACGTTGCGCCACCTAGTTGCCCCACTCCTTCTTGTACTTCTTCTCACCATGGTTCACCAATGAATCCTGCCAAAATTTAACACAATTTTCTTTGAATATTTGTTTTATGTGTAAACATGAAATCTCTCTCTCTCTCTCTCTCTCTCTCTCTCGATATATATATATATATATATATATATATATATATAGTTAAATTTCCATCATTTAGAAAATTTAGAAATTATCTTTTAACATAATTACATTTAAAATTTTAGACTACACAACATAAAAATATTACTTTTATTCACAACATAAATAAAATTAAAATTTTGAAATACTACATTATATGAAAAACTATCAATTTAATACACAACATAGATAAATTTAACCTTTTAAACTATAAAACTATTAGTTTAATACACATCTTAAATAAATTTAAAATTTTAAACTGCAAAAACTATTACTTTAATATACAACACATTGGGTAACACATGGAATTTGATTTTTTTAAATTTTTACCCCTTTAAATTTATTATACCTTAACCAAATAAACTTCCAAGATATATATATATATATATATATATATATATTTCTGATTCATAAAATTTAATATTATCACACAAATCAATATATATCCACTTCAATCCAAAATGGAAATTCATCACAAATTAAAATTTACGTGTGTTTGGCATAAAACTTAATTTCATTTCATTTCATATAGAACCACATTTATCCTTTTGATTGAAGCACATAATCACTCTTAAGACTCACATGTTATGAGTAGAGTTGTGAGTCTTATCAATGGGCACAATAAACCATACATGTCCTTATTGCCTTTATTTCATACTCAATCACTTAGGCTAATAACATGGCCTTTGGAGTGCTGAATAGACTAATTCTGTCCACCTAACATCCAATTAACCACCAAATAACAATGCCTACTAGTTTATACAAGAGATTCAAAATTTTATGATTAGAGGTTTGAACATTTATTGTTAAAAAAAAAAATATGTACATATTATATTTAATGGGATACGTTAGCATGGTTAGAAATTTTACGAGAATTAATGAAGCTTTGTTGGAATCAAAAGTAGTTAGATTTCTGACGGTTTCAGATAAACGACTTCGAATTTATCTGTCCCAAAAAGTTTGGGACTCGAACTTTTTCGACAAGTTTTGAGAGCAATTCCTCGGTAGTATTTCCGAACTAAAAACTAGGTTTAGATTACGCTCGAAAGCGCTACCTCCTATATATTCGGTATTTCCGCAAAAATCCCAAACGAGATTATCTATATCAGTGTAAGCCACTAACAGGTGCATACGTGTACAGATTCCATACAATAACGATAAGTAACATGCAATGGATTAATATTTTCATCTTCAGCGCCATAGCAGAGTAGGGCATCACAATATTTTCTCAATGAATGAATGAATTTAACGTCCACGAGACTATGATATTATAATTTGATGAATAGAAGTGTTGAGTTACAAAATTGGTTTATAGCAGTAACTTGTTAATTTTGCAAAGGTAGTTGGTTTTCCAGGGTAGTCTCAATTGGCTATCTACAATGCGCAGAATGCACGATTAAGGTTCTAATCACTGGGACTGCAGCTCGGGGCACGCATCGCTATCAGTTATGGTCTTGCACAAGCCCTGTCCCCTATGCTTGAAGTGATGTATTAGATACACTGGGAGATCTGGAGTCCAAGATTGAAATCAGGAACGAAGACTGATGAATCAGAGGCTTTAGCCGTTGTCATTAAGAAAACAATGTAGCATCCCGCATATCTCGTGGAAGCCTCTGTCAAAACAAATCTAGATTCTAATGCCCACGGTATAGCACGTGCATACTGGATCATGGCCTTTGGTAAAGGACGTAATCGCCAATCTGCACGCGTTCACCCTTTCTACTTTATATTGCATACTGCCTTTCTGCTGAGCTTAATGACAAATATGGAGGGGGCTTCTTCAGAGCAAGCTGCTGCTGCATCTATATTGTCATGCTATTATAGTAGTCAAGGAAAAAGTTCTAGAAAATCTAGAGAGTCCATTTACAAGGTGTTCTGTACTACAGTCTGTATTTTTAATGTTCATGTAGGTGCCCAAAGCCATGAATTACAACTGGTATTGTTTTATATTTCTTTATTCCTCGGTTTTCCATGTTGTTTCGATAGATTTTTAAAACCAGATTTGCTGTGATACCGTATCTCGTTTTTTAATCGGACATTCTGCGTTTGTTACAAGAATGGTAATTATTGTGGAAACAATCAAGTTAAACAGGGTAATTATTGTGGAAGCATTCAAGTTGAGGACTGGGAGGGGCATACAATAGGAAAATCTTCTAGATTCAATTCAAAGAGGTTAATGTTCACTTTAATATGAAGTTGTTATATGTGAGCATCATCGGTTTCTACGAGCATAAATAACTCATTTACCTTGAGATAATCCGATATTAAATACCTTCGCTAGTCAAACATGTTGAAATTTAAAGGTTATGGTTCTTTGAATTTTATGGAGCATTCGAATTCGAATTTGCCCAAAATGAATTTACATGTAACTGAAGCTGCCTTTTCATATTATGACAATGAGATGGAAAATTCAAATTCGAAAAAGGTAAATACTATCAATGATAACATTCTGTCAGGAGAGAATCATTTTTCCCCCCTGAGCTCTACATATTTGGGCTTGCAAAACGAGGCAGTAAGGAAAACAATGAATTCTACGTTCAAAGCAAAAAGAACTTGTGTGTTGGTTGCGGAGAGAGAAATCATTATTTACGCTACAGATTCATTCCGTCTTGCTATAGGATGCATTTTCCAGAACATTTAAAGAGCCACCGATCACATTATATTGTTTTTATTTGTGTTGACTATCATGAATTTTCACATTCTGCTGCTCGTTATCGTTGAAATATAAGTCATTTACTGTTGTACTAAGTTTCACATTTGAAATCTGAATACATAAGTGGCTTTAAGTGATCTCATTTGTTCAAAAGGAGGTGAAAGATTTGGATTTTTTTGATACTTTTGGGCATTAGCTTAACATCTTCCATCTTAGTGCTATTCTAGATATAATGTATGTTCATTAACGACCATTGAAATATAAGTGAAATCAAAGATTTTGCTCATTGTGAAGTGAAATTTTTGGATTGATTGCATTGACAAGATTGGTGAAGTTGGATAAGAAGAGTAATGCTTGTTGTCTTATAAGTTCCATAATTTAAAATTGTGCACACATAAGCTCACAAAAATAATACAAGGAAACCTTAATACTTTATGGGCCTATAGGTCCTAAAGTTTTAACCTTTGCTTTGATACCAAGTGTAGAGACCAACCCTATAATTTACTAGATGAGCGCTAGGCTTTAAATTTTGTTTTTTTTTTTTACACAGTAACTAGGAAATGAAACCATAATCATACAAGTTGAAACTCAGTAAAATTAAATCACGTATATCAAGTCCATCAATTTAACTTCTTAACACATACATATATTTAACTTGATTATAGGCATAATGAAATCATCATAATTAAAAACAATCTAACTAACACATGTACCGTTCATCCTTGGATGAGAACCAAACTTGACTTATAGCTACTTGAGCTCCCTTGTTGTCGTCTACCTCCAAGCCTGAAAGTTGTCGTGCTTAATCCGAATGTAATGACCCACGGGTTGACCTCCCAGCCTACTCCTTGGGTACTCTCCTTCCCCACGGACCCCCGAGCTACAATAGGGTTATACAACAAAGGAATGTGCTAGCTGATAGAGGTGAGCTCCTCTTGGCTCAAGAGTCCCCTCTCTATAATACTCTATCCCACCAAACTCAACTATAGCTTGTAACCACTCAAAATGACATAATCTCCTCCATCCAACAATAGGGTAAGCAAAAGGTCCTTTTCCCTTCCATTTCCCTTTATTTTATAGAAGGTTTCATAGGTGACACTTGGAATTTCATGCATAAATAATTATTTTTTTATTACCCCAAAATTTGATTATTCACCCACCCATGTGTCACCCTCTCATCAAGACTCTCCAAAAATAATTTACTTAATTATTCATTTAAAATAGTATTTCCCTCAACCCAGCAAGACTTCCTATTTCTTCTCCTAGTTGTCTCTTGATTCCCCCTTTTCTACTCCTTAATTTGTGTTTATTACTGAAGTTCATTGATAAGTCTCAGATTTAGTCCCCCAACTACCTCAATTTTCCTTTTATATGAATATTCTTATGTTGGCTCTTGCCACATGGAAGTTCTCTAAATTTCTCAAATTTTAATTTATTAATATTATTTTAATTCACCACTCTCTTCTCTTAATGAAGTTTTTTATAAATATTTATACTTAACTCTATGTCCTTCTTTCCCCCTTTTGCCTAATGAAGTCTTATGTACTTAATATTTTGTTTTAACATGGAAAGGTAGAGTTATCATGGTAAAATATTTTATCTCTTCCTATTCCTCCCTTACCCTAAGTTTTATTCTTGATTTAATTCCTTTGGTTCTAACATCCTATATCACTTGATATGAATTAGTTGAATTTTCATATATTGATTATATTTATTAGTTTCTTTAATGATGTTGAGGGTGTCAAGTTGGTCATGCCCTTCAAGAACTTCCATTCGAAGTTCCAAGGGTGACATGCCTAAAAATTTATTTTTTTGATGCCAAGGGTGCCAAGTCAATCATGCCCTTCAAGAATTTCTCTTGAAATCCCAAGGGTGCCACACCACTTGCCCTTCAAGTATCTAGTGGTTACGAGGGGAACTTATATGTGCAACACTAAAGACCCCTATCATCTCGTATGTTTCTTGCTATAGTGAGACTAATAGTGCCGGGGATCAAGGAATCCGCCTTGATGCGTGCCCCCTAGAAAATCTTCGTGAGTGAACCAAATTTATGACCTACCCCCACGACATCGTGATCTTCAAGGCGAAGGTATTTCAACCTTTCTAGCCTAATTCACGACGGGAGTGCTAGCGGGTGAGATTAGGAACACTGTTCTACCCCTCCCATGTTGTTCCATTCAATTGTACAACCCCATCACCCATATGTGAGCCATTCGGCCAAGAAACTAACATGTTCCTGCAACCACTGACATATCATCAGAGTATATGTAATATATATAACAATTTTCAAACTGAACTTAGAATTTCAAAGAAAAAATATTAATTTCTATCAAACCAGATGTTATCCACTCATCATATGCGAGTGCCTTTGGTCATTTCCTGTCATACTCAATAATCATCAGTAACAAAGTTCTCAGTGTGAAAAACATCAACATGACCTAGTCATTCACATCATTGTTTATTTTGCATCAGAACTAATGTAAGTAGTTAACATATGGGACACATCCCTCATGTTTATCATAATCATAACATCAATGGTAAATTAACATATTCATCAAAGGCATTATCATCGTAACATCAATAGAAATGTATCTATCCATAAAATCTATCATCATCATGATATCAATAGAGAACCTACATGTCCATTAATGCTACAATCATATCAATAAAGAACATGCATATCCATAAATGCTATCATCATCATAGTATCAATAAAGACATACATAACCATCATAGAGTCATGTGTCCGGATCCTTAACTTGAGGTCCTCAAAGAATAAAGTGTGGGTCTTATGGCTAAATAATGTTAAAATTCATCTCACTGTTAGTGAACTAGAGTAGGGCACTACATGAAGGGTATCCATCTAAAACTGCGCTGATCAATAAGGAGGTTCAATGCATCTAGACAATGCTGTGATTTGGTCTTGTTGACCTAGTCAACCTTCTTCATTCCCTTTCACACCTAAGTGTATTTTATTGAAATGGCCTAGATTTTTCCATGTTCACATTGGGCATTGATTTATTTTGCTGATTAGGAGTTTTAGAGTTCCTCCTTTACACTTTTATTCATGATTTAAGCAAACTGAAATTAAAATTCAATATTCCCATTAGCTACAAAAATTGGGAATATTACAGTCTCCCCCGACAAAATGTTGCTTGCCCTAAAGCAACTCTTATTATAGATGCAAACCATCTTTTCCCCTCCAAATGGCACCCACATAAGGAAGTCTTCCTCCATTTTCTGCAATAGGTTATGTATGTTTGGTTCCAAAGATGTCTTCCATAAATGCATGAGATGACTTCCAACTGTAAGGTTAGATGTCCTCTTCTTATCATGAAGTACAAAATGACAATTATATGATGTCCAACACCATCATAAACACATGAGAGACATAAAATAAAGTAGCTCCTTCCATAAAGGAAAAGCTTAATCATGCAAGAACATTCCGCCATCCATGTTTTATGAACTTGATTAAGCATTGTTATGCTTTCATTCTTAGCCCTGTTGGCCTTGTTGGATCCAAACTCCATCATTCCAGCGTTATGCAAAAAGAAGAAGGGAAGGAGTAATATGGGTAAATAAATATGTCAAACCATATTCTCCTAATAATAACCATCGGAGAAAGGTCCTTTGCTACCATCCTCCTTCTCCTCCATGTAAGATGAGCAAGCCAAGCTTTCCAAAAGATGATATAGATGCCTCTCTTTGCTGCAATTTATCTTTGATACATAAGGCATGAATCAGAAAATGATGAGCTATGGGATGGTCACCATACTAATTTAAAATCAACCAAAGCAACAAGAGGTCTTGATGACTTCTCTCCTCCTCATGTGCATCATGAAACCAAACCATACTAATGGACATATGATATGTCACATCAGCCAAATACAAAGTATCATCATCAATGCACATCATGAGATCAATATGCCAAATTTTACACAATGCAAAACACATAGACATAGGAGATGTCATGTGGTGGCCATACTCTCTCAAGTGAGACAAAATTATACATGCCTTCTCTTGCTACAACATATCATTGTAATCTAAGGCATGATTCAAAAAATTATGAGCTATTGGGTAGTAATCATACTCACCCAAGAGCAACCATAGCAACAAGGAATTTTGCAGCCCTCTTGCCTTATCAACATGTGGATCTTGGAGCAACAACAAAATTATGGACATGTGAAATGTATCATCAACATAGTACAAGCAAGCTCCCTCATACCACATCATGTGGGAGTCATTCCTCCTCCCAAACCAAAGTACATGCATGAAATATCCCTCCAACAGAAATACATGTGGATAAATGAGTCATATTTAAAACATGGGTGAATACATGGACATGAGATTTAACATGTAATGTCCAAACTCTCCTTTTAACAACCACATCAACCATGCTTCCTTTTCATATACTCTATTAATGTTGCATAAAGCATGAGATGAGAAAAGGAGAATCTTTGGGTAGTGATCATGCTTACCCCAAAGCAACCAGCGTTGCCATGCCTCCTTATTCATTTCATGACCATTCTTCAAGGCATAGATCAGAAAAATAGGTGCCTCTAGAGAGTGAAAAGATCCTCCCAAGGGCAACCAGCGTAACCCAACTTTCTGGCCCATATAGGTCTACAAGTGATCACATGATCTCTTGCTCATCCTCCTCATCCACTCACTCCAATATGGAAGATGAGTGATGTGCTGCATAATCATGGCATCCTCCCTTTGTAGAATACCATCTCCTTTGAACCAATGAGGAACATTTCATTTCATGAAATATTGAAATGCATCTCTGTTGAGATCTCTTAGAGATAACTTTATTCCATCTATGGCCTTCCAAAACCAGTGAGGCTTTGAATCTGTAGTAAGTAGAAGTCTCTCTTTGAGCTGTAGCATGCTCATTGATAGAGTGTCATCTAGAGGGGATAAAATTCTTCTCATCTCAAGATGTCTACTCTTCATCTTCTTCTTCTCCACTGCTTCAAGGTTGAAGCTACCTTTAGAATGCTCCAAGAGAGCTGAAGCCTCTTTGTCACAGTCACTAAGTGACATCTTTGTAGATCTGCAAAGTGATGCATGTACTGTCTCAAAGCAAGTTTTATTACTGATCTTACAATCAGCCATTGAACATAGGATAGTACTAATCCCCTTTATTGAGACCCTACATCTAAACCCAAGAGATTGAATGCAGCTCAACAATGATGCATAGGGATAGTCTCCAATCTCATCCTTGATTAGATCAAGGGTCCTCTGCACTGTGACATGTCTTTGCTTCAAATCAGCATTTTGTTTTAATCCTTGGCTATGCATCAATCTTGAAACAATATGTGCTGAAATTTCATGCATACCTTGGATCAACTGATATGTGGGAACCTCTTGACAGAACACAAGAGTTCCTCCACCCGGATCAATGATGCCTCCAACTGCTAGCAAGAATGATGGCCTCCTTCCTTCAAGCATACCAGCGTTGGTATCTTCCTTCTCCTCCTCATGCATCTCCTGATTCATGCATGGGACCTGATATGTTAAGAGCTCAAGACTGCCTTGCAAATATGTAAGTGCCTCTTCTCTAGATGCAAGCTCCTTAGCAGCAGGTGGTGAAAATGGAGATCTCTTGTCCAAAGTGACAAGATTGACATTCTCCTTTGTTTCCTTGGGAGATGTCTCTTTGTAGCTCATATTTTTCCTCTCCTCATCAAACTCCTTGAGATTTTCTTCAATACTCTTCAATGTTTGAAAAATAAGCAATGAGATCTCTTCTTCATTGCTATACCTCTCACCTTCTTCAAATAAAGTGGGTATAGTGGATCTATGAGGAGATATAGGATCCTCTGGTCTTCTATTTTGCTGATAGGAAGTGCTGGGGCTTCCTTCTTCTTCTTGAAACCTCATGCAGGTCTCACTGCAGCTTGCTTCTTCTCGAAACCCTCTAGGAGTCTCGGTGCATCTTCTTTCTCTCTTCTGATTTACCTCTTTGGGGAGGCTCTTATTAGATCTGAACACTGATGAGAGTAAACTCATCCTCTCCATAATTATGATCTCTATTTCTTCTCTTCTCTTCTCTGATACCACTGCAAAGTTCCCTCTTCAGGGGTATCAAGATTCTATTCCAGAGATTGACTGCAGGGGCATTTACTGGATATGTCACCTTTGAGAAAAGGATGAGAACTAGAGGCTACCTGGACATCTGCAGAATCTATCTATAGAGCTTGAAAGATTCCTACTTCAGGGATTCAGCATTTTGGCTTGAAGCCATAGGATGAGCCACAGATCATGCTTTGATACCACTGTAATGTTCCTTTTTCAGGATTGCTCATAAATCATGCAGTGACAAATTCATTTTCTGGAAAATATGCAATGGAACAGGAAAATTACTCTTGTATCCTTTATAACAGTCAATAGAGAAAAAAAATCCAAGATTTCAGCAGAAACAAATAAGACTAGGTGGGTTAAACAGATCTCCCACACCTAGTTTCCTTTAAGAGAAGGCCCAATGAGGGGCTGCAGCAAAGTAAAACTCTGTAATGGAAGTGCATAGAGATACCAGGGCATAAAATGTTCTGATATACACTCAAAAATTGATTCCAAGTACAGCAGCAACTTAGATTTGAATTTAGGATCCAAAAAGTGAAGAAAAGCAGTGATTTTGACCCTAAAATAGATGTATTCAGAAATCTGCATACAATTAAGGGAAATTCCGGGAGTTTATTTTATATTAGGTCATGAGGGACCTATTCTCTGAATTTCAGCTCAAAAAAATCATTCTATCTATGTTAAAAATTTCCTCCATCCCCATATATGCTTAAAAATGTTGATTTCCCATGACTTTGAGTATGCAGAAAATGGATGAAACATGCAGAGCGTAATTTATGAAGAAATTGGAAAAAATATGTATGAAACATCAGATATAAAGTTTATTATAACTGATCATGAAGAAAAATGGAGATTCAGCTCCTTTTATACATCAATAGATCACCCGGCAAGGGGATTTCATGAAAGAACAAAATATAAGTATCAGATCTGCAGAATATGGATCTGGAAAATGTAGAATCACTGAAAATCTGAGTACAAGAGCTGAAATGTAAAAAATTGTAGAAGAAGACTTAAATAAAAACTTTCCGGAAGAAGGGATGGCCCTTCCTCAAGAAAAATGAGCACCAAACTAGGGTAGAAACCCTGCTGTAGCAATGCACTGGAAAAACAACGCAGTTTTTGAAGTATAATGTGCAGATGATGATGGAAGGTCCTTTGGCTTGATGCCAAGATCTGAAAATAGTAATCTCAATTCTTCCTCACTAATCTTCTAGAGAAAGGAATGCTCCCTTTCCTGTAAAACTAGATCTGGAAGTGGTGTTGAAAACCCCTCACTGCAACACCCAACAACACAGTATTATTCTGCTGCAAAAATAACGCTGTATTGATGGAGGAAGCTTGGCCTCAAGCCTATATGTGAGGAATTTTATAAAATACTCCTTCAAGAGCTCCTCAATGAAGGAGGAGGAATTCCTAAATAGGAAATTCCTCTCTCTAGCTAAACAACCAAGAGAGTTTGAGTTGCCCAAGCAATCTCAAAATCGAATTATCTTCAACTACCCTTTCTTGTGGCCTTCCTCTTTCTTTTATAGCATTAGGGTTTAGAAAACCCTAAACCACCTCCAATGGGTTAACCCTTTTCACATGAAGGGTCTCCATCTAAAACTGCGCTGATTAATAAGGAGGTTCAATGCATCTAGACACTGCTGTGATTTGGTCCTGTTGACCTAGTCAACCTTCTTCATTCCCTTTCACACCTAAGTGTATTTTATTGAAATGGCCCAAATTTTTCCATGTTCACATTGGGAATTGATTTATTTTGCTGATTAGGAGTTTTAGAGTTCCTCCTTTACACTTTTATTCATGAGTTAAACAATCTGAAATTAAAAGCAATATTCCCATTAGCTGCAAAAATTGGGAATATTACATAAACTTCCAACTACCTTATCCAATTGTCAAGTTTCTCTGCATTGACCTCACCATTAAACATAGGCAACTCAAATTTAACATCAAGCTTTAAAAATGGACTTTTACCAGTGGTTTTAGACTTGTGAGATTGATTCACCAAAGTAGAGGATGACAATGTAGAGGAAGAGGATGAAGATGGGGATGGTGGATAACCATTTCCTCCGTGTCCTTTCTTTGACTTGTCATCACTTTTATTTCCTCTTGAAGAACCCTCTCCTTCTTTCTGGTGTCTAGACCCTTCTCCAACAAGCCTATCATTCCTTTCTTGGTAGAGTATCCTTACCATCTCTGTCATGTCTAGGAAATCCTTTCGGAACACCCGTTCCTCTTCTTTGGGATCAATGTCTTCAGGAGCTTCTCCTTCTCTTGAAGACATGCTTGAGGCTTCTTCTATGGCTCTTGGAGGTGGCTCTCTGACCCTTCTTGGTTGTGGATTACTTTGCGCACTAACCAAGTGTCCTTCCCCTATTTTGAGTTTAAGCCTAGTAAGCATCAAAACTTGCAAACAATCAACTATATCTTTGCACAAGAACAAATGCAGAGTAAAACTCTAGCTCTGATACCAACTGATCTGAAAATGGAACTATTTGTAAATGCTGTGAAAAGTATCCATTTCCATTTAATTAAGTGTGTAAATTATTCTCCATGTCTTGCAGGTTAAACAAAGTGTTTTTGGTAATTGTTTTTGAGTTTATGTGTGAGGAAATTTTAATTAAGTTTATTGTTTAACATATTAGATCAGAAATACACAACAAGAGAAATTTACCATAGAATAACACAATAAAATAACGAGGCAGTTCACCCCTCCTAGGCTACATCTGTCGGGTCCAAGGCTCCCAATGGGCATGTCCTTGCTCTATTAAGTTGCTCAAAATGGTTATACAGTGAAATATATGCCTAAAAAGGAAAAAAAAGCTGTGAATTTGACTTCATAAGACAGAAATAAGCTAAAAATGGCTCTTGTTTTACCTCAAACAGTGAAGTACAACCCAATACAGCTCCATCTTCCTGATGGCCCTGATGGTCCTTTCCTCTTCCATGAAGAAAAAATGGCTGAATAACACCTCTTTTCACTCTAAAACCTATCCCAAACACTTTAGAAGGTCGAAGAAACCCAAAATTGACTAAAATTTCATCCAAATTGGTTCAATATTGAGGAAGTTATGACCTCCCAAAGAAAATTGCCCAATGTCACTTGAAAACCCCACTAAATGTGGGCTAACTCTAGTTAACTCTGCTAAAGATGGCATAAAGGCGGATTTGGTGGAATGCGCCTCAAAGAAGGTGGAACCCACTAGCAGTTAAGTTAAATGTGAGGTTATGGTCACATATGATGTTGAACCAACGGCGGAATAATCTATAACAACAAACGTGGCATTAAATGGGCGGATAATGTGTTGGTCACATTCCGCATTAACTGCCGATTGTAATGGCTACATAACATGCCAGAGCTTAAAGGCCTAGTTACAACACCTAGTTCATGTGAATATGGGGCTAGCACCTAAGTTCTTAACCCAAACTTTTTGCCAGTTTTGCATGGGGCTTAGCCCTTGGTCCTCCGCTTCAAGTCGTATGGGCTCGGAGCTTAGCCCTGAGGTCTAAAGCCTGAAAACTGCACCCGTTCAAACTTCAAACGACGACCCAACTCGCCTGTTCAATGAAGCATGATGACCCAACTTGTCCGTTTAGCTCCGCCTTCGTTCGGTTTTTGAACGAGCTGACTTGCCCGTTGTGAATTCAACCTTCGCCCAACGTTTAAACGACCCGCCTGTGGTGTAGTGGTCGGGTTGACCCTGCCCGAAGTGTCGGGTCAAGAGTTCGACCCACCTTGACCTCTAACCTTCAACATGAATTTTGAACCATTGGCCTAGGGCAATGTGGCAGCCTCTGGGCAGGCCACGTGGCATCCTCCAACAGGCCTATAAACTTAATAAAAAAATGAATTTTTTCCATTTTTTTTTTGCAATGACAAATTATTTTGGTCAAAAAGTCCTGTTTTGGAGGTTATTAGGAATTTTCAAACTTCAACAACTTTCACATACGACATCAGATTTGAGTGTCATTCACAACACCAGAATCACAACGACGAGGCCTTTCTAGTCGTTCAGATTACAACCAATTCTAAGCAGTTCCAGTTTTGAGCATTTTTTTTACTTGGACATGATCACTTGATCACTGTCCCTTTCACGAGATATGTGGAATTATCTCCAAGGATAATTTTCAGATTAACATCCTTCCCAACCATGTTATAAAGTGCTTCCTCAACCCAGTGATGTGCCTTGAGCAACCAATTTCTATCAACTAGACATCCATAGTGTCGGGTGGAGATGCAGCAGAGAGGGAAGATACAAGAATGAATTCATTTATTTTATCATCAACAAAATTTGATTCCTCATGCCTGGAATTTCTCAACCTTTTGTAAGGTTGCCCATTTCCACTAGAGGGATCCTTCCTCTTTCCTTTAAACCCGTTGTTCCTTTGATTTTCATTCCTCCGGTTGTTGTTATTGTCATCATCATCGGGAGAATCCTTCTTGAAAGGGCATTCTCTAGCATAGTGGCTAGTCTTGTGACATGTGTAACATTTTCCTTTATTTCCTTGGGCCCCTGCTCTTCCTTTGTTCCTCGGACCACCAAAATTATTCTTCTTAGCACGAGTAGTGAAGGCAACATTTCCTTCATTTTTATATTCCTTATCCTTGTCTCTTCTTGTACGCATCTTGATAGTACTTCGTCAAAATCAGGTATCACATTTTTATTGAGAATGGTTGTATTGAATACATGCCATTTATATGAGAGACCTCCAAGTGCGGTGAGAAACATTTCTCAATCAGCGATTGTCTCCCTAATGGCCAGGAGATTATTTTTGATTTCAATCAACTTTAGAAAATATGATTGAACGGATTCATCCCTGCCTTTCTTCAGATTCTTCAGTTGGTTCTTGAAGAAAAGGACTTGAGTTCCATTGTTGGCCTTGGACATGTTGACCAACTTATCATACATCTCCTTGGATGTTCCCAACTTAGATATGTAAGCAACCAGACTCTTATGAATTGAGTCCCTGATCATCAGCTTTGCTTTTGTTTCCCCCTTCTTATACTTTTACTTGGTGGCAACAGGTGCAGTGGATGGAGGCTCTTGGAATTTACCTTGCATATAGTCCATGACATCTTGGTCTTCCAACATAAGATCCAATGTCATATTCCGGGCATGGAAGTCTTCCTTCCTAGTCAATTTGTCATCATATTTAAAGCCATTGTAGTTTGAGGTACCCATGCTCTTCTTCGGTGATTTCTACAAACTTGGGCTTTGTCTTCACCTCAAATCCGATACCACGTAAATTTTTGTAGATGCTCTATGATTGATGCAAATTTAATTTTTATCCCAAATATCAAACAACAATCACATAAACAAGAAAGTAAAATGCTGATAAAACATACCAGTAGATCGACAGAAGACAAGCAAAAAATATATGTGTGTGTAGGTGCATTATGGCTATTATCACCCAAATATTTTCAAAACATCATTGTGTCATGTTTGTTTTTTGTCATGGTTCAAATTAGGTTTAGAGGTCAATTTAGGATTTGGTTAAGGGTAAGTTATATTTTTATAAGTTCAAAGGTCATCATTAGGTTCAAATAAAGTCTTTTAAAGGTCCATTCATTGTCAAATATCCATAATTTCCATTTGGGAGTAATTCCATAAAGTTTTAGGTAAAAACTCTACAATTAGCCAAGAATCCACGTTTTCGAAGCACCACTAGTTCAAAAAAGTTGATTTGCACTATGAAAGCGCTAAGAATTTCGTAGCACAAACTGGGAAAAATACACTGTGGGCACTACGAAAGCACGGTTTCTTAACTGTTTTGTCATTTGAGCTGGAAATTGTCAAAATTCATTGGGAAATGGTAGGTTAGTGGTATGATAGGTCAGTTAATGATGAGATTCGATGTACTTACCCATGCTTCAGTCATCATTGTCATGATAGGTCATGAATGAGGCATAATTCAGTTATGAGATGACATTTCAAATTCAAAATCTTGCTTAATTGGTCATACACATTCTCTTGCCTCCATTTGAATGTCTAAGTTCTGAAGTGTCAAGCCAAACCTGTGACTCTTTGATACAAATTTTTTCTTCATCCTGATCAAGCGAGGTTTTTTCATATATTCAAGCGACGCTATTTCATATATTCAAGCGAGGCTGACAGGTTTTTCTGAGAAGCATGATAGAGGAAAAGAAAGTCCACAGAGGGGGACACTGTTTAATATATGAGCCTGAAAATATGAAGGCCATAATTGAAGACCCAACAGTGATGGAGGCATTCAGCAGAGTAGGTTGTCTTCGGTTTTGTGAAAATCTACAGGGTTTCCACACACAGGTGTCTAAAGGATTTACCTTGCATTTCAATGGAACAACTACCAAGGTTGGGATACTAAATGTGCCAATTACACCAGAGATTATTGCTGCTATGACAGAGATACCAAGGGGTCAAGAGACTTGGTTCAAAAGTTTCAAATTTGATATGGAGCCATGCAAACAATTCATGAAACCTATGTATGCAGATATGGACCTCAATAACACTATCCCTAGAGGCTGTATCAAAGAAACTTATGCAAAGCTGCTGCTCAACATCCAAAGATATTTTACATGTGAAGTCAGATATCATAAGGTCTACACATATCATTTCAAGCTTCTTTTGCATTTCACAAGTAATATTTCACTTGATTTTCCCTTTTACCTGCATAGGAGTCTTGCTAAAATTTCTGATAAAGTACAAGCCAAATCCGAAGGTTGTGAAACATCTTTGTTTCATCATGGTTTGATGAAGTTGTTGATCTTGAATGAGCTCCAGAATATAGGCAGGGATTGTTCATCCTTTTTGTTTATGGTTTTGAGTTGGAAACACTAACTCCTTCTAGAAACCCTAAAACTAAAGGAACTCCATCACCACAAGTAGCAGAGTCTAGTCAACCTCTAGTTGCAAAACCAAAGGAATTTGCAAAACTGAAGCCAAGGAAACAAGTTGAGAAAAGGACAGAGTAGACACAAGTGCTTGATACTCCAACTCCATCACCTGGAAAACAGAGGTCAAAGACCATCAAAGAGGAAAAATAGAAACAAAATGTCAGCAGACAGGAAATCAAAATAGTAACAAGAGGCCAAGCAGTGGGATTAAAGGGAAAATAAATTGTTATAGGTATAGAGGTTAGCTCAGTGATAAAGGGAAACCTAGATTGCATCCTGCATGCTATTGACATAGAGGAGACACCCATTGTGCAAGCTGAATTCATTGGATAAGATGAGCACAAACAGAAAAAATATAAGTCTGTAAAGATGCTTGAGTTTGAGGGTGAATATGCAGCTTTTATCTTTCAATCTAGAAAGCCTTTAACTAGGCATGCTAAGAAACTTAAGGAGGGCAGCAAGGAAGTTCAAGAAACTATTGAAACAACTAAAGCCCCTGAAGAAGTGGTTGATCTCTCAACACTTGCATAGAATAATATAGCCAACAGAACAAAAGAGGGAAAAGAAGAAGTGACAAGGAAAACAAAGCTTCAACATCTTGAAGAGAAGTTGAGGTTAGAAAATAAAGAAATTGTTGTGATGAGAAAGAGGGCTAGAAAGCACGGTATTGAGAAATCAGAGTTCAAAAGAATGAAGGCACTATGGGAAGGTCAAACTGGTTCTATTTCTGAAACTCCAAGAAGTGCAAAGCAATTTTTCACATGGATAGTCCCAACAATCAAGGAAGCTAAATTTTTCAGAGTAGTAAATACTCACTTGAGAGCTAGTAACAGGAAACTTAAAGATCAAGTGGAAGATTTGGAGCAGCAGCTGAAAGTGATTCCGGATGAGTTAAAGAATAAAGGTGCAAAATGACAATCATTAAAAATTCAAAAGCTAAATCAAGTGAAAATTAAGAAGGAACCTCATGAAAGCTGTGTTTTTTAGTTCATATGGATTTTTGATTTGATGAAATCAATGTTATTTTGAGTTTTGGCACATTTATAGTTTTCACTTTGAAAAAATTTGAACAAAACTGTTCACTCAGCAGTTTCGTAGCGCAAACAGTGTAAAAAGAGTGAAAAGCACTACGAAACTTCTGTAGCAGCATTTTTCACTCTTTCTCATAAATTTTTGAAGGGAAAAATTATGAATTATGACCTGAAATTTCTAGGGAGGATGTATTAAATGATAATGAAGATAATATTGGAGGAAAGAAATCAAAATTTTGAAGGAAAAAGGATAAAAGAGCAGCGCTACGAAAGGCGCTACTTTCGTAGCGCGGGTCTATTTCAGCTTATTTGAATAGTTTGATGATGGTATTGGACAGTTGGAGTTAGGGAGGATTTCGGGCAGGTGTTATTTCAATTTCTAACAACAAAAGACTTCGAAATGATGAATTTATGATGGTCAAAACATTTCAAAACTGCGAGGAACCCTATGCCTAGAAAACAGGGGACTGTTTCCTATTTTGATGGAGGTCAACATTATGGTCATCAAGATTTGAAGCCTATCATCTAGATTCGACCATGTGTTAGTATTCTTGGAAAATAATGTAATTTAATTAAGATAAGGTTTTTATAGATAGGTGAGTAAGAGTTTGAATCGTATTTGTAATAGGATTGTTTAGTAGATTAGTTGTCTTCTTGTAATAAATACCATGTCATATGGTTAGGCAAGGTGTCAAGAGTTAGGAGTTCAATGTATCTAGCATCAGATAAGGTTATATTATGTTGTAAATGATCTATAAAAGATCAAGAAGTCGAATATGCAAAAGGTTGGACATTTTTAGCAAAGGACTATGTTTATTGTAAGTGGCTAGTTTTCAGCTTAATACAAAGATTTCTACTTAGCCAACTTGAGATTCATAAAGAGTTCTAGTGTGTTCTTGTTCTAATTGCATATTTTTACTATCCTATGGCAGTGGTGTTTGTTTATGTTACTCATAACTCATCTTTGATGCTCTGACTTCCTATATAGACAAAATGACTGTGTTTTTTACAGTTTCACATGTGTATCTCTTGACTAAACTCTGATATGCCTCAACTTCCATGCTAAGTAGATTGATTGGTCTTACTAAAACTATTTTGACTCCATAAGCCTAATGTGCACTTGTTGATGTGATTTACAACCAATAATTTATCTGCTTATTACCCCACATAGAGTTAGCTATCTATACTTTATATCCAAATCATTAACCCCTTGAGACAGCCCTCTTAGGTTGAGGAGGCTAAGCCTCAATCAAAAGATTGGTTTGAAACAGTTGCATGAGATTGATTTGATTAGTAGCCTATCAGGTCTAATTTTGTTATAACAATGACGTTCAACAGGATGCTTCAACCAAAAAAGTCTCAATACAGTCAAATCAAAGTCAACGAAATTCAACGCTATCACAGTCAACAGTCAATGAAAAACAACAACAACAAAAATTCAATGCATCCCACTCAAAGTCAATGGTCAACCTCAATTTATGTGCCAATAAATGCAGATTGCAAAAATTTGAATTCTGATCAAGATTGGGGTCATTTTGACCATGTGTTGACCAAAGTCAATGATGGTCAACTCTGCACTAAAAACCCTAGGTCGAAAACATAAATTCTCCTTGCTGCAATTTTCCCACGTGTGGAGAAGAAGAGACTCCAAGTGATGATCGAACCAATCAGACGAGGAGAGAGAATGTGTGATGATGGATGAGTGAAAATGACCTCCAACATTGACCTATTTATATCCATCAGTGAGGGTGTGTGACACAACTGCTAGGGCTTCAAGCCTACATTTCATTTCTGGCCGACCTGCACATATTTTGAATAAATTCAAAATAAATGTTCTGCTCATCGGATCAAGATGATCTTTAGATCGATCTTGCACCTCTCCGAAAGAGGAATCCAATAAAAATATTGGCATCTTCATCTGAGCATCACAACACGGAGTTTGGACCTAGTTGTCCAAAATTACCAACATTTCCTCCTTAGTTAAGAGGGAGAGATAGACACATCATTCTTGTCTTCACTTGGGAAGACAAAATGGAGGATTGGGTAAACATCTGACATCTGATGCTCATTGAGGATGTATTAGGGCATCCAAGATAAGAGTAGTCGTTAAGGACCGATATTCTTTGAGAACTGGGAATCCAAGATAAGAATAGTCTTGGTGAAACACACCCTGAGAACCTAGGTGGGGTATGTTCCAAGAGAGACAATGATGAGGGTGTCTATACATCATTGGTCTTGCCAACATTGTGCTCAGAGATCGTGTAGAGATATAACTGTTAGTCAAGGCCTTGCTATGTGACAATGTTGGTTGATATGAGGCTATACAGATGGGTTACCAATCTAACTGTTCTTATGAGATTTTTTTCAGATTGAGAATGACCAAGTACAATTATGAGTACCTCCCTAGTTAAGAGGGAGTTTTGAAAAATGTAACTAGGTTCAGTCTTCATAATGAAATGTGTAATTGTGATTTTATGTATTTGATGAAAAAAAAAAAGAAATAAAATTATTGTAATGCTTGTCTCATGGGTTTCATGAGAAAGGAATTTTATTTTAGTATTGACTCCCATTGTGAGCCTTTAGGATTGAGTCATCTAGTCATAAAAATCAAATTTAGTCTATGTCATGTATGAAGGACCCTTCTTGGGCATATTATATTTTGTATGAGTCATAAGATAAGTGTAAATAGCCCTCCAAGGCCAATCAAAGTCTCCTCATACAAGTCAACTTCAAGAAGAATAAAAATATCTTCATAAAGGACACATCGGCTCACTTACTGTCATGTGTCACCATATGCAAATGAAAATTGCCGAGATTACAGATGATGAGCTTATGAAAGGAGTCGCCTTCACTAAGTGGGTCCCAGCTATTTTTTGGCGCAAAGTCTATTTTTTAGACTATGTCTATTTTTAGACATATGGATCATCTTTTATGAATTGCAGGATGCTATTTATGGATTGTTGGTCAAGTTGGAAAAATACATGGACTTCCATTTTTAGAAATATTGGGCAGAATCTATTTTTAGATTTCAAGTCTAAAAATAGATATGTCGAATATTATTAGCTCTTAATAATATTTGGATCTCCTAAACATTATCTTATCCTCTTGAGCACTTCAGCTTGAGTGCACAAACAAGGGCACATGCGTAGCCGATGCATGAATTACGCTATTCCTAGGGTTTAGTGGGCTATTGCATGGCTGAATTCAGTTAGAACTCATGTGGCAGAGTTTGGTGGAGTTGATGAGACAGTTGATGGAGTTGTGTTCGGTTTAACTTAGTTGAACTAGTTGTATTTAGTCTAACTGATAAATACACTAGTGATGAGTGGTGTGAATTAATTATTAATTAATTCACTAATTATTAACTCATAAATCTACTAAAGAATACATCAGTTAACTGCAATGCATGGACAGTTTCAATGGAGACCAGTGGAGAGGTAGGTGAAAGAGCAGTGTGACTATCAGTTGTGACTATATTGGTGCATGAGTTTGCACCACACATTGATGGATATGCCAATGAGGATTGCGCAGTACATACCAGAGGGATTTGAACTCAGGATGTGCAATTATTCATCTTGGATTGCGCAGTAGAGGCAGGCTAACAGGTGGAGCAGATTGAAGCATGTGTTTTGTATGATCTGAGCTTGTGTAGTGTGTAACAACTGGAGATTGTACTGAGAGCTTGTGAGGATTTTGTACAATGATTGTTACATGATCTCTATCATTATAATATACAGATAGTTGGGGGTTTTTAGCTTTAAGCTTTCCCATAAATATTGTGTTTATATGTGTGATTGTTTATGGTTTTAATGTGCGCATGCGATTGTTTTTATTTCCGCAATTAATGATCAATGGTAGAAGAGATTCTGTATTGTGCATGAAGTTAAAATAGTGTGTGATCAGGTCAATATTGGTGAATAATATATCATTTATTCAAATTTCTACATGGTATCAGAGTGATATTGATGATTGGAGCAATTGCAAAAACATTGAGCTGCTGAGTTTGAGTCGGTGGAATCTGAATTCAGCAAAGAATGTTTTCGTGTCGAAGTTGAGATTTCTTTCAACGGATTGCGATTGGAGTATGCCCTTGAGGGCAGCTCGAATTATATTGCATGGAAGGACAGGATGGAGGTGGTGCTAGATGAAAATGGGTTGAAGGAGTTCATAGATGTTGAAGTCCCAAAGCCTACTTCTACTGATGCTGCCATACTTGACGCATGGCAAAAGAAGACAGCAAAGTGTCGAAGGATTCTGTTGGAGGGCGTTAAGGATCACATTGTGTCCAGCCTGCATGGTAAGGCTTGTCCATTCTTGATGTGGAAAGCCTTGACAGATTTATTCCAAAGAAAGAGCGACTAGAGGAAGTTGGCGCTCAAGGATAAACTCAGAAACATAAAGATGGAGAAAGGCGACAGTATGCCCAAGTACCTCACGAAGTTCATCCAATGCAGGGATGAGCTGGGAAGTGTGGGGGTGACTGTAGATGATGAGGACTTGGTGAGCTTGGCTCTCCTTGGGCTTCCGAAGAGTTGGCATTCCTATAAGGACTCTGTCAATGGTCGGGAGAAATTGCCAAGATGGGAGCGACTTTGGTCGGATCTTGTGCAAGAGGAGATAAGGCAGAGTACCAGGGACGGATCTTCATCAAGGAACTCTGATGAATAGAATTGCACTTTGGCTGCCAAAGAAAAGAAGGGGAAGAGAAAGAAAGCTTCTCATTCTGGTGTGAAAGGCAAGAAGCAGGACATGTCCAAGGTGAAGTGCTTTCACTGTCACCAACATGGACATTATACCACAAATTGTCCACAGAAAAAGAAAAATAAGCAGGCTGCTGGATCTGCAGCTGGAGAGGCCTTAGCCTCGCAGTTTGAGCTGGTTTTTTCGCTGATCGCATGCTTGGTCTCAAGTGTGATGGGTTCAGTGTGGTTTATGGACAGTGGTGCGTCTTTTCACATGACAAGAGATCGAGATTTGTGTACTGATATGGATGAGAAAGATCTTGGAGTGCACATCGAGATGGGCGATGATGGTGTAGACAAGCAGTAACCGGTATCTACTACTGCCTCTATATGAGTTCGGTAAAACCTTCTTATTGAAGGAAGTGATGCATGTTCCAGGATTGAAGAAGAATCTGATCTCTGTGGCGATGTTAGAAGACAAGGGATATGATGTTGTCTTTAGCGAGGGAAAGGATTTCCTGCGCAGTAAGGAAACTGGTGAGACCCGGAGGATTGGGGTTCGAGTTAAGAACCTTTATCAATTGTAGGTTGATGGCTGCACAACAATGGCAAGCAAGGCAGAAGGAGTGGTGAGCCAGGATGATGGTGAGTTGTGGCACTCGAGGTTGGGCCACCTTCACCATGGAGCTTTGAAGATACTATAGCAGATTTCTACTGGGCTTCCTAAAGGCACTCTTGCACAGTCAGATCAGTGCAAGGGGTGTACTTTAGGGAAGTATGTGAAAGCCACCTTTCACGAGAAGGATAGTCGCGCCACGACGATCCTTGAGAGAGTTCACACAGACGTGTGTGGTCCTTTCTCAGTTGCTTCGACAGCAAAGCACAAGTATTATGTGATATTTATTGATGATTTCTCTCGTAGTGTTGATCTTCATGCGTAAGAAGAGCGACATACTAAAGTTCAGAGTTCAAGGCACCGGTTGAGAAAGAATCGGGAAGCGTGTGAAGGCTCTACAGAGTTTAATAATGGTGGTGAATTCATCTTTCGCGAATTCAAGGACTCTCGCGAATTCAAGGACTTTTGCAGCGCAGAAGGGATTCGGAGAGAGCTCATCGCACCCCATAACCCACAGCAGAACGGGGTTGCTGAGCGGAAGAACAGAACGATCGTGGGTGCTGCATGGGCAATGTTGCATGATCAGGGCCTACCCCTTCACTTGTGGGCTGAGGCATGCAATACTGCAGTGTATGTGCAGAACCGTTGTCCTCACAAGATACTTGGCATGAGTACACTGAAGGAGGCGTTTCAAAGTAAGAAGCCCGATATTTCCCATTTGAGGATTGTCCACCCGTTTACATTCATGTGACGAAGGATGCCAGGAAGAAGCTAGAGCCACCTTACAAAGGTTGGGATATTTTTGGGGTACACCGCCACCCCACAACTATCATGTATTTTTCTTCCGTACGGCCGCAAGATCAAGAGCACGCGGATATCAAATTTCATGAGGAGAAAGCCATGAAGTGTCTGAGAGGAGCCACACTGAGACAGTGATGAGAAGTTATTAGTTCCTAAGGATGAGTTTAGGATGTGGATCGCCTACAAGATGAGGTTCATGGAGTGGAAGAGACCACTGTGCGCCAACCATCGAGGGGCAGAAGTGCACTACGTGGGGTTTAGCTGACCTAGCTTCAAGATGCAGAGAAGGTTGTAGGAGCACCTACATCACAAATAGACAAGAGACAAATACTGACCAATATATCGGACATGGCTCGATGTACGTGATGTGAGCTTCATCCTCTTTCGAGGAAGATGTGGAGGACCCCACATGGGTAGATGCCATGCTAGAAGAGTATGATTCGATTGTCAGAAACAGTGCATGGGAGATTGTCCCGAGACCAGAATGGAAATTAGTGGTGGGTTCAAGATGGATCTACAAAGTGAAGCAGGCAGCTGACGGGAGTGTGGAAAAGTACAAGGCAAGATTTGTTGCCGGCGGCTTTTTACAGATAGAGGGGATCGATTATGAGGAGACCTTTGCACCTGTCACAAGGTATTCTTCCATACAAACGATTCTTGCTCTCTCAGCGCAGATGGGGTGGCACATTCATCAGATGGATGTGAAGACTATGTTCCTCAATGGAGTCATTGAGGAGGAGGTGTACATAGAGAAGCCTGAAGGTTTCGAGACCTTCAATAGCGAGTCGCATGTGTGCAGGCTCAAGAGAGTGCTGTATGGGTTGAAACAAGCACCTCGTGCTTGGTACACATGGATAGACAGTTATTTCACCGGACTTGGATTCTCCAAGAGTGAGGCCGATCCTAACCTATACCAGATTGTGGTGGAGGGTAAGTTGCTGATCATTTTACTTTATGTAGATGATTTTATTTTGATAGGTGATGAACTGTTGATACACTCATGCAAGGATGATCTTGAAAAGGAGTTTGAGATGAAGGACTTGGGCCTCCTTCATTATTTCCTGGGATTGGAAATTTGGCAGCGCAGTGGTGGACTGTTTGTTTCTCAGGGTAAGTATGCCCGGGAAATACTGGAGAAGTTCAACATGCATGGCTGCAAGCCTGTTGATACTCCTCTTCCTGGTGGTTGGAGGAAGGAGGATGCTACTTCAGCGGAGGTAGTGGATGCCACTGCTTATCGACAGTTGGTGGGGTCGCTTATGTATCTGGTCAATACACGACCCGACATATGCTATGCTGTTAACCATCTTTCACAAGCTATGGTTAAGCCAACCAAGCTCTTTTGGAAGGCGGGGAAGCATGTATTGAGATATCTCAGAGGCACGTATCTCAGAGGCACATCGGGATATGGATCATGGTACAGATAGGAGGATGAGTTGAGGCGGCATGGCTTCATGGATCGGTATCATCATATCAGAGATTGTGTGCAGCGGAAGATCATGTTACTTTCATACATTCCTACGGAGGATCAGGATGCTGATATCTTAATGAAGGCACTCACCAGGAGAAAATTCGAATACCACAGGGACAGGATAGGGGTTGCAGATAATCCTTATCTTGTTGAGAGGGAGTGTTGAGATTGCAACAAGATGATGAGCTTAGTGGAAAGGAGTCACCCTCACTAAGTGGGCCCGCAGGCTATTTTTGGCGCAAAGTCTATTTTTAGACTATGTCTATTTTTAGACATATGGATCATGTTTTATGAGTTGCAGGATGCTATTTGTGGATGGTTGGTCAAGTCGGAAAAAATATATGGACTTCTATTTTTAGACATACTGGGTGGAATCTATTTTTAGATTGTCGGTCTAAAAATAGATATGTCGAATATTATTAGCTCTTAATAATATTTGGACTCTAAACATTATCTTATCCTCTTGGAGCACTTCAGTTAAGTGCATAGATGTGGCACATGCAGCTGACAGAAGGAATTACGCTATTCCTAAGGGTTAAGTGGAGCTATTGCATGGAGACTTCAGTTAGAACTCATGTGACAAATTTTGGTGGAGTTGATTGAGGAAGTTAGTGGAGTTGTATTCAGCTTAACTCAGTTAAACATAGTTGAGCTAGTTGTATCTAGTCTAACTAATTGATACACTAGTGAGAGTGGTGTGAATTAATTATTAATTAATTCACTAATTATTAACTCATAAATCAACTAAAGAATACATCAGTTAACTTCAGTGCATGGACAGTTTCAGTGGAGACCAGTGAAGAGGTAGGTGAAAGAGTAGTGTGACTATCAGTTGTGACTATACTGGTGCATGATTTTGCACCACACATTGATGGAGATGCCAATGAGAATTGTGCATTACATACCAGAGGGATTTGAACTTAGGATGTGCAATTATTCATCTTGGATTGCGCAGTAGAGGCAGGCTAACAGGTGGAGCAGATTGGAGCATGTGTTTTGTATGATCTGAGCTTGTGTAGTGTGTAACAATTGGAGATTGTACTGAGAGCTTGTGAGGAGTTTGTACAATTATTGTTACATGATCTCTATCATTATAATATACAGATAGTTGGGGGTTTTCAGCTTTAATCTTTCCCATAAATACTGTGTTTATATGTGTGATTGTTTATGGTTTTAATGTGCGCATGCAATTGTTTATATTTCCGCAAATTGATGATCAATAGTAGAAGAGGTTATGTATTATGCATGTAGCTCAAATAGTGTGTGATCATGATAATCTCGGTGAATAATTTAACATTTATTCAAATTTCTACAAAAATTACTATAAATAGGCTGATCACATTACAAAATTGTAGTGAATAATTTCAGTTATCATAGTCTAGAGAAAAAGGATTCAAAGTACAGCGAAGGAGCCTTAAAGGTCATCTAAAGGATAATAAGGAAAGTGAGGTTCTAAACTCTAGTTTTTGGATATTTTTTAGGGTAATCTCGTTGTCACAAGTGTGAAGGATGAAGAGAATGTTGTCATAAGTGTGAAGGGAGAAAAGAAGTTTGTTACTAGAAGTATGTCACAACAATAAGAACAAAATTTGTTGCAGTGGTAGGGAGTTGAAGTGGAAGAAGGTCCAAAGTTAATATATTGCAACAGTGAAGGTTGACAAAAGGAGAAGTCTATTGCAGCAGTGGTGTAGTCCTCCTAGGGAGATAAAGTGGAAGAAGGACTAAAGTATAAAGAAAGCCAAGGTTGAAGAATAAGTCAAGAAGAAGGAAGGAGAAATTTTTTAATATCGTTGACTAAGGATCTTGTGTCTTGGTACAAGAGTGGAATATATGTCGAGGGTCTTGGTCTTGTTTTTTCAATTTTAATCTCTATAACAAGAATATTTTTTTTGGATTTTTTTCTCAAAGAGTGAGAGGTATTGGCCCTGGATGATAGCCTATATTTTGTGTCTCTTATGGTTCATGCATTGGTAGCTACTTGGTGAAGAAGAACACTAATAACCTAAGTAAAATAATATCCTATTCTAAAGAATTAAAAATCACTCAAAAGAAGTTACTAATAGAATATAAATCACATAACTACTATCCCCTAGATTTCTTTACAAATCTAAACATCCCGATGTTTCTCCTTCCCCAAATCTTGTAAGCAGTGAGACACCCCTAATTTTAGAGGAGGAACATGAGATTCATTTTTTTCCTTGTCCTCCTCCTTTTTCAATTCTGATTCAGGTGCCTCCTTATGATGATCATAAGGTTGGGAAATTTTCAAATCAAATTCCTAATCCATATTTTCATCCTCCTTTCGCTTTTCATGATTTAGATCCCATGGAGGATATCCTGGAATGGTTCATGAAGCCTATGGTGAAGAATGATTTCTCCATTCCTAAAGATGATATTATTACTAATAATTTAAATCTTGAATCTGATTTGGATACCTGTCATCCTTTATCATCTCTTTCTCATGACCCCTTGTCCCTCAATTTGCCTAATCAATCTCTTCCAAATCCAAGAAGTAAATAGGTGCAAGGCAGTCACATTTCCCAAGTAGAGGAGTAGGAAGGTGAAGCTTCTTTCGATCTTTCTTCTCTTTTTCAAAGTCCCCCATGTGAATATGATGCTCTTACATTCCTAGATAAATTTCAATATCCTAATCTCAGTAGTGAATCAAATGAAATCAATTTGTTCATATTCATAGTCTTTGAAAAAAATCATTCTGATGATAATGGCTTTGTCAATGTTCATTATGATGAATGTCAAAGTGCACCAAATGATCTTCCGGTTGCTCCAGAGGTCATTGGTTTGAAATAATTATATTTGTAAAATGATTGGTTCAAAGAATATGTTCTTATGGAAACTTCCTCTTCATCTCACTATCCCTTTTGATCTCCTGTTTGCAATGCATCTACATGCGATGAAGATACTCCATGCTATTCAAGTTCTTAATTGGATGAGTTAAATTCTCAATTGACACAAGGTGGTGATGTTTTCCATGATGAAAGAGAAAAAAATTAAATCATTGATTATCTTTTCCTTCCTATATCATATCTTGTTTTTGCATGAAGACAAATCTTCATACTAGCTTGCTCATGAAATTTCTCTGATTCATACATCTCTAAATTTGTGATCAAAATAATCTTTTGACTTGAGTAATCTGGTTGTTGAAGTTGTAAAATCTGATCAAATTAGTAATAGAGATGGCTGATATCCGGTTAGTAGTAGTCATATTGAAATATATTGTAGTATTTATCCTTACACCATGCATGAATGGTTTAATATTTGAAATGTGCTTTTAAAATCCTTGAAATTTCTAGGACTTGTCAGAAAGTCAAGGCACTTCAACTTCTGATTATGGTTATTTTAGGATATTGTGACTCTGGTAAGATCCCTGAACTAATTTAGATATGGTTTTCCTCGCAAAATTATTCTCTCCGCATGATTTCTCTCGATGTAAATTCCTTCTTGAAATATGTTTTCTATTGCGGATATAATTTTTTGAACTTTCAAGATTTGGTCTCTGATTGGATTCAAGATGTGTTTTAGTTGATTCATCTCCATGCAAGGCTCTTGTTCTTAACTCGAGTTTGGAGTGTGTATCTTTCACAAAATCATGGAACTATGCAGTTGATTATTTCAAACACTATCTTTGGTTGATGGAATAATGTCTATCAAATCCATTTCATAATATTCAACTCTTGGTTTTTCTTGTGATTGTTATACTGCTAATTTTTTTTCTTTATCACAACTCAAATCCTCTTGAGTACTAACAAATGCATATGTTTTTTAGTGAATCAAATTATTCTTCACTCAATGTATCCTGACTAGTTTCATTTGTTTTCTATACTGACATTCCTTTTCACTTCCTTCGATGATTACAATGCTAGTGTAGTGGGAAACCAGTAAAAAATAAATCGTTTGTGACATTCATCATGCAAGGAATATGATTCTATCATTCAAAGCACTTGAAAGTCTATTCAAACTGATCTATATTCGTTATCTTCTAATTGAGAGTATCATGCCACAAATGGTCGATCTGATCATAATATTAACTTTCATTCATATTATCATTTTCCCATCATTATATCCAATGACAGTTGCATCATATTGATTAATTTGTATGGTTTATCTCCCTATTCAGATACCTTTCAAGAAGTTGAGGCACTTCGGGCTTCACAAATGGTTATGTCAGACCCTCACTATCTTGAGAAGCCTTTCGAATATGATTAGACTCATTTTCCCTTGCAAAATTCTCATCTTTATCCCACAGTTTTAATTGAAAATTATTCTTGTCAAGGATTTCAGGTTTTTCAACAGGGTTGTCTTGAATTTTATGATCCAATTGATAAATGGTTCGAGAAATATTACCTGGAAATCACATATAATTTTTTTTGATATTTTCTCCTGCTTGATAAGGTGAGTAGTACAAGTAAAGATACATTCGCAAGAAGCTTCTGAGGTGTATTTAATTTTGGTTTTCACTGAAAAGGTTAGAACACAAGCATGTTAGAGGTAGTGATTATGACATATGTTTTTGCTGACAGGCAAGACCTTCAATTTGTTTTGCAAGTTATTGAAGCTCTTATCCTTTCCATTGCACATTGTTCTATATTTGTATTAATTTCTTGTATCTTTGTGAATGCAGGATGGGAGAAGCTACGGTGGCTACATTGGAAATTTCATTATACATGAAACTTACCTCTATATATTTAGATTAGGAGTAAGTATAGTTGAATATTAGTTTAAACTTGCACATTCATCATGCAAACATTTTCTGTATTTTGTCTTGTGTTTATGAATTTTGTCTTGCACTTTGTTTCCAGTTTAGCCTCCATTTATTTTATCTTTTTTTATTTTTGTTTTCTTGTAGTGTCTTGTCTCTTCCTTCATGTTTTGTTTAATAATACTTCACGTGAAGGACGTTCCCTTTGGCTCGAAGATAATGTGGAAAAATAGAAAAGGGCTTTGTGATGCTACAACATTTGGCTAACCATCAGTCCTTCTTCTTTGTCTTGTTTATCCTTTGGTTGATGATGTTCTGACATAAAATATGATCCTTGCATAAGGAAAGATATTTATATAACCATTATACTCGTGTATATTATATAAAACTCATCTATATGGTTGGTTCTCTACGCTTCAATGTTTTCGATGCTGATGTAGTCAAATGGAGAAGGACAAGGGGAAAATATAAATGAGCAAACCAATATCAAAGGTCTTATATATACTTATTTGAAGGGACAACCTCTTCTGGTCTGCATAATTTGGGACCCTTCTTCTACCCATGAAATGTATGTGTCAATGCACAATTCTATATAAAATAAATAAACAAGGGTGAAAGGAGAGAAATGATTCTTGCATACGGAGTTGAAGCAAGAAACTATGTTGAGGTATTGTCTAGGCTCGTTGAAAACGGAGAAATTTTTGTGTTCATGAAGTGACTCTGTCGGGTTACTACCTACTTGCTTGCAACAAAGCAACACCAGAGATGAAAATCTATACTCTGAAAATATAAATCTTGCAAGCTAGATTGCCCTTCTCCCGTATTCAAATGTTGCGATATCGTTGGTCATATGTTTGTGTTAAAATGATAAGGAATGAAGGGGACTGCATATACATATAGAGTAATTGGGGAAGATTGAGTAATCTGAATGAGGAATCAATACTCCTTGAAGAACTAGACCCTGCACAAATAATTTACCAAGGAAAATAAGTTTTAATTCTACCAATGTGTCACCAAGTGTTGTCGCTATGAAAATGTAATATTCCAAATTTTACATCTATTTATTGGAATATTAGAGTTCTTAATTACTTTGATTAACTAAGTAAATAAATGGGTGGAGGGACCCATAACCCCTTAATATGAATAAATTCACTCCTAAGAGTGTGAACATGGTTAGTTAGCTCATAAATATACATCATGGAATAATGGAGAAGCTTATTAATGAATCAAAGAGTGGGGATCAAACATAATTAATAAGAAGAGCATGGAGAGATGAAGGAGTCAAATAAGATCATGGAAGAATCAAAGGAAGATCATAGAGCAATAAATGATGAAATGATGGAGAAAGTAGTGCATTAGTGAACACATAATGGAAAGGGTGAACATTTAATGCAAATATGATGAACATCGTAGAGAGACAACATAGTCAATATGGAGACCTATGTCCACATGTAAAATGCAGTTATGAGGTGGGAAAAGGCATGGGAAGGTTCAAAAACTATATAATGAAGATGAAGGCAACACTAGAGGCAAACTTTGTATTATGGATTTTTGATCTATTTAGATCTAGAATTGAGATGTGACATTTCTATGCACGATTGTGTTGTTTAGCTAAGTCTGCAGTGCTGTTTAGCACAGGGTGTTCCCGAGCGAGAGTCCCACCCTTACCCACTGGGGACTTCGAGTGCCTACTTTGGGAAGGTTATTCTAAGCTGCCATTCATCATCAGGCATTGGTGCCACATTGTTCCTAATTTCTGCAGCCCATACATCTTCAGAAATAATTCATTTCTGCATCAGGGTTTGAGAGGAGGAGGTTGTCCTTCAGTATTTCAGTTGAGAAACTGGTGAAGGATTCATCCTTTCACCTTGAGCATCAATATCAGCCTTCTAGCACTTCAGATCTGTATCAAGCATCAGGCCAAACATATCACACGTCCATGCAGCAACAGTCCCATCAAGGATTGCAAAATCCATTCCTGTAGATACTTTGGAGGAGGGAAGTTTCCAGTTTTTCAGCTGGAAATATTGTGAGGGATCTTCCCGTCACACTGTACTTACTATTTCCATCGTTCTTGGGCTGAAGAGACATATTTTTCACTAGGCATCAACCTCACCCTCCTAGATAGTGCAATTTTTTCAGCTGTTGTGTATGCAATTGTTGTCATCTTGAGAGGAGGAAGAAGAAGCTATATCTCAAGCTTCTAGCTTGGAGATATGAAGGAGGGATCAACCCTAAAAGCATAGATCTCATCTACAACACATTTTAGCCATATTACATCATTTTATTATTCAGATATGCATAACCCAACAGTCAGGGGATCAAACCCTAGGGAGGTGAATTTATGATCTTCTTAGATCTGGATTTCCTTTCTCGGTTATCTTTGGTTTCCATCATGTTAGGCGGATAAATTGTTCTTGCGGACAAGAAATATCTCCTTAGTATCACAAGGATATCTAGAAACAAATAGGACAAATGTAAACTACTTTCTCTTGATTATGTATGATTTATAATTTTCTATGATGAAGAAAGGACCTACCTGTGACCCAATGCTAGTTGAATTCTTCTTCCTTGTCGCTCCAAGAAGTCACCTTTTAAGATCTGCAAAAAAATACATGGAAGAGAATCAAAAGCACCTACAACATATACTAATTCACAAATCACAAATCACAAATCTATCTTAATGATTAAGGAATTTAAGAAATAAGTCATTCAAGTAAAGACATAAACAAATTATTGAGAAAATAGGATCCAATTGTATTATATTTAAATAAAATAAGGATTCTTACAACTACGTTCGCCTTGATGTCGTACAGATCCTTCAGGGGTCCGGAACAAGCGTTTTCCTTTTAATCTGACAAGCCCTTCCACTCTTTGAACCAGTCTAACTACAAGTATGTAATCGTTCTCGTAGCTAGAAAAAGAGTATTTTTCTTCATCAATTACCTTCTCTATTGTAGCTACCAAGTAAAAATCAAGTACTAAGTTTATACAAAATGTATAGAGAAGTTTTACATATATCAGCATCTACCCTTGAGAGTGAACCAAAGCTTCAATTTATAGGAGAAGGAAAGTGGTTATAGCTCCAAAATGGAAGGGATAGAGTCCTCTTCTCAAGGGATTAAGTTCCAAAGACCAAGGAATAGGCTCCTTTTATGAAGGGATGAATGTTCATGAATGGAGGGAGTGAGGCTTCGACTGGATAACGCCTTCTAGAAACTTCCAGCTGGGAAAAAATTCGACCATTTGGGCTTTTAGAATTTACTTTCACCTTCAATTTAACTTTTATAGGGGTCCGCACCTTTAATGAAGAAAACATGCGGTCGGCTCCACAATTTTTGGAGCAAAAGGGTGCGGTGCCATAGGTAAGGCTAAGGAAAAGTGTGGTACAAGTGTTTTTATGATTTTTAAAAGCTTTTCTCCAAATTAAAAACTTGGTTTAGGAACTTTAGGGTTGTAGAATTCTAAGGGAGCATTATATAGATATTGATGAACCCATATAGACATTAAAATGTCATGGTGAAAAAATAATGTGTAACAGATTTCCCCCTAAAGCACGAAATCTGGGATAATTCGAAGAGTGAAGTGCTTTATCATTCCGAAGATCAGATCATGGACACACTGGTTGAGACCTGTAAAAACATTCAATGCAAACATATATATATATATATATATATATATATATCATTGCTGAGGTAGGCATTCCCATACTCAAATCAAAACTAACTAAAATGTTCTGATATAGAAATGATTCTAATATTACATCAATAGTAGACACAGTATGGGCGCATCCATCTGTCTTGAATAGTCTACTGCATAATGAATAATAAAACTCCTCGCAGCCTGGATGGTGGAAACTAGATCCAGGGTCTTGATTTCTTCTACCCGAACTAGTACGATTCTATCCATGCGATTGATTGTGTCGAAGTCAAACATGGTAGAAAAAACTTGATTACTAGTCAATGATGTGAATTGTTAACAAGTGTGAGAGAAACCACCAATACTAACAATGGCTCTCAAAGTACTCAGTACAAACTATGAAGTGTGAATAAATGATTTGAAGTCGAACACTTCACGGAATCATTCGATCGAAGATCAATGATGTAATCTACTTTCGAAAGTGAGAAACCTACCATTAAGGCATGCAGATTCCAAGGTACTGAAGGATTCTAGATCAATTTCCTAGATGATATGCTGTCGTCAATAGAAAGTGACCCGTTGTAGGAAAGGCCACTGACTCAGGGATGGTCAATGCGAATGGAGACAAATGTTTGCAAGTGAATGGTTTATTTGAACTGTCCTCTTGAACACATAACAACACTGCAGATGGTTTGGTGAAAATTGACCTAAAGCCAATGCCCAGACTCTGGCTGAAGAATTTCAATGTGGTTTGATTAACTGATAGGAAAAGGATTTTCCCAACCCAGGTAGAAGTGTGACAAAAAGTGTCGTGTTCAAGACTGGTATACTTCTTTTAAACAAATTTTAACAACTGGATCCATTTTCTCTCTTTTTCCCCCACCATTTTTGGCAAGTACCTCTTTATTTTTGACAAGCTTGAGGAGGATAACATTTTCTTGCTATATAAGCTCATCCTTCGGATGAGTCCAACTTAGTATAAAATCGAATCCTAAGAAGGAGTGGTTCGTTCCTGTTTGTAATCGAAAGTTCCTTTACTGTTTAGTTTTAACGAGTCTAGTATAGGAGAAACTCCGTGTCTTTCAATTTTAGGTAGTCAGAAGAAAAACTTAAGGAAACTCCATGGGTGTACTTTTTCGTAAATTTAGTCTCTCAAGCCCAAAAAATGATAAAATAATATAGGAGAGAACTCTATTGAACATGATTATTCAACATTTACATTTTTCAAAAATAGTCAATTTCAATCTAGAAAAGGGGTAAACTTATATTGAAAGGACAATTTTTCATTTCCTTAACGAGTTCGAATAGTCAAGTACTCGAAAATCTTTTCATGTTTAGAGAGTCTGAAAAGGGCTTAAAAGAGAACTCCAAGATTTCACTTTTTCATAAGTTTTAACGAGTTCGGAAAAGGGATAAAAATGTACTCATGTGGCCGAATTTCAATTTAATTTATGAGCAGGAAAAGACAGAAAGAACTCGGCATTTTCATGTACATTTTACGAGCATGAAAAGAATAGCAAAAGAAGCTCGAGATTTTCATGAGTTTAATGAGTCTTGAAAATAATTACTGAAATAGACTCGAGATAGGTTTCATTTTTATACAAGCTTTAAACATAGGAAAACTATGCTTGAAAATGGTTTGTTTCATTTTTACACAAGCTTGAAACAAAGGAAAAATCATGCTTGAAAGTGGTTTCATTTTTACACAAGCTTGAAACAAAGGAAAAATCATGCTTGAAAGTGGTTTCATTTTTACACAAGCTTGAAACGTAGGAAAGTTGTGCTTGAGAATGGGTTTGAATGTCCCCCAAGGATAACTTACTAGAGCACATGCCCCCCAAGCTTCATTGCACTCAACTAAGTAGACTACAAGTTACTAATAACTGGATGGAATGAAGGTTCATTTACAAGATCAGATGAAAGACTCGATTTTGACTAGGAGAGGATTTTTTAATTTTTTAATGAGCTTGAAACAGGAAAAGAACTATGCTCATCAGTGTCTGGTTTCATTTTTTAACGAGGTTGACACAGTAAAAGGAACTCTCCTCATTACCCACTGATTCATTTTTTAACGAGGTTGACACAGTAAAAGGAACTTTCCTCTTAGTAACCTGTTTCATTTTTTAATGAGGTTGACATAGGAGAAGAACCATACTCATGGGACATGTTTCATTTTTTAGTGAGGTTGACACAGTAAGAGGAACTATCCTCATGGATCTATGTTTCATTTTTTAACGAGGTTGACACAGGAAAATAATTATCCTCATAATCTATCAATATACTCTCTACAATCTACCTACATAACCCACTGATTAATTTTTAATGACGTTGACACAGTAAAAGGAACTCTCCTCATGCCTGATTCATTTTTTAACGAGTTTGAATTAGTAACAGGAATTATCCTCACGGGAAACTGTTTCATTTTTTAACGAGGTTGCCACAGGAAAATAACCATCCTCATAATCTATGAATCTACTCTCTACAATCTACCTATATAACCTACCGATTCATTTTTTATTGAGGTTGACACAGGAAAATAACTCTCCTCATGGGTTTGTTTCATTTTTTAACGAGGTTGACACAGTAAAAGAACTATCCTCATGGGTCTATTTCATTTTTTAACGAGGTTGACACAGTAACAGGAACGATCCTCAACTACATGTTTCATTTTTTAACGAGGTTGACATAGTAGAAGGAACTATCCTCATGATGAACTGATTCATTTTGTAACGAGGTTGACACTGTAAAAGGAACTATCCTCATGACCCACTGATTCATTTTTTAACGAGGTTGACACAGTAAATGGAACTTTCCTCTTCATGGCTTCCAAGAGGTCTTCATTGGATGGAAGAAAAATTCTCTGGAAGGAACACATGTCAAGGGACTCAAAAGGGATAGGAACATCACGTTCAAATAATCCCATAGAGTTTTCCATGTCAATTATCGGATCTAAGTCAAAGGAAGTCGAGAAAACAGTGAGAGGCTCACTTGCATCGGTAAGTGAAAACATGGGACTGGTTGCCACATAATTAACTCATGGTGGGGTAGATGCCACCTTAGTATAAGGAACATTTAGGGGTGTCGGATTATTGGTAATCGAATCAAGACTAGTGAATGAAAGTTGGTCAACAGTCATAATGTTTCCATTGTGAGGGAAAGACATCACGTGAAAGAGTGTCGATACGACAACTTTAATTGCATAGACATAGTCTCGCCCAAGGAGTAAATTGAAATCCACGGGACCTTGAACTACCGTAAGATCAATATAGACAGTTTTACCTTCCAAAGTAATAGAAAAATTAGGAAGGATCCCTAAAGGTTCACTAATGATTATGTTAAAAGCTGACAGATTCTACATAATAGGCACAAGCTGAGGGGAACCCAAAGCTTTCCAAGCAGTTGAGGATAAAATACTAACAGAAGCACCTTCATCTACATGCGTGCGGTGTACATTCTTACCAGAAGCCTTCACAATGATTTGGAAAGGGATGGAAGAAGGAAGAAGAGGTTCTGTCAGTCTATTCCAATCAAAAGAAAAGGCCTTAGTACTTGGAGGGGTTTCTGTAGGAATAGGTGAAATGCCCCCTGGTGTAGAAGAATCTGAT
This sequence comes from Pinus albicaulis, assembly GCA_034641835.2. NCBI lineage: Eukaryota > Viridiplantae > Streptophyta > Pinopsida > Pinales > Pinaceae > Pinus > Pinus albicaulis. Next base: position 1,512,883,589 of record CM076584.1, on the reverse strand, counting down.
GTAACAAGAAGAACTTGAGTGGTATGAAGTTCACTCTCTACAGGGAGAATGGGATCGACTGAATGTGAAATTGAGTCGACCACTTGATCAACTAATGGATCATCAACCTCAGTGATATCAGTTTCACTCTCCAATGGAAGAGTGGGATTAACTGTACTTGGAATTAGATCAATCACTCCATCAGTTGAAGGTAGGTTGGGAGAAAGTTGACGGTAACCGGTTGGATGTTTTTTCTGTGGAACAGTAAGGTTTTCCAACAATTTTGAGGCTTCATCCATGTGAGGTAAAATATGAGTTTGATGACTCCCTTTGCATAACCTACAAGGAAACCTAACTTTACCCTTTTTTCCAGGAACCTGACTATCACTGGTTGATGGATCAATAGTAAGTTGATGGGATTTTTCTTACCATACTTCCAAGACCTTAGGAATACCAGGACAATTGATAAGGAAGTGGTCACCCTTACAAAGATTGCAAGGGAATTTGGGTTTATGATGCATGTTGGAGGTTTCTACAACATTACTAACACTTATAGCCATGGTTGACTGGTTGACTTTTTTCTTATCTTGCTTCTTCTTCTTCTTCCCTTTCTTCTTCTTCTTATCCACCTGGTTACTAGCGCCAAGTCTTTTACCAAGCGAAGAGGAAGAAAGGGAGGAAGAAATATTGGGCGAAGAAGGTAAAGGGTCAACATGAGGTTGGTGATGTTGAGATGGTGAACTCTGTTGAGGTGAAGCATCTGGTTGAGGTGGAACAATTGGAGTATTCAGGGCCAACGAAGTTGAAAATAACCATATCAGTAAACCTATTGTAAATATAGGTAATGACAATTTAGCCATATAAGGAGGACCAAAATTTCCAAAGCAAGGAAAAGTACTAGGATTCTCGTTAAGAGGGTTCCTTGGTTGGTAAATTCCGGTACAGTTACCATTAGATTCAACTTCATTGAATTTTATTAACAATTTAAAACTAAAATTAACAATTAACAATTCACACCTAAACAATTAAAATTCACAATTCACACCTATGGTCTCTAAAAAAGTAAAAACAAACAAATGAACACGCGCTAACAGATATAGGAGTCAAACCACACACAAATAGTATATTCCCGCACTAAAAACACTAGTTGGTGATGAAATCCAACATCGCAGAATTTTCATGCAGAAATGGCGGTTGGAACAGTTACCATGACAACCTGCTTAATGAAACAGATCGGTGCAAATTTCTCCACTTAAACCATCTCGAGTGAAGAGAACCCTCCGGAGAGTCCAAGTGAGTCTAGTCAAAATCTGCTCCAGGTACATTGGGACCTTCCCTCCACCGTCACCTTGGGAAAAATCCTAAATATTATGGCCACTAAGGTCACCAATGGGAACAAATATACCTGGGGGAATAGTCTATGATCTGACATAAACGCAAGGGTAGAGTAACTAGCTCAATCCCTTTGAAGGCTCCTTGACATAATCCAAGGTTTATCGACAAGTGACCCCAGGCTCCTCGATAATGGTCAATCTGAGGTTTACCGTTGTTAATACGTGTATATCTTCTATCATTCCCAATGAGGAAGGATTGATTACCTCACTGGTTCGGATATGATCTCATGCTTGACTCCTTTAGGAGGAGCTTCCCAGAGCATACATGCTACTATTGGATTTTCCTACTGCAAGATCGACTACTTGTTTGTTTTACTATCTTGGAGAGTTAACTAAAACCTATTCCAAGACACTAGCCTAAGCTATGTTGGTGGAAAGAGCCCTAAAAATGTAAAAAGTACTAGATGAATTTTATTAAGCACTATGTTATTTGGGTTGTTATTACTCAAAAGGTAAATGGATATGAAACCAATGGTGTTATGACCCGACCCAAAACTGAATGCAATCGAATATGATAATGTAATCTTTTCAATTCGATGAATCCTAACTAAAGTAAGGAGAGAGTTTCCATTCATTTCCAACAATGAAAAAATTGATAAATAAGAGAAAATATAAAAATTCTCTAATGCACTAATTTTATCAAGAAAAACTAATGCTAATCAATTCCATTTTTATTTTTGTATTTTAAAACAAGCATAAAAAAATGTAAATTAAAATCAAAGATAACTAATCGAAATCTACGATTGATTTTTTCAGAATGTAAACTATGCAATTGTAATCTATGTGCAATTCACTTTGAAAAGTATGCAAATGCAATCTATGCACATTTTTCATTCATATTTTGAAAATGAGAATTCTAATTATGCAAGTGTGATCTGTGCAAGAGAATTCTCAAACAAAAGATGATTCTAATGTAATCTAAAGAACCAATCAAGTGTAAGTAAATAAAACTGGGTGAGAGTTCAAAAGATCAAAAAATAAAAACACTCAAAGGCGATTAACACTTAGACACAATTTAGTTGAAAAATTGTTAAGAGACTGAGAAAAAGCTCGAAGTAATGACCAAAGGAAATCAAATTAAGAATTTCTCCAAAAAAGAAACTCAAAACACCCAATTAACTTAACAGTGGCTGATGAAACTATAAAATTGCTGAAAATAAATTCACACAAGGCTTTTGACAGTCAAGAAAAGTCTGGGAAAATACAGAGAATCATGTAAGTAGGTTCCAGAAAAGAGAATCTTTAAAAATTTCAAAAATTTTCTTGGGTCCACAGGTTTCAGTATAAAAAAGTGTGGTACTGCACTATTTACACAGAGAAACTGCGGAGGTTACCGCACTATTTTCAAAGAAAAATTGCGGAGGCCATAAAACATAAAGAAAAATAAAAAATTTCAAATCGAACTTTTCAGGGATTCCAAGACTAATTTACCCAAACCAGTGAAAACTAATCACAATCATAAAATTTCTTTCAAAAGTCAAACTCAAAGAAAAAGAAAACTAAGTTCTATTCCCCAGTGGAGTCGCCATTTTGTTAGGCGGATAAATTGTTCTTGTGGACAAGAAAGATCTCCCTAGTATCACAAGGATAGCTAGAAACAAATAGGAAAAATGTAAACTACTTTCTCTAGATTATGTATGATTTAGAATTTTCTATGATGAAGAAAGGACCTACCTGTGATCCAATGCTAGTTGAATTCTTCTTGCTCATCACTCCAAGAAGTCACATTTTAAAATCTGCAAAAAAAGACATGGAAGAGAATCAAAAGCACCTGCAACATATACTAATTCACAATTCACAAATCTATCTTAATGATCAAGGAATTTATGAAATAAGTCATTCAAGTAAATACATAAACAACTTATTGAGAAAACAGGATCCAATTGTATTATCTTTAAATAAAAGAAGGATTCTTACAACTGCGTTCACCTTGATGTCGTAAAGATCCTTCCGGGGTCCGGAAAAAGCATTTTCCTTTTGGTCTGACAAGCCCTTTCACTCTTTTAACCAGTCTAAATACAAGTACGTAATCGTTCTCGCAGCTAGAAAAATAGTATGTTTCTTCAGCAATTCCCTTCTTTATCGTAGCTACCAAGTACAAAGCAAGTACTAAGTGTATACAAAATGTATAGAGAAGTTTTACATATATCAGCATCTACCCTTGAGACTGAACCAAAGCTTCAATTTATAGGAGAAGGAAAGTGGTTACAACTCCAAAATGGAAGGGATAGAATCTTCTTCTCAAGGGATTAAGTTCCAAAGACCAAGGAATAGGCTCCTTTTATGAAGGGATGAATTTTCATGAATGGAGGGAGTGAGGCTTCAACTGGATAACGCCTTCTAGAAGGTTCCATCTGGGAGAATATTCGACCAGTTGGACTACTAGAATTTACTTTCTCCTTCAATTTACCTTTTGCAGGGGTCCGCACCTTTAATGAAGAAAACGTGCGGTTGGCTCTGCAGTTTTTGGAGCAAAAGGGTGCGATGCCACAGGTAAGGCTAAGGAAAAGTGCAGTACAAGTGTTTTTATGACTTTTACAAGCTTTTCTCCAAATTCAGAACTTGGTTTAGGACATTTAGGGTTGTAGACTTCTAAGGGAGAATTATATAGGTATTGATGAACCCATATATACATTAAAATGTCATGGTGACAAAATAATGTGTAACACATCATAGTGCCCAGATCTGAAATCTTAGCATCATCAGAGCTCTAGATCACCATATATCTACATTTCCCTTTCATTCAACAGATGTAAGATTATCATCAGCTGAAGCGAAAATGTAGTATACAACTTCCAGCAGTTCCAGTTATGCAGTGTTTTCTTTGGCATGATTTCAAGGTCATTCTAGGCCACTTTCTTGGCTTGAGTGATTCTATTTTATGCATTTCTGTATCTATTATCCATCTCCACAATGTTGGAGTCCCGTGGTTTGGAAAATTGGTATACCAAATGACAGGGTAACATGGAACCAGTCTTTGGAATCCTAGGACCTAGCCTTCATGGACTCGGAGAGGGATCTCTCTATTTTTTTGCAAATGATATGAACTTGTTTGCTTTGTATGGTTGATTTTAGGCTAGTTATTAAGTACAAGGTTTGTTTGATTGTTTTGGTTGGGTATAATGATCTAGAAGCATAGGTAGAATGAGGAAATCTCGAAGTCATTGGGCAATGGAGTCAAATGGAAGTCAAGATAAGTTCATTAATGGATCGGGGAGCATCATAGGGCAAATCTAACTTGGCCATGGGATCTTCAATTTTTAAGGGTAATGAGATGGAAATCAATTGTAAGAATGAAAAGTAGGGTAAAGGGAAATCAAGAATCCTTTATCACATGTACTTCTCAATCAAGGGACTTAAATATCATAAGAAATGAAGAGGCAATCAATAGACAGGGTAAAACATAAATTTTACAATCCATACTGTAGAAGATAATAATTCAAGACAAACTTTTCCAATGAAATATAGAAGGCGAGAAAATCATTTAACTTCTAGTGATTTCACTTTCAAGGACAGAAAACACTTAAGACACACACATAACTGTAATCAGAGAAGAGGGAACTCCTAACCATCCTTGATTGTAGTTAGGAAGATCTCTAAAACAATTAGTTAAGAAATTACAAAGGGTATGATCGAAACAAAACCTCTTTGGAAAATTTAAAATAATGGCACTTTAGAGAGAGACTTCAAAAAACAGTGTTTAAGTGGCAGCAAGTAAGCAGGGAAAACCATAAATCATGCTTGATACCAACTGTATTCAACTATTTATGAAATAAATAGGCTTAGGGGGTCTAGAGAGAAATTAAGAATTCTCTAAAATGTCCTAGTGGAAGAAAACATTAAGGCAGTGAAGAATAAACAGAACTAAGGTGCTTTCAGAAAACATTTCTTAGCCTAAAACTTTTATTCTACTGCAACATAGAAATATGGAAACATAATGAAATATGAAATAACAATAACAGATTCGAAGCACTTCACCAACAACCAAGCTAAGGGATCCAGTGATCTAGCCTCCTCCATCAACAAACAAATCAGGGTATCCACAAGTTCCAAGACATCAATTTCCTTTCGACATCCAAGAGACTATGTATTACTTCAAAGAGTCATCAAATGCTAGCAAGATAATGAGTTTAGATGCAATATTTATGCTGCAAATGAGGAGGTGAAGTTAATCTAGGGTTTGAGTGTCATTTATTACAGAGTTAATGAATTCCTAACCTTGAAGACCATGCAAGGCTTAAGGTAGGAATATCTGCAGATATTTCTCTAAATAATAACTTCTATCTTAACCCCTAAGGAAAAATAGGTGAAATATTTGACTTTAAGGCCTTTTCATAACTGTTACAATAACTTTCTGGTAGATATAAATATCTTTGATTCGGCCTAATAACTACTAAATGCTTTATTGAAGAAAACAAAACACTAGGTGGAACAAATATCTTTTGAAGGGAGTAACATCCACAAGCTGAGTCATTCGAATTTGTCTTGGGCTAATATGTCCTTTTTTTTATCTTTAATCTCTTTCTTTAAGCCTTAAACTCTGTCTTTATGTTTTGACTATCTGCTTTTTATCATACTTTCTTCAATCTGTTTGATATCTGTTCTGTTTATTTAATTATTTATTTTATTTCTTTTGATATTTTAGCCTTTATTATTTTTGTCTTTCCACTGTCTTCTTTCTTTACTTGACTTCTTCTTTTTGGGCTAATCCTTTGTTTTTATCTTCTGAACTGTGATTATCCTTCTAACCTTTCTGATCTCTTCCTTTCACTGTGTCTTCAATTGCTTATGTTGTCTATGTGTAAGGGTGGCCTTTCTTCATGGCATGAGGGTCATTCAATCCATGGATGACCATGTTTCATTGATGTAAGCATTGGTACAAACCTCCTTTCCATTATTAATTTTTTATGAGCATCCTGGATCATCATCCAGGTCCTCATTTATTTTAATTTGGCCCTGTGAAGTATGTTCATTTGTGTCTGCCATTGAAACCTGCAAAAAACATAACCAATTAGTTTTAAAACCTGTAGGAGGGTTTCACTACGTCTTCTAGGATTTTGGACCATCTAAGGGTGATTTCAGAGGAAGAGAGGGTACAGGGGGTAGGGTTCCGAAGGTGGAACCAGGTAGAAATTCAAATGGAGGCGGGGAAATTCGATTTTTGGCGCGGAGTGAAAAGGTGGTTTTGAAAAACCATAAGTGGTTTATCGTGCAGGTAATAGGCGGTAAATGGTTTTGGACTAAATGGATGCGATATGTCTTAGGATGAGACACATGGTGGGATAATACTACTCATTTTTCATGGGTTATAAAAACTTAATGCAATCACAACTTTATTTGCGATATTCATTATGGGCCGTCAGATCTTAGGATGGGAGATTAACGGTTAACGCACGTTGGAGGGGTGAAACAGTTGGTTGGGCTAGTGGTAGTGGAGGATAGGTGTCAGGCTATGGTTGGATAGTGGGGTCAAGCGAAGGATGGGGCTTGAGTTTAAATAATTTAACGAAATATGTGTTAATTTATAAGGTTTTTAGGGGGGGCTTCGGATATAATGAAATAGTGGGGCCTGCTCTTTAATTTTTTCAAAGTTAAAGGGGGTCTTTTATAATGTCATGGGGGGGGGGGGGTTAATAAAATAAAGAGAGAAGGCTTAGATCATAAGGGGAAATGGCTTAGGAAGAGCGGTTGTCAAGGTTTTATGAGAGCGAAGGGGGCTGGGGCTTTTAAGAGAAAAATGGCTTAAGGCCTATTTTTTGTAGAAAGGGCAGTTTTAAATAATAAAACAGGGTTTTACAGGGATCCAATAGGTTTAAACCTTAATTTAAACAATGAAAAAGGAATTTTTTACATTGTTTAATGCTTTTTAGAAGAAAATTGAGAAATGGAGGGGTCTATGAGGGCCTTTGAGGAAAGGGGAAAATGGGTTTTTCCGAGGTGTAGAAATTTGCTGAATAATGAATATTTATCCACCGAGATTATCCTGGTCACACACTAATTCGAATTCATGCATAACACATAACCTCTTCTACAATTGATCATCAATATGCGGAAATAGAAACAGTCGCATGCACACATAAACACAATATGTAATGGGGAAAGCTTATAGCTGAAAACCCCCAGCTATTTTGTATATTATAATAGAAGAGAATAGGTAACAATACATAGCACAATACTCCTCACAAGTACTCAGTACTATCTCCAAAAGTTACACACAAACTAGCTCAGTTTTGAACAAGTCACGGGTTCAAAACTTATCCACTGTTTGCCTGCCTCTACTCCGCAATCCAAGTTGGTGTAATGAGAGATCCAAGTTCGAATCTCCTTGGCTTGATCTGTGCAATCCTCATTGGCAATATCCTCCAATTCTTGTGCAAATCTCATGCACAACTAATGTCACAACTAATAGCAAACTCACCCTTTCATCTACCTCTTCCACTGGTCTTCACTGAACTGTCCATGCACTGCAGTAAACCGATGTGTTCTTTAGTTGAATAATGAGTTAATATTTAGTGAATTAAATAATATTTAATTCACCCCACTCATCTCTAGTGTATTAGCCAGTTAAACTAAATACAACTAGTTCAACTAAGTTAACCCGAACACAACTCCACCAACTATCTCATCAACTCCACCAAAACTCTGCCACATGAGTCTAACTGAAGTCAACCATGTATTAGCTCAACCAAACCCCTAGGAATAACATAATTCCTTTGTCAGATGCATGGGCCACATCCGTAGCTCCAACTGAAGTGTTGCAAGAGGATAAACTGAAGTTTATAGTCCAAATATTATTAAGGGTTAATAATATTTGACTGTTCTATTTTTAGACAGGCAGTCTAAAAATAGACTTCGACCTGTATGTCTAAAAATAGAGGTCCATATATTTTTACCAACTCGACCAATCATCCAAGAATAGCATATTGCAACTCCTAGACCATGCTCCATATGTCTAAAAATAAACATAGTCTAAAAATAGACTTTGCGCCAAAAATAGCCTGCGGGCCCACTTAGTGAAGGCGACTTCATTTCACTAAGCTCCATCATCTTGTTTCATTTTCAACAAGAGGAAGAAGGCCATGAATGAAGGTGAGGTGAGGTGATGAAATGAGGCAAACAAGCCAAATAAGAAAAATCCATTTTTTGTAGCAGTGGGGTATACCCTTTAGGAAGCATAGAGAGGAAAATATAGTGAAAATAGTTTAACTTAGGAAAATGAAGGTAGTGACATTTCTAGAACTCACAATATTTCTCAAATCTTGTTTCTAGAAATCTAGGATCACAATTTAGTCATCTTTTGAGATCAGCAAAAATTACTGATGGATAACACACATAATAAAATGACTCACCTATTTTGTCTATATCTGTGTTGATCATAACTTATGTGTACATAATCTATTGTTTCAAATATTGTGTTTTTTTATTACTGCATTCTCCCTTTTGGGATATTACAAAAGAGCACCCTCCAAAATTTTCCCTGTACTTGAATTTTGGAGCCTATTGTGGATCTTGCAAATTCATTCCCTAGTCACTTCTTGGTTGGTTGATACTCTGTTAAATCTTTGAGCTCCCTTCTTGGATTGTAAGTGTTGAAGTCACCTACTCACACATGGTCATACTGTAATAAATTAATTAGCACATTTCTTCACACAAGCTTGAACAAAACTAGAAAATTCCACCAAGACAATGCTTGTACAATTTTAAATTCATTGTCATTGATATTTTCTCACTTCTGGATGCGTTTGTACTCCTATTTTTGTGAGTTTTTCAAACTATCTGTTTTTTGCACATTCAATTTTGCAGTATTCACTTTCATGTTTTTTACTGTTTCTTTGGATTTATTTCACCTTAATTAGTGTCATTTCCATGTTGTATTCAAACTGGAATGTGTTTATTATTAATTTTCTCTTCATATAAATTTTTTCGTCTTTTGGCATGGGAAGTGTCACTTATCATGTAAAGTGGAGCTTTGGATTCTTTCAATGGGTAACTTTGGTGTTGATGAGTCCCTCTAGTCATGTAGACATGTTTTAGACTCATTCCCAAAGTTGTATGCATTGTCATACAAGTGTTGTCACTATCGTCGCAAAGTGTACCTTTAGTGTCGCACTTGGGGAAATTCGTCGCAATGTTGTCGCATTGGGAGAAGTATGTTGTTCATGTATTATGAGTGATAAATTTTGTGTCTTCAAATATTATAAGTTTGTGATCATGCTCAATTTTTGTCATTTTTCACTTTGGTCTCATTGATTCCACACTTAGCCTCATCCATAAAATCCACTCTCGGGAAACTTGACTTTACTCAACCCACTTGAACTATGCATTACACAGTCTCGGCCCTTAAGCCCTAAAATTTCCTCTTGGAACTACACAATATGTAGTCACAGTTCACAACCTTGACCCTTGAGCTCTAGAACTATGTAACAATTTCCTCCTAGTCAGCCTCAACTACACATTACGCAGTGTCAAGGATAAAGCCTCCTACATGACTCCTTGAACTACGCAACTATGTAATCTATGAGATTTTTCTCCCTATGGGACTACACATTGGGTAACTTCAAACCTCATGCCTCAATATTGAGCCCTAGTGTTGGAATTATGATGTATGTGTTGTCCTTGATGGAAAGCCACTTGGAACAGAGTGATAGAGAAATAAATACCAGTTAGTGACAGAGGATTCATAAATTATGTTTAGTATTTTAGTTTTTATGTATGGTTGTTGGCTTGAGGGGTCCTAACCCAAGTTTAGAATTGAGGTTAACTAACAAAACCCTCTTACTACTGGCCCTTTTAGCAGTGACCTACTTGCACAATTCAAAGTCTCACCCAAAGCAGTATGGGGGGGTGTTGGAACCAGGTTTCTGTACCTTGAGAGAGGTTTGAATGATGTGGGTGCCTTAAGATCCAAATAGCTGTAAACAGATCTTTGCAACAATAACCCTAACTAGTAAAATCATTTAGACATATTCAGTTTAAATATGCAGAATGTATTGCACAAGTTAATACAACAATGATAAATCAAATAGTAACCTTTAACACATCATATCAGAGCCTTATACCATCAGATCCATCCAATAAGAATTCACATAAACCCAAACAAAGTTTCGGAAGAGATCTATTTGCAGAAAATACATAAATCATAAATAAGATGTAGACACATTCATAACATAAACACCAGATGCATATAGAACTCATATATCTGCAACAATATTCCTTTATTTCTTATAAGTTTAGATCCTTCATACCAAACACTTCAACAACCCACGCACACAGTTAGCGGGGTATTCACACAGCCAGACTAAGGTATTCGTGCACACAGCCAACAAGAACCTTCTTACCTAGACAATCCGCACAAAATATCATCAAGTTTCCAGATCTAACATTCACATTCAAACTTATCCAAAAAAATGACTTCTTAGACTCAATCTATCCATATGTTTATACTATTAGCCTATGCTACTCTATGGTTTTCAAACCGTGGTTTGTGGCCCCTTGGTATACCCTTTGACCCATTACAATTCATGAGGGGCTTTGACAAAAATATAGAAAAACTGGCTAGACTTAGGGGACCCCTCTCTAGTAGGCCCCCAACACAATTTTGTGATTCTTCCCGAGTCACACTGGCACTGGATTCTTCATCTTGTTCTGGAGCTCCTCAATAGCAGCTGCAAATGGTGCCAAGACACCTACGCTTTAATCTGCTGTGCTCTGCATGGTCTCTACCATTTTTTTTGAAGTCAGCCCTTCAAGGGCCAAAGTGATGCTCTGCAACATCTGATTCAGGCTGCAGATTGCTAGATCAAGGTCCTGGGATAGTTTCATGGCCTCATCCTCCTATGGATTCATGTGGTTGGTGACTATTTTCTTCTTACGGTGGAGCTCCTCCACCTCATCCCGCAACGCTTGGATGGTGTGAAGGTGTGCCATTGTCTGAGCAGGGATGAATGTAGGCAATTCCCCCTACAAGTTGTCGAACTCCTGCTCCTTTGCGTGCAACTCTTGAGTGATTTTCTTGACTAATGTATCTTTTTGCACAAAGGTCCATAGTCCCATCGATTTTTATAGGAGTGCCAAACCTTTCTCTATGTCTTTGGAGATGATGGAGAATGTTGCCTTTACTTTCTTAGCCCATTTCATGCGCATCTCTGGGGGGGTCTCATGTTGCATCTTTGCCTGCAATGCAACAATATGTTGCTCAAAATCTACTTTCATGCACTGAATTTTGGATCAGGAAGCTTTGAGGGTTGCAACCAGGCTCTTAATTTTGGCTTGCGGAACTGCGGATGCCAAGATAACTACGTCTGGAATCTCGCCACATAACCTATCAATGAAATTCTCTATCTCTGTGCGCTGAGCTACAACTTCTTGTTGCACTATCTGAGCCTGGCTAGAGTCCAACATCTTTGTTGCGGCAATTTTCTCAACCTCGCTGATCTACTGTTGCACGTGAGCCTCTCTTCTTTGTAGTTCTATGGATATGAAGATATGAAGTGCATGGAGCTGCCCACTTGGTAGCTTGGCATGGTCGATGCCGACCTTTGGGCAGGTTTGGACCCGCGTGCACAATTATGCTTGCTCCATTGATACCACTGCACCCGAGATGGGGCAGATTCTGCTTCCTATAGTGGCGACGATCGAAGTAGATGGTAGGCTCGCTTGCATCAACTTTGCTTGATCCATGCTCACTTGCAATGTGTTTATTTTGAGCTATAATACCTACAAAATCGACTTTAAGGCTTCCACCACGACCTTGTATTGGGTCTCCATTGTGTTCCATTGTTCCTCTGATGCTGAAGCAATGACATCTACAATTTTGTCGAGGTCCTCCTCCGTTAAAGTAACCTCTTCCTCCTTGCCTGCCTTGGACCCATTCCTCTTCTTACATGACCCTTTAGATGTTTCTCCTCCATGCTTTGTGTTGTGCAGAGATTCAACACCATCTCCATCAAGCCCACACAAACGTTCAAGGTTCACTTCCTTGTGGTCACCTCCTAACTCCTGATATTTGTATTTTTATGCCTCTGGATCTTTTTCTGCTTCATTTCCCTTATCTTTTCTGCTTGTCTCCGTGCCTGGCTTTGCAGTATATTTTGGAGCTATGTCTTTCCCCGATGTGGACAGTGTAATGGGCTTTGTGGAGCCAAGCTCGATATTCCGTGAATTCGGCCATGTTGCAACGACGTGGTCAACTTTCACCTCTATGACCATGTAAGGTAAGGTGTACCAATTTGAGTCCTTGCGTGCCTTTATCATGACGTTATGCATGGTCACCTGAAACTCTGCAACACTTTTGTATTTTTCGTGCACTATTGGTGAGAGTCGTGGTCTGGAATGAAAAGCTTGAGCTAGCGTGCCTTCAAAAAGTACCCAGAAAATTTTGTTTTCCTCGACTCGCTAAGCGTTTGATGAGTCCCATAATTTTTCTTAGCATGCCCCCTCGCATATGCCGGGCTCGATTTCAGGAAGGACTGCATCAGCTGGGGTCTCCCATTCCACCAACACAATCAGCAAGAGAAGCCACAAGTAGTAGAATTGCTTCCCCAATTCCTGTACCTCGTGCACATTCTCCAAAAAATCCTCACATAAAAACCGTGACCAATTGTACAACATCCCTTTTTCACATTGCCCTGCCAAGGCAATGATGTGCTCGGGGACTGTTTTCGGTCGACACTTCCTCATAAGTTTACAGCTGAGGATGAGGGTGCCCATGCACACCGCTGGTTCAACAATGGTCTGGACCAGAAAGGCCCTCTTATCTCGTCCTACCTTATATTTTTCCTTTACCTCCATTGTTACCTTTGGCTCGTTACTCTTCCCGAATCCATTCATTGCGTGAGGCCCCTTCTTGGGTAGGTTGGTGATCCGATGGATCAACGTAATATCGATGGGAATTATTCCCTGAATCCACAACGAGCCCTCATGGACCAAGGCCAACTATTGGCACATGCAAATTCCTGTGATGGGGTACCTCCAAAAATATGGGGTCCTCAGCAGATTTATGACTCACGCATTGTGCAGCCTATGAGCCCAAGGCATTGGCTCCACCTTTGATACATCATCGTACATCACTCGTTCCAAGTAATTTTTTGGTGCAAGCTTTGAGAATGTTGCTTCAATGGCTAGATCATAATCATCAAATTTTATCTCGGGGATCTTTCCGAATATTTTGTCGTTCAGAGGGACATCTTAAGGAATCAATGACATCTGCAGATACTCCCACACAGTAACAATGTTCTGTGGCTTGCGCACCAAGGTATTTCACGACTTAACATAGGGTGGTCACCATGAAATGGGTGAGGGGCATTGAATGTTCCTCCATAATGTCAGGTTTTGTCATATTAGTGAAAGCAGTGATGCATAGGCTTGGGACAATATACTCCATTGGCATGATGTCTTCCTTCCCAGATACCATCCTAAAAGGTGTTTTTCCCATCAAATTTTTGCATGTTGTCCTGTAAGCCCATAGCACCGAAGGGATGCGCACATCCCAATCATCTCGGTTGGAAATACAGATCTTCGTGAGCACATTATCCAAAATCTTGTTGAAAGCTTCTACCGTGCCATTTTCCTATAGGTGATAAGGGTACTCTTCTTGTGATGGATATGGAATTCCTCTGTCAAAGCTTCAATTGTTTTTTTAACAAAATGTGTACCTATATCACTCATCAAAGTATTTGGGCACCCAAACCTGGTCAAAATGTGCTCAACGATGTAGTGCACAACAGCATCTGCAATATATTCCTTAACCGCCTTCGCCTCTTCCCACCTGGTCACATAATCAGGTGTTGTAATGATATACCGTGCTCCAGTCTTCTTTCCAGGAGGGTTGATCGGTCGAACATAATCTATAGCCCATTTGTCAAATTCCTGCAAGGCCATATGCGGTTGCAGGGTAATTTCGTCTCTGTGCAAAGGCTTTCCAGTTCACTGACATGCATCACAGGCCCGACAGTACACTTGTGCATCACTGTGCAGTGTGGGCCACCATAAACCGTCACGCAACACCTTCTACGCAGTGGCTTTCTAAACATAGTGGCCTCTTGCCACTCCTCCACGAGCCTAAGCCAATATAACCTATCTTTCATGTTCATATCTCCTTAATACTTCATATGCTCCTAATTTATACAACTGACCTGCAATTAGGGTGAAATCAGCTGCGCACGCAACCAACTCCTTCTTTTGCTGAACTGAATATTTCGTAGGCGTTGTTCCCTTGGTTAGAAGATCATGAATAATTTCAAAAAAGTGTTCATCCACCACATTGATAGAAAATAGATGCACATTAGGTAACCCTTCCTCTAGACTAGTTGGTTCTTCCCCACTCTCAATTCATGACAGATGATCATGCCCAACATTCAATCTTCTCATCTTCTTGATGATCTCAAAATCATACTCTTGAAAAAGAAACAACCATCGATAGATATTCCCCCCCCAACACAGGCTTATTGACCAGGTATTTCAAAACAGAATGATCAGTGAACATTTTTAAATGCCCTCCTATAAAATAGTGTCTGTATTTTTGCAGCGCGTATACCATGGCCAATCCTTCCATTTATGTAGTTGAGTAGTTGCATTCTATTTCAGAGATATTCCTACTAGAAAAATATATTGGATGATCAATGTCTCCTTCTCCTAGCTGTACTAAAACAACTCCAAGTGCTATACCAAATGCATCCACATGCACATGAAAAACCTTAGACCAGTCTGGGAATATCAAAATAGGGGCATTGACCATTTTCTCCTTTAGCAGCTCAAAGATCTTCTAACATTCATCATCCCAGAAAAATTCTACATCCTTCTTTAGCAACTTCTCCATCTGTGCAATGATCAGAGCAAACCCTTTGATAAACTTCCTGTAATAACCAATGTTTCCTAGGAAGAAGCGCATTTGTTTCTCATTGGTAGGAAATTCTAAGTTGATGATAACCACGATCTTGGCCGGGTCTACCATCAATCCTTGTTGACATACTATATGCCCCAAAAAAATCCCAAAAGGTACGCAGAATGTGAACTTCTTCAAGTTGAGAGAAATCTGGTGCTTCCTACAAGTGTCAAGCATCATGCACAGGTTCGATGCATGTTTCTTTACCAATCCGAACACTGTCCAGTCATAAAAATATACCTCCAAGAACTTATGCATGAATTCCTTGAACACAACCACGACCACAAGTGAGAAGATTGCAATTACATTTTTCAACCTGAATGGCATGACAGTGTATTGGAAAGAACCCCATTCAGTAGCGAAGGTGGTCTTGCCGCGGTCTTCTGCCACAATTCAAATTTGATGATACCCTAAAAATCCATCAGTAAATGAATATGCTTCTTTTCATCCTACATTATCCAAGATTTCATTAGAAAACAACGTAGGGAAGGGGTCATGCACACAAGCATCATTCAACTTGCACAAATATACACAAATCCTTATTTCTCCTTTGGTCTTTTTCTCTTGAACCACCATGGGGCTTACCCAATCAGATTACTCGACTGGTTCAATGATGCCCACAACCACCATATTTTCTAACTCCTCCTTTACTTTCTTCTTATATTTTTGGTTCAATCGATATGGGTACTGCTTGACAGGGTGCACATCTAATTTCAATGTGCTATTCATGACACCCAGGTCCCCCACAATTCCCTTGAGCTTCGAGAACTTTGTAGGAAATAGATCTTGATACTTTGTCAATATCTCTGCAATCTTTCCTACTCTATAATCATCCCAGTAGTCCCCAATCTTGGAAAATTTGGGTTTCTCTTCTGTCCCAATGTTGACTTCCTTCAATTTCAGAGGTTTAGTCACGTCCACCGTCCTTAATGCAGGTCTTGCAACTGCATGCTCTCCTTCTGATTCTGGGATATTAAAATTCCTTGGGTCATCTTCATTATCCTCGATTGAAAGATTTCTAAAGTTGACGATGTCTTGCATCTGTGCATCCCAGGACAGTGCAACGCACTCCTTACGGGGCCAAGATTCATCAAAGACCAAAGCATCTATGTCTTGCAGGGCTTCATCCAATTTTTCCGAGCCACACAAAGAGCCAAAAGTTGCTAGGAAATATTCAGTCATTGTATACCAATCTCGAGTAACTTGGTGTAGCTCAACTTCTAGGTACCAGGTAGTAGGTACTTGTCCCAATGAGTGGAAAAACCTATGAACTCATTTGTTCCATGTATTTTCATCCCATACCTATATCCACATGGCCAGGTGCTTGTGCAGATCTCCTTGACCATAGAATAATTGAATTGGTGTAGTGGATGGAGGTTCAAAGTGCAGAGTCATGATTTTTATACATTCCTCCCAGTCTTGGAAAGTTCCCTTGTGCATCTCCCACCACCACGTTGGAGTTGTGTGCATAGCCAAATCAAGTGCCCAGAACCTTCGCTCCTCTGGGATAGATTTTTTCAATGCTTCCAAAACTTCTTTGACACTACCAGAACCATAAAATTAGGGTAGTTATCTTACCTCAGAGGAGATGCACCATAATTTCTCTGTTATTTTTAGGCAGCGCAACACAGAGACATCGTGTAACCGTTTCTGCCAATTCTCCATTTCACCATTAGAATCGGAAAAACAGGAGCTATCCTTCTCCCAGTTCAACATTCCATCAAATGTAGGGTGTAATTAGTCTTCTTCCCAGTTAGCTTATAGATATGGTCAACATCATCCCCTTCGCGCACTGGTTCTGTGTATCGTTCTCCTTCTTTTGGATCTAGTGGGACTATCACCCGTGTACCATTATTCTCAAAAATCATACTTCTGTGCTTCAGATTGATGAGGCCTCCCAATTCAATGGCCCAATCCAATCCTAATAGCACAGGGTAGGGGTCTGCATCGTGCACAATTTGTATAACCTCAAAGTTAGCACATACCTTTACTCCAGCAATGTCTACCACAACTTGTGGAAGCCTGCCATGTGGAATGATATTTTGCCGATTGGCCATGCGTAGCTAGATGGTGGACCATTCCAACTTTGTCTCTCCCATTTTCTGCTAGGTTTGTTTAGGTAAGACATTTGCATCAGACCTAAGATCCAAGGGGACCTAGTCCATTTCATAGTCTCCAATCTGCATAGTCATGCACATCTCCCTATTCGTTCTCTTCTTCTGTTTATACACCTTTTTCACAGCCTTGGTTTATGTCCGTGACACCTATTTTTCTGCGCAACTATCTATCAGGGCCTGAAGATTATCTACTGCCTTTTGATTGCACAGTAGCTTAATGTAGGCTTGTAATAATGACTTAACATCATCATCGACTTTTGGCTCCATGGAAGTTCTTGAGGTGGATACTCTTGCATCAAAAAAATCCTTTCTGGCTTCAATGAAAATATCTTTTTCTTTCTGTGGGTTGAGTCTTTCCTTCTTGTCAGACACCTTTCTGATCAGTGGTTCTGCGGTAGCCTTCTCCTCATTTCCTCCAGTGGAAATACCGCTGCGTGTAATTACATTCATGCTTGGACCATCGTAGCATGGTTCAGCCTTAACCATTTGTATTTTTTGCATTGGCGTCTGTTGCTTTTCCTGCATTTTAGCTATTAACATAGGAAAATATTCAATTACATGATCAAATTACCTACAGTACCTGCAAGATTGTCACGCAAGGTTTGAGCAGTCACGTGCATAGTGTCCAACGTATCCATAGTTTTAAAAAATTAGTTTCCCTCTCCCTTGACCTATGCCTCTGCCTCTCCCCCCTCCCCGTCCTCTTGCTGGGGATCCTCCTCATTTGGAGGGAGATCCTGGTGATGACAGGTCAACCTAAAATCTTTAAAGGTTCGCTCTGTCGATCAAAAGGTCATACATTCAACAGTTGTGCTCATTTTGACCCACTGAAGAGTAGAATCTGCACTACTGTTGCTTCAACTGAGGTACATAGGCTCCTAACTGTGGGCAGTGGTCTATATCATGTCGCCCAACTACTCAACAATCGACGCACCATAGTGTGGGGGTAATAGGCTTAGCGACATCCCTCGAGCATAGTGGAATCGGTCCCACAACTTGCATATAATATGACAGCAGAGGGCACTGATCTTTAGAGTGGCCAGACACCCTGCACCATATGCACCAGACATCTACACTAGCTTCTTTACCTCGGTCTCTTCGCAAATTCTGAATTTATAAGTGCACAATTTCTAATTAGCTCTGAATCTATAGTGATCCAAATTGAGCATCGTCCCTTGGAGCAACTTATAAATTCATAGCAATTTCTATCGCTTCTTCCTACGAGTCAATATTTTACTGACCCATGGGCCCGTGTAGATATGGCAATAGCATGGCGATGAACAATTCCTTATGCTACTTTTCATCGTAAGCAAATCCTCCATTGTTGATGACTTTCTTTAATCGCTAGTCAGCTTCCCAAACTGATTCTGTAGGCCCTTGCTTAATATCTTTCAGTTCCACTACGCATTGAGAATACGATTTAGGCTTTAAGAACTACTACTTCAGGGCATCCTTGATATCCTGAACCATGGGATCCACATGTTGAGCAAGGTATCCCATAAACCAATCTAAAGCGCGACCTTCAAAGGCCATAACCAGTTGTACTCTCTTAACAACATTAGTAGTGACATTCTGCGCAGTCCACAGTGCATTCACCACAAACAAAAATTGGCCCATATGCTCATCCCCCGCACCCTTAAAGGTGCATAACTTCATCTGCGCGGCCATATCGTCTACAGGTGGGGGTGGTGGTGGGGTAGGAGGATTCTTACCCTTGCACTAATTTTATGGTGGCATAGCAAGAGGGCTAGTCTCATCATGCGTATCCCCGCTTCTGTTTAGATTAGGGGAGTTTCTCAGAGGACTGTATAAAGATCTATCCCCTTTCTGATTGACCCGATAGTATTTACCGCAACAAATAGTTCTTTCGATCTGATGAGGGGTCATTCACTCAATGTGGCTGCAAAAATTTCCTTTTCACACAATAACATCTTAATCAACAGAGGCAAAGTTTGTAAGAACTTACCCCTCAATCCCTTGAAAAATCTCATTTTAGCTTTAGAGTAGGACACAAAATGATCGACTGAAAAATCTGTTACAAACCCACCCAAGACACTATCAACCCAATGATCTACAGTTCGGGTAATGGAATTATCAGTCTCCTCCAATTGTTGGATCAATTCATGGGTCCATTGCATGACCTGATCATCCTTCCAACAGGTTTGGAATTCTGCTAACCTTGCCAACCACTCCTACAGTTTGTGTGCAAAGGTTACAAAGAAGATTTCATGCACCTCAATAAAAATATACTTATTCTTCCACTCTTCAGCAGATAGCTTCTTACTTCTGTTTTCTTTTAGGGAAAATTCGTAATTCTGTTTTTCAAACCAATCCTCAAGTTCAGGCTTTAATGGATACCAATGAATTCGCAGCATCACCCAACCTCTCTCAAAATTCTCCCGGTCTCAGCAACAGAACTATTTATTGGCTTGAGGGGTCCTGACCCAGGTTCGAAATTGAGGTTAACCAACAAAACCCTCTTACTACTAGCCCTTTCGGCAGTGACCTACTTGTGCAACTCAAAGTCTCACCCGAAGCAGTATGGGGGGGGGGGGTGTTGGAACCAGATTTCCGCACCCATAGATAGGTTTGAATGATGTGGGTTCCTTAAGATCCAAATAACTGTAAACAGATCTTCGCAACAACAACCCTAACCAATAAAACCCTTTAGACATATTTAGGTCAAATATGCAAAATGTCTTGTGCAATTTAACACAACAATCATAAATCAAGTAATAACCTTTAACACATCATATCAGAGCCTTATACCATCAGATCCATCCAATAAGTATTCAAATAAACCCAAACACAGTTGTGCAAGATATCTGTTTGTATAGAATCCACAAATCAGAAATAAGTTGGAGACACATTCATAACATAAAAATTAGATGCATATAGAACTTAGATATCCGCAACAAAATTCCTTTATTACTTACCAGTTTAGATCTTTTATACAAAACACTTCCACAACCTGCACACACAACTAGCGGGGTCCACATACAACAGGACTAAGGTCTCCATGCACACAGCCATCAAGAGCCTTCTTACCTAGACAATTTGAACAAAATATCACCAAGTTTCCAGATCTAACATTCACATTCAGACTTATCCAAAAAACTAACTTCTTAGACTCGATCTATCCATCTATTTATACTATTAGCCTGGGCTACTCTATGGTCCACAAACCGTGTTTTTCAACCCCTTGATCTACCCTTTTACCCATTGCAATTCATGAGGGGCTTTGACTCACCCCAAAGCCCTTGTGCAACACTTAACTATTACAAAAATAAAGAAAAATTGGTCGGACTTAGGGGACCCCACTCCAATAATGGTATTGGGTGTAAATGAGTGTAGTGGGTCCAGTTTGATTCTTGGTAAAAATTACCTAGAGTGGGGGGGGGGGGGAGGGGAGGGGGTTTGAATCAGTATTTTAGCAATAGAAATATACGCAGGTTTAGTAAATCAAAGTCGTGTACACACACAAGTATGAAGAAGAAAAGGCACATACATTTGGTGTACTATGATTATTAAATACCAAGGGTATTTACCATGGTATTAGCCCATAATATTGAGTGCAGTAATGGCTATTTGATCCCGTCAAAGACTACCACACGCACTAGTGTGGTTTTTGGCTCATGGTATTGGATAAGGCTCAAGAAATATAAGGAGGTGAAGATAAAAGTGTTAAAGTGTGCATGAGTGAGGGTGATTAATGATTACTTCAATCTGAAGTATATTTGCATGGTATATTTGATTGGTTGACCTGAAATAATTATGCACCTATGAATATAATGATGCATCAGGATCATTAGACCTGAAATGACTATGTATTGCAGGATTTTTTTACGGGTTTTTTATATATATGGTTTGACGCATATTTATTACAGTGAAAAGTGAGTATACACACGAAAATGTTTTATGGAGAGCACGTATGAAAACTAGTGTTTCTGCTGAAGAAGATGTCTGATCAGTTTATACAGTATTGTTGTGTTTCTTTTGTCTATCAATTAAGTCTTCATATAGATCTGGGTTGTTTGAGTATTGATGATGCTGCTAGTTGTATGTGATTTAAGATCAGTGATTGGTTAGTAGATTGGTGATTCAGTGTTGGTTGGTACAGTGATATTTTTAAGTTTTGATGTATGGTATTGGGCTTAAATGAGTGTAGTGCGTCTATTCTGATTTTTGAGAAAAATACTAAGAGGGGGGGGGGGGTGGGTGAATTAGTATTTTAAAAAATCAATTAAAATTTTATTTTTATGAATTTTTTACGTGACTTGAATGAATAATACTAGCATATGTACGTGACTGTTATTAAGGAAACTAGTGTATACCCAGTAAATTTATAATTATGATAACTCATCATTTGTTTACCTTAAACTAGTGCTTCATTGATTCATCAGTATGTTAATAAGCAGTAAACATGTGTATTAAGAACAAAGTAAATCATCACACATAAGCAACACACATGAAGACCAGGATTTAAGGTGGAAACCCAATGTGGGAGAAAACTGTTGTTGTTTTCGTCTCTGTCTTCAATATTTATTATAAAGAAAATTTCTTAAAATATTTTACTCACGCAGACTCATACCAGCACACATGCACCAACCCGCAGAAGGCTACAACCTTCACTCGTTCTCCAACTCCAACTGGAAGGGAGCTCCAACCCCCTGATCTCACTTACTAGCACCAACTAGAAGGGAGCTATGACCCTCTGATATCATTTATCCACACCCACTGGAAGGGAGCTTCGACTTCCTTCCTGAAGGATATAACCCTCAGACCATCCAAGGACCATGTTTCACAAATTTTCACAGTAGAGCCACCTTCTTCAACACAACACAACTTGTAGGCCACTTTTCATCAAATTTTCATACTCAACCCACTAACATCATAAAATTTGAAACTAATGACTGTACCAAAAAAATCACTGAAAACAACCACTGAACCAATCAATTACTGACAATAACCATTTTACCAATCAATCACTGTACAAATCAATCATTAAAGAAAAAAAATCACTTAACCAATCACCAAATCAAATCAAACAAAATAGTGAGATCATTGTAGCCATAACTAAACCATTAACCACTGCATCAACATATTGAATCAACTACAACGCTGATCAATCATATGATAGAATATGTATGCTACTTTACTTAAACGAACTTGCGTATATATGTGCTTTTCATGAATGCAACTTGTGCACAGATATCAACATAATAAATTCTAAACTACTGTCAATCTAATCCAGAGAATGACTTTCACACAGACATACTAATACATTTTGTCAGATCGCAGATTTCTGAACCTCAAACAGTTAACTGCATTATTAACATTCTTCAACAAATCAATACTCAATCAATTCAGCTTCAGAAACCACTACTAAACCTAGATCAACATGAATACTTCATCGACATGCAACAACAATACAACACTACTGTATAGACATATCAGACATGTTCTTTTGTAGAAACATTGTCTTTCATACATGTTTTCCATAAAGAAGTTTCGTGTGTATATGTAGAAATTATATAACTTATGTGTTATATGTCCAAGATTCTCCTGATCTCACACTATTTTAACTTCATGCAAAATACAAAATCTATTCCACCATTGATCATTTGCGGAAATTAAATCAAGATTGCAATGCACACATGAAACAATAAAAATTCACACACATTAATACAGTTGTTTAACGGGAAAGCCTGAAGCTAAAAACCTCAACTATTTGTATATAATATATGTCATAGAGATCGTGTAACAATCCTCATACAAAGCTGATCATATCAAGCTCTCAGTACAATACAATCGCTACACACTAATCAAGCTCGATCTTGCAAATCCATGCACCGATATTTGCCACCTGCTAGCCTGCCTCTACTACGCAATTCCTGCTGAAGAATGGCTCTGAATGAGTTTGAATTACTCCAGCCTTTTTCACGCAATCCTCATTAGCATCTCCACTGAGTGTTGGATGCAATCAATGCATTACTGTAGTCACAACTGATGGTCACACTTGCCCTTTCACCTATCTCTCCACTGGTCTCCAATGAAACTGCCATGCACTGCAGTTAACTGATGTATTCTTTAGTTGATTAATGAGTTATTATTTAGTGAATTAATTAACTAATTAATTCACTCCACTCTCACTAGTGTATCAATCAGTTAGACTAGATACAACTAGCTCAACTGAGTCTAACTGAGTTAAACTAAATACAACTCCATAACTACTTCTTCCAAGTGTGTCATAACTACGCCGCAGGTTCAAGCGAGTCCTCCATGCAATAGCTCCAGTAAAACCTCAGGAATAGCGTAATTCCTTCTGTCAGCTCTTGTACCACATCTGTGCACTTAACTGAAGTGCTCCAAGAGAATAAGATAATCTTTAGAGTCCAAATATTATTAAGAGCTAATAATATTCGACATATCTATTTTTAGACTGGCAGTCTAAAAATAGACTTCGCCCAAAATTTCTAAAAATAGAAGTCCATCTATTTTTCCAACTTGACCAACCATCCACAAATAGAATCCTGCAACTCATAGAATATGATCGACATGTCTAAAAATAGACTTTACGCCAAAAATAGCCTGCGGGCCCACTTAGTGAAGGCGACTCTTTTCACTAAGTTCATCATCTTGTTGAATATCAACAGTATACATGCTTTTCATGAACTGAACCCACGTATAGATCTTAGAATACTGCATAAAATATACACTACTCCTTATAATAAAGCTTGCATGTATACGCACCTAACTTTTTTCAAACATGTGTATAGATTTGTAATTTCCAACTTACACTTGCGTAGCTCATTAAAACTTCAGACATACCAGATCACATCACACACAACAATAAACACATGTCAAAAACCCAGATCTAATCAATCCATAAGAAGATCATACAATCCATAGTCATTTAAGGTCAAATGATCCTAATCCATGATTGTATTACAGGTGTATACTTATCTCAGATTAACCATTCATTAATATCCGATACCATGCAATAAAAATTTATATCAAAGTAATTATAAATCACTCTCACATATTCACACTTTAACACATTGATCTTCATCTCCTTATATATTTTGAGCCTTAGCCAATACCATGAGTCAAAACCACACTAGTGTCGGTGGTAATATTTGATCAGATCAAATAGCCATTACTACACTCAATATTGTGGGCTAATACCATGGTAAAAAACCTTGGTATTTAATAAAATAGGCACCAATATGTTCGTGACTTTTATTCTTCATACATGCATGTGTACGCGACTTTTCTTTACCAAACATGCATTTACACTACTTCGCTTCATCAAACCTGCATATGTATAGGACTTTTCTTCATCAAACCTACATATACGTGACTTCCCTTCATCAAAACTGCGTATGTGCACATTTTTTCTTCACTTAACCTGCGTATATTTCCTCAAACTTTACCTTCATCTTTCCTCTGCCACTAACTGGTATTTATTTCTCTGTCACATCTGAACTGGCCTGTAGATACATTATATTGACATCTTCATCAAGTAGGTTTCTATCGAAAGACAATTCATCGAGTAGGTTTCCATCAAGGACAACACATTACATCATAATGCCAACGATCTCCCCCTATGGACTTGATGGCAACCATGTTGGTGTTTGATCACCATAACCTGTATATACTTGTAAAACACATAAATCTAAGCATCAGTCAAACACCACGTTACTCTCCCCCTTTGACATCAAGGTAAAAGGGCCGACGAATTCCGAATGAAGGCTTATCTTTTCTTGTAGAGACATGAAAAATTTAGATCTAATCTGCACTATACTGACCATGCTCCCCTTGAGCACATGCTGAATCTTCAGAAATATTTTCAATGAAGTACATGACTCTATAACTCAACTGAGTATGACCTTTCCTATCACCAAGGACTCATAATTACATCAATCACCCAACCAAGTGCGATTACATATTTGACTCAATCACCCAACCAAGTGGGGTTACATAACATCATCTTCCCATCATGGGATTACATACATAAATGACTTGACCTTCAATAGTCCAAACATAACTAAATATTCTCACAAGATCATAGGTCTCTACATGACCTTTACATCAAGTTATAGATATGGAATTTATAACCAAGACCACAAGACTCAATAATGAGAAATCAAGACCATGATAGTCATCTGCAACCATCATATACCAAATAGGATCTGCACCATAAGTATCTTTTTCCCTTTGTAGGAATATCCCTAAACCATGTTCATCAAAGAAACATATTTTGGAACCAAGTATATCATCATGAAATAATATAGAGAACTGAAGCATCATACCATATAACATGACTAACCACCATATACATGCATCAACAACATATGTGAGAACCAATAAGTAATATAAGACAATGTAGCCATGTCTCCAAGTATCATATAATCACATCAATAAACATGTCTTCATGATCCTTGAAACAACATCATATTCTTGCCCTAATATGCAAGAAGAATTCTCATACCAAAACCACTTCATCAATAATCAATATATATCAACTAATCATCCCTCTGATCTCTTATCACCAAGGTCTTGATGTTTTAAAATTATTCCTTTTGCATAATGATTATGCAACATGTGTAGGAATCAAGCAAAACATGAATAATTCATCATAGTAGTCATCAAAAACAAGATCTGCGTGTTATTTCTTCATATCTAAATCATTAGTCATGCATCAACTCCACAAGTACATATAAAGATATTCTTCTACAAATATGATTAGGGCTCATACGTAATCTCATCATAATCAATCCATGTATCATGAAAACAATATAACATTATTCGAATTACTACATGAGCATCATGAGCATTAAAGGATAAGAAAACATAATGCCATCAATGCATCATTAGCAGAAAGTCTAATGCTCCCCTGAACCTGAGCTACATGTACACTCTCACATCAAAGCATATTCTTCAAACATAAATTTCATATTGTAGCAACTCATAGATCATCATTACTCAATACCACATCAACATACTGTAACCATCAACATTAGAACAAGAAATCAAAATAACTGTTTGAAGCATCTTAAAGTTTTTTTTAGTCTGTCCCATTTTTTTTCTATCAGAGAAAAACATGCGTGATTTTCTGTATAGGAACTCACATACATACATGAATTTATTTCATGAAATCCGCATACAGAAAGTGAAATAATAAAACTTCACAACTTCATCTCCCCCTGAGTTTGTACAATCTATACTTGTCTTTTGTTATCACATCATATTCACTGTCAGAAATATAAACAATCAATATTATCAAAACAACCATGTGGTTCATTATCAAGATAACTTATATCTATCTCCCCTTGAGATTATATATGACTGATCCCGAGGACCTAAATGTCATCTTCTTGTTCTTAATAGGTCATGTACCTCACATTATTCCTGCAGTCACTGTTAACATTATTCTTTCAAGAACAAAGGACTGCAAGTGGGAACTGTCTTCTTTGAGTCCGAGTCTGAATCCTCCTTATATCTGCGAGAATTTAGATCTTTAATCACATATAATTTTTCTGCATTTTTGTATCCTCTTGTTATGATTTTTCCTATTTCTCTATACACGACCTTGCATTTGGTTGATGTGAGCACAATTACATTTATTTTATCTGCCATTTGGACTACACTTCAAATAATTTGTTTTAGGCCTTGCAATAATAAAGTATTGTAGAAATTTATAGAAATTCTGTACCAATGGATTCAATCTGATCTTGTGATGTACTAAAGCAAGATACTGAATCCTTCTCTACTATATTTTCAGAATATAAAACACGATCTCTCAATCACATGCAAGAAAGAGAAAGAAATTAACAATCACACAACAAAAGATGTATCTAGGGAAATAAACTGCTCAAAAATCCTCTATCATATATTGTACAAAGTCAAAGAATCATGAAACAATAAAATTATTTCTCACATTGAGAAAATCTTGCACTCTCTTGACTGTTCCACTTTGATCCTGCTCAAAACTGACGAGCAATTTTGAGGAAACATTGACAAACACTTAGCCAATTCTCAGCCTCTACTAAGCCCAACCTTTCTCATGTAATCCCTATGGAAATAAATCCTTATTAAATAGGAAATTCAACCCTCCTTTATTGCGCAATCCATCATGGACTTCTTGTGACTTTATAATTTCGCCCGAGAAATTTGATAATAATACAACTGCTAGTTATGTTCCCTTTAACCTCTGTCTCAACTGGGTCTTCATCAAAACTGACATGCATGCAGCTATTAATAAAAAATCTTCAACTATCTTATTGATCACTACTTGTGAATTAAATCTAATTTAATTCTCTAGACCTCTCACTAGCTCATCACTCAGTTAGAATTAGTTAAAATGATTTTAACTCAATTAATATGAGTTAACTAAGTACACTCACACCACACTAGTGCATTAACTACAACTGGACTCCTAAAATATTATAATCACTCTACATGCTTCATATTAGACCCTCAACTTGAAATTCTTTTGCTAACTCGGTCTTCATGACTTAGTTAACTCATACAAGTTGTTATGAGATGAAATTACAATTTATTTTCTAATTTATTTAAGGGATAATACATTATACACACACATTTAGCACTAATGTGTAACTGAATTTCTCAACAATGTGTGACTAGAATCCCACACTAGTATGCGGTCAATTTTTTTCCTTTATGGTTTCCAATTTCACTGTTTCTTGTTGAAAAATTCAACGCTCCCTCTCAACAAGAAAGGAAGTCAATATATCCCGATCCGGTACCTTTGGAATGTTCTACATGCAACACTTCTCTAGTGTTGTGTGTACCTGCAACTCCTGAAACTGAATATCCTTCTAAAAACTAAATCAATATAATGCATCTGTCATCAGAGTCTTCTTACTACTGGATCCTACTGCACCTATCTACTGGACTCTCTACATTGCTGCTAACATCTGCATCCATGCCCTCTACACTGCTGCTAACTCTGATCTGTGCTCCAGAATCCGACATCTATCACTCTGATTTATATCTTCCTAACATCTGACTGCATCAATCTAACTGATCCTTCTTGCTACTTCTGTACAGTGGGCTCCTCGTAATCAGGTTCGGTCCATGAGACTCACCATCTCAATCGAACCTGCCCAAATTTCATCGTGGGATTATATCCGCACATCGCCCCAACTCTCACCTAGAGGTATAGCTACATGTACTCCCTCTTCCCATCTGCCTCAAAATTTCCCCCTCCTAGAGGTCTCTACTTGAGTGGACTCTTCCACTTGGTCTTCTCTCTGCTTCTCCAATTTTGGCTGCTCCACAACCTTCTCAGAGCACTTCTAAGGCTGCATGTTGAGAGATAATTTCTCCCTCTCAACCACCAAGTCATTAAGCAATGCTTTGCTCCTCAAATATTTTCATGCATCCTCGACCTCAAGAGCATATGGGTTCTTGAATATTACACCGATTTGTTTCACCTATCCCATGGCTATGTGTTTAAGTAATACATTTGCTTTTCTAAACATCACATCATAACCACAGTCTTCCAATATCGCTATGGAGACAAGATTATTCCTTAGGCCCGGAACATACAAAACATCTGCCAATCTGAGAAGGGAGACAGACTCCCTCTGAAAGGTAATTGTACCTATGTTGGTCGCGCTATACCTCCCGTCATATGCAAACTCTATGTTCTGTTGGAGGTCCTTCTCCTCCAAGTCACTGAAGAGATCTTTATTCCTCGTCATATGGAACAAGGCACCACTGTCTAGATACCAAATGCATCCCATTACAATGCTAAACATGTATGCAATGAGATTAAAATCAAGCTTGAATTGTGAAGCTAATGCTTCACTCGCTAAAACTGCATGCTCCTTCTTGTTGTCCTTCTTCTATGGAAAATTTGAGGCATAGTTCCCATTCTCGTGACAATGAAAACACTTGATCTTGGACAAGTCACTCTTGCCCTCTTCACCTTGGGAATTATTTCCCTTGATTTTCTTTCATTTTCTGACTAATGCACAATCTTCTTCTTTGTTGGTGCTAGAGGTCCCGTCTCTGGTGCTTCGACTTATCTCTTCTATTACCAAGTCGGACCACAAATTCTCCCAGTCTATTAGCTTCTCCATCCCATTCATAGAGTCTTGGTAACTATGCCAACTCTTGGGAAGTCCTAGAAGCGCTAGGCTCACCAAATTATCCTGGGCTACGATCACACCAACACTTCCAAGCTCATCTCAACTTTGAGTTAACTTCGCTAAGTATGTTAGTAGCATCTTGCCCTCCTCCATCTTGATCTTTCTAAGCTTTTACTTTTTGGCCAACTTCCTGTGGTCATTGTTATTCTGAAACATATCTTTCAAGGCCTTCCAAATAGCATATGGAGTCACCTTCCCATGGAGAATCTAGAAAATATGATCTCGAACTCCCTCTAACAAGATCCTTCTCGCATTTTCTACCTTCTTCTGTCGTGCATTAAGAAGTTGGGCATCTGTTGCTGCGGGCTTGAGAATATCAGTATCTATGAATTCATTCAAATCATCCTCCAAAACTGCCTCCATCATTTCCTTACATGCAATATAATTCTAATTTCCCTAGAGTGCATATTCGAGTCTCAAGCCATTGAAAGACATCTTGATCTGGTGCTGGATCCTAAATAATAAATCTGCAAATTGGAACTTGTTCAAGACAAAATCAATTTCTTCTCTTCTATTGTGATTTTTGGCTCTATGATACCATATATAAATTTATAGAAATTATATACCAATGGATTCAATCTAATCTTTTGATGTACTAAAAAAATATAATGAATCCTTCTACTATATTTACAAAATATAAAACATGACCGCTCAATCACATCCAAGTGAGAAAAATAAATTAACAATCACACAACACAAGATTTATCTAGGGAAAGAAACTTCTCAAAAACCCTCTATCATATATTGTACAAAGTCAAAGAATCATGAAACAATACAATGATTTCTCACATCGGGAAAATCCTACACTCTCCTGACTATTTCACTTTGATCCTGTTAAAAAATAACTAGCAATTCTTAGGAAAAATTGACAAACACTTAGCCAATTATCAATATCTTCTAAGCCCAGCCTTGCTCACACAATTCCTATGGAAATAAATCCATATTAAATATTAAATTCAACCCTCTTTGATTGCGCAATCCATCATGGCCTTCCTATGACTTTATAATTGCGCCCAGGCAATTTGCTAATAATACAACTGATAGTTATGTTCCCTTTAACCTCTGTCTCAATTGGGTCTTCATAAGGAATGGCATGCATGCAGCTATTAACAGTGAATCATCAATTATCTAATTGATCACTACTTGTGAATTAAATCTAATTTAATTCATTGGAACTCTCACTATCTCATCACTCAATTAGAACTAGTTAAACTGATTTTAACTCAATTAACTTGAATAACTGATTACACTCACACCACACTAGTGAATTAACTGCAACTAGACCCCAAAAATATTATAATCACTCTACATGCCTCATATGAGACCCTCAACTAGAAATTCTTGATCTAACTCACTCTTCATGACTTAGTTAACTGATGCAATATGTTATGAGATGAAATTACAATTTATTGTCCAAGTTATTTAAGGGATACATAAATTAGACACACAAATTTAGCACTAATTTGTAACTAAATTCCTCACTAATGTGTGACTGGGATCCTGCATTAGTATGTGGTCAATTTTTTTCCTTTCTGGTTGCCAATTTCATTTTTTCTTGTTGTAAATTTCAACAAGTATCAATTTTCTTTCTATTTTTGTTATTTCTAGCTCTACCTTTCCCAAAAAATTTGTTGGAGCATTATTTGAAAGAATAACCTTACCATATTAATTTTACTTGAGATATTCCATATTAATCTTATCACCAGTCATGTGATGAGAACACCCACTGTCTATGTTCCATTCATCTTCATTTTCAAATGCACAGAGAGCAAGAACACATCTTATCTCTTCTTCTTTCTTCTTTTTAGGAGGAATGATGGTGGATCCATATTTCTTCGGTCTTAAGATATCATATATTTTTCTTCCATGTTGCCTTTGGTGATTCATTGATATGTTCCTGTATTCTTTTTCTATGTGCCCAAAATTGTTACAAGAATAACATCTTATGTGATTGGAAAAGGGAGGAGACAAATCATAGTATGTTTTTTCATGTTCCTTCTATTACAATCAACATATTTATGAACAAATTTGTTGCATGAAAAAAATATCCCTTAAAGAAACCCAAGTACCGGGGACCTGATGGTCTTTCTATGGAGTGGATATTTTTCTATGAACAAAATAATCTTCTTCTGCAATTAGCTGCAACATGTCCATAATTATGACATATCAAGCATTAAATATTATTTATCAGAGGAGAGAATCGATTGACACTTCTATAGATAGGAGCGAATGATTTCCTTTGAGGATTCATGATCATTGATTGTTTATCAATTTGGATTTTTGTGTTTTTAAACACGTCAGGTTTTGCATTGTTATCCTTTGGATATTTAACACTAGCTTGTGAAATAGATTCTCCTTTAACAATTTCACGAAAACCAAGGCCAAATTTAATAGAGGGATACCTTTGACTACTAACAATATTATCCATAATCTTAGTACTATCTTGAAATCTCAAATGTTTATATTTTTCTTCTAAATTACCTTTTAAAATGTTTACCTCAACCTTATTTGGTATTGCTTCTTCATACCTTCTTCTACCCTTCTTCCTTCTTCTACTTTCTCTTTTAATTTGGGAATCTCTTCTTTCAACCCATTTTCTTGTTCTTCAAATGTTTGAAGTAGTTCTTCATTCCACTTATATTATTTTTCAAGATCTACTCTTAGAGAGACGATCTCGGCTTCAAGACCTTTGTAATACTGGTTACATTCCATAGAAACATTTTTTGATTTAATATGATACTTGTTATCATATTCTTGTAACTTGTGTGATAGATTCTCTGATGAACAATATTCCTCTGGGATTTATTCATGGATTTCTTGTAGTTGTAATATGCATAACCTTTTTTAATGTTGAATCACATATGCTACAAAATCTGTCACTTAAATCCTTATTTTTCTTTTGTAATTCCTCTTCTAATGGGGGAATCTTGGTGTATCCATTGCAAACTAAATACCAAGCACCACAATTCATTAGATTGGACTTCATATTTTCTTTCCAGTGTTGATAATTACCCTTTCTTAGAATTTGTATATATGCATTGACCATTGTTTTTGACTTGCTTTGATCTTCTACTTGTAGAGGTGTTGACGGGAAAATCTGTCGACCATTGCTTAGCGCGACCTTCGAGAGTGAGGAAGAAAAGAAAATAAATCAAACCTTCATCGTAAATTTCGTAGCACTCACCAAAGTCACAGAAATCTAAAAGGTGTTGGGTTATGGATACTACGTTTTCACCATCGAATTTTAACTGGGACAAGTGATACATAATTTCATCAGGGATGAGACATCGAGGCTCATAAAACTCTGACAAACATCTCGAGAGAATGATTTGGGAATGATCCATTACAGATATGAGATCAACTGCAGGCTCTAAGGACTCAGCTTGTCATCTGGCCCTCCTTCTAGCGCCAATTATGCTGACGGGAAAATCTGTCTGGCCAATAGCAGGGGATCTCTCTGGTAAAAGGTCCCAATTAGACCTTGAACCGTTTGGAATAGGGATCCCGTCCGGGGTGTGGGTCCGGCTACCACTGATTTCTCCTTTCTTTGGGTCTCGCTTAAACTCTATAAAATAGTGGATACACACCTGATCAAATGATACAATACATATGATTGATGCATTAAATATACACGTAACACTACGAGTAGCAAGAGGAAATAATAAAGCATGAAGACCGAAGGAAGTGTTGTTAACAACACTTCATTAGGGTCATGCTTGTAAACTGTTCTAACCACGAAAGAAACAATTCCTCATGGCAAGAACACCCTTCACTTCCTAAAAGTTTTAAATGATAACACAAATGCTAATAAACAAAGCCATCAGCGTTCGTTAATAAAGTGAAATGAAATCAATCATCATTAACATACTTAGCAAACTTTTATGCAAATGTGATATGAATTAAAGATATAGTTCCCTTAATCTAAGATGTTCAGAAACTGAAAACATGATAATCAATAGCGCTCATACATATGACGACACCAGATCCGCAAAGGGATTTTTAAAAATTCTTGTATTCATGCCCTAATGTATAATCCTTTGGTAATATAATGTACTCAGCTCGAGTCCCAAAAAAGAAGGCCTTTTACAAGTTCCCGAAGGAAGCATTTATAGGGCAAAGCTTGCCCTTTGGGCTCCCTGACTTTTCACTTTCCCGACTGTTGGGTTGCCTTGCGACCCAGTCTATTTTGCGACCTGCGACCTGAGCCACTGTTGCGACCTGCGACTTGACTGGGTTCTGTGACCTTGTGGCCTAGTCGCTGGGTCACAGGGTCGCACCGTCGGGCATTAATAGGGGATGCGACTTAGCGACCTGGAGACCTATGCGACTTGCAACCTTTGGGAGTTTGAACCTGTGACCTCAAGAGATTTTGTGAATTGCGACCTCCAGCCATCATCGACCTGCGAACTCGAACCATCCCTGACCTGCGACCTCAAACAATCCACGACCTGCGACCTTGGGCCATCCGCGACCTGCGACCTCGAACAATCCGTGACCTGTGACCTTGGGCCATTCGTGACCTGTGACCTCAGACCATCCGTGACTTGCAACCTCTAACAATCCACGAACTGTGACCTCGGAGAATCCGCGACCTGTGACCTCGGCAGATATGCGACCTAGGGCCATCAACGACCTGCAACCTCGGCAAATATGTAACTTGCGACCTTGGGTAGATCAACGATTTGTGGCCTTCTTGGGCTATCATTAGATTTTAAAGCAATATTATTTATCCCACATCCTTGATTTGAAAATAGGCCATCTTGCTTGCTGGGAAAACTCCAACTCATCATGCAAACCAATAGCTTCCACCTACAGTCACATAGCTTAGGTTACACATCTTCATGATCTAACATCGATACTAAGAGCATGTTTGAATAATTGCAAGAATGAAAATAGTAAACTTAGACCCCTTTTTGGTCACGTGTGGAGCTAATGAATCATCAGAGAGAATGGCTAGGGTAGGCTTCCTCTATGCCCTTTCCCCGTCAGGATCATAATCTTTCCCATGCACAAAGTTCTCTTCAAATGTTGGATTGAATTTCTCGATAGGCCTGGGCTTCTTCATTCGCATCCTCAATGGTTGTCATAGATTTTATGATCATTAATTTTCCCATTTATTAGAGAAGCAATACTTGTCATCTTCAATCGGAGAGTCTCAGGTGTCTTATTCTCTTGACTATTTCGTGCAACAGGGATACAAGGATGCAAATGCTTCAAGGAACGAAACAATGTCATGATATATGTTTGCAAAACCTCTCAATGTTTCCAATACAGAAAGAACTATGCCACCCTATATATGTTTGAGTGGAGAGGGGCGCATCATCACTAGTCTCCATGATCATAGCAAAATCCA
Source organism: Pinus albicaulis (assembly GCA_034641835.2). Lineage (NCBI taxonomy): Eukaryota > Viridiplantae > Streptophyta > Pinopsida > Pinales > Pinaceae > Pinus > Pinus albicaulis. The sequence continues at coordinate 1,512,848,682 of CM076584.1, read as the reverse complement.
AAGGTTGAGGTAAAATGGATACCCCACTTGCAAGATGCAGCCAAGGTCTATACTCTTGATGCTCCAACAAAAGGGGTAGGGCATTTCACTTCATCCCTCTTTTGAGGCCCTGCTTAGTATCTAACGCGGACATCAACAGAGCTTGTAGAAAATTGACAGCCTCGGGACAAAACCTTCGAGCATCTTTGTTAACTGAGAGAAACGTGGTGCATAGGAATTTTCCAATAGCGACATCCCATCCTAAATTGATGGGGAAACACATAAGATACTCTGACATAAGTATAAAATCAGGCGTCATAAAAGCGTGCCAAAAATCAGAAGGACATATTAGTGGCTTTTCATATGCAAGGACAACAAAACACTGCACAAAAACACCATAGAATACTCGCATTTTATGATGATTCCTTGCAGCCAAGCTAATCGCATTGCATGCTCGAATACGAAAAATTGCATTTTGTAATTGGGGTCGCGCAGTCGGAGAATCTCCTTGGTCGCAGCTTTCCTTGGGCACACCATTCTGTGACCTTGCGACCTCGGAGGGGTCGCATAGTCGCATGGTTGCATTTCCTTTCCAGCAGCATGCATCACGACTCAGCGACCTAGAGGGGTCGCGCGACTTTATCTCCACTTGGGCTGAGATTTCAAAAGGGTCACAGGGTCGCTAATATCATCAAGTCGCACTTTGTCGTTGCCTCACAGGTCTGTGACTAAGCGACCTGGGTTGAACTGCGACCTCACGGGGGTCGCATGGTCGCAATTTTTCTCGCATATGATGTTCACTTGTGATCCTATGCTTAGCCGCACTCAAAGAATTGGCTGTCTTCATCGTGCATTGGCTTAGGTGCAATGTCCTCTCCTGCGTTGAACCTTGCTTTCATTTAATGAATGGAGTGGTTTTTTCTGGTTGTAGTTGCAGGAAGGAGCGCACTCTGACAAATCCCTTGCCCTTCTAACGGTGATTCATCGATGGATCAATAATTTTAACCATGCATCAAAATTAATAACGAACAACTTCTATCTCCGCGGTGGTAAGTCAGGTTGTAAGCAGACAAACACCATTTCCATGCTGTATTTACATGATGTTAACAAAACCAGTCTTCCAAAGAAAATATAATAACGTCAATCTGCTGGATATGCATTTAGATGTGAGTTAGTTATTTCACGCCCTCTTTGGAAGCATGGATATGAAACATGTTTCGGTCATGACAACAAATTTTTTTTTAACTTGTGGATCTTTTTAATATAATGATTTAACACCGAACACCAAGCCTCCTTGAATCAACATCTTCGATTTAATTTTCAAGGTGGAACTTTTATGATTGTAATAGAACATTTCTCATCTACTGTATTGAGGGATTTGTCATTCTGGAAATAATGTTCCATAGCCGTTACTGCGTTGGTTTGATTGAGCGTTTCGTTTTTCCTCGCAGATCTGTATCCTACGGCAATGACAAATTCGACACAGCTGAATCAATGTGAATGCATTCTAGATGGGATTATATTGCCACTCTTATGGTCTCATCCGTGCTGGAAAATAACAAGATTGCCTACCTCCACTGAAACACTAATTTAGTGACACGGTCCACGTGGTGTCGTGCATGGGCAGTTACAAAATATCGTTAATGCATTCCTGGGAGGCGTAACGCTTGGAATTTGGGAGTAGCTGGAAATTATGTGGAAGAAAACACCGTGAAGAGGCCCCTCTCAATGTGGAGAGTATTTCTCGTCCAAGTTAAAATAACAAGGAATAACAGATCATGTGCCAATTTTATGTAGCGAAAACGACGTGGAAAAAAACCCCATGCGAGAGTATGTTTTGTTAAAAAAAAAGGAAAAAGCTGTGAAGAAGGGCACGAGGAGACTAAATTGAAACCATGCAGAATAAGAGATTAGTTGTCAATGTTGTGCTCATCCACCAGAACGTTTCACTTTTCCTCACAAATCCATACGTTGTGATTCCCTCATCCACAATAGATGACAACGAACACTTCCCATTTCCACTAAAACGCCAATTAATGACATGGTCCACGTGCCCAACAAATAGTCGCATGGTAGTGGTATCGAATAAATAAAGAATCACCTCACCTGCCGTAATTGCTAGAAGACTATCCCTGGGTGATATATCTTCTTAACTAATGGGATATCAATTTCTCATTGGACTTTAACTCACGTCCCTCCACACCTTAATGTCTTCGTTGTTATTCAAACGGTGTTTGCATCTCCATATGCCATGCCAACCATTGCTTTATTATGTGCGTATTATAGTTTTTTTTTCCTTGTATTCGATATATGTCCCTTGATTAATCCGCGATGGAAGATTAAACTGTTCAAATCACCCTTCTTCTATTCCAAGTACTGCACAACCTTCACGTGCATTGACACTGCAAGACCTTACTGGTGTTGAATCTTCCAAACATGGTTTCACAATGTGTTCACTAATTGCAAAGTCCTGAAGACGTCATATGGGTGTATGTGTAAGGATCACCCCAATGGCAGGTGACAGTATCTCACTAGCTTCTTCCCTGAATCTTAGCTGCATCAAAAGTAATGACTGGAGACATTTTGATTTTTTCATCTGAAGGTTCTCTACCTTGTTGACCCTGTATATCAGAGAAAATTCAGAAAGCTTGACCTTGCCCAGCAGATAAAATATGGTTCATTCTACCCTAATCCCTCATACACATAGGAAGCGCACTATGGCCACTTCTGCACTTTAAGAGTCATTCTTATTCATCGATTGTGTCAAAGATTCACATCTCGATTGAAATATGAAGAATCATGATCATCTTTCATTCCAGACTATAACCGTTTCCTTTTCAAGGTTCCATATACTTACGACCCCAGAGGTACCTTCAGCTACTAAAAGAGGTTGCTCATCAGGATCCCACCAAATGATGTGGAAATGAGAATTTGGAATGTCGAGTGTTTCTTACAAAAACCCTGTCGCATGTACCATATTGCAGATAAATTCCTGTTGTTATTTCAAGCCACCATCAACGTTTATCAATATATATCTGTTTGAGTCAGGTAACCCTTTCCCTTTTGGAATGAAAATACACATCCAGAATGGCATGGCTCAACCGTGATTGAAAACTCTCTAACTGATGCATTCTTATTGTTTTAATTCCCATTTCTTTCTCCTAATGCGATGGTGATATTGCTTGTTATACCAACTGTGGGGTCAACCTGTATACAACATTATAATATTAACTAGTTCAAGTTTACCCTTTAAAGAACGATGCCTCCAAATGATTAACATCAGATTATAAGCTTGTTGAAGTACCCAATCCGAGTGCCTAAACAATCCATGGTGCAAGATATTTTAATGTAAATGCAAAAAGTTTTCATTCGAATACATGCATGGCAATCCCTTCACACATGGCACGATTGCAGCAACAACATCTGATCATGATGGTGAGATAGCTCATGAGGGTCTAGGGATAGGTCACAGACTACACGTCGGGTGAAAGACCTTAATGGCTAAGCGAGCAGCGGGGGAACCCGAAATTTTAAATATACCCAAAATTTTGGGTGGTGTTTTAGTGGCTAAAACAAATGGCGAACCACTGGTAGAGTCCAACATCTCTGTCAATATCACAACAAAATTCTGAGCCAAGATAGTGATGCAAGGGAATATTGAACAAGTTCTGTGGGGACCCTTTGAATTACTTTGGCCTTTACAGGTATGCCCAGTTCTTGTGCCTCAGCTAGGTCTCGCTAATCAGAACACATCCATAGAGAGTTCACAGATGCCAGTAGCTTGTTGATGATGTGAAGAGAAAGGCAGCGGGTTTATTATTCTCAGGATTTTTTTTGAAGTAAGTTTCTGGTGTTGCTCTGCTGCCAGCAGGCCTGGACAGTACCCTGGCGGAGTCACTTCAAGAAATCACAAACGTTGCTCCGCTGCCAGCGAGCCTGGTCAATACCCCGACGGAGTCATTGCGTTACCTCTCTGCACAGGAAGCCTTTATCAATCCTTTACCCTTATTTGTTTCATGTGCTTGCAAAACTTATTTTCACATGCTCGTGGCACTTATTATTCATGGACGGATGAGGGATCCCGACTTATTTTACGAGCAAGAGAGGTTGTTCCTTGTTTTACAGAAACTGGAAGATATCCTGATTTAGGTTTGCCCTTGTGCCAAACCTTCACATCCCATTCACCATAATAGGCGAAGCGTGCAAAATAGATCATTAAGATGTCCAAGACTATGCTGGGCACAAGGTTTAGGCTATGGGTATGGGCCATTCAAACTCATTAGGTCTCTCATAAGCAACCGGCTCGTGTCTCCCTGGCTAATAAATTTAGACTCATAGGAATCTTGTTGAGAATGCGACTTCGATGACTTATCCTGCGAGGAAGCTGCCTCTTGAGATAGCCACCACAACCTCATGCAAAAAATGGGATTATTATTTCAACAATCGGGGAAAAACAAGACCGCAAGGTGGTACGGTTTCAATGGGGGCTCGTGTAGTGGCAAGCGATATGACAGAAATGATGTGAGGAAGAGAGTGTACAACGTAATGTAATAGGTGAGGCTCAAGATGCAATGCAACGCCATGTGCGAGAACGATCAACCAGTTGTAGGTGGAAAAGAGGTGCAATACAAGCAATGATTATTTATGCGGCAACAAGCAATTGAAAAGGAAATGAAAGGAAAATACTTCTAACATGATGATGCCTAAGATATCAATCGTAAACAATAATAGCAAACACACTTTTAAATTATAAAGTAAAAATTTGGCAACTAAACCTAATAAAAAAAAATTTGAACTAACAAATTTTTATTAACAGGTCCTAGCTAGCCTACACCTAAAACCCTAGCTTAACCAATGATGTGGTCGGGTTATGTGAAATCAGCTTTCCGGTGTAGCCACTGCATTAATTCCCGACCTGCAAGAACAACAACATTCATAATCAGAGCCAGCATATAAAATCGTGCACCAACAAAAAGACTTACCTGAAGAGCATGTGCAATAGTAAGAATATCATGGATACTTACCAAGGAACGTGCCAGAATAGATTGTGCAAGCTGAATTCCACTCTCATCCTGATACACAGCAATATGTTCTTGAAACTCTACATTTATAAATGACAGAAATCCATTCATGCACAACCTTAGGTTCGATGGGAGGGGGGTAAGACATTGCCTGTTTACGAGTATATTCATCAGGTAAGATCCGTCGAACCAAACGGAAACCTCATCATGGTGTTGAGGATGATCAGTTTTATGGAATGGAAACAATAAGCACGTGCCAAGCGAATTATAGATGCTTGCGCATCCAAGTGCAGAAACCCTAGTTTTGAAAACCCTAGTCCGAGGTTGCTCCTGGAATGTATCAAGGATATGGCAATCTGAATCCACTTTTAGTGGAGGCTGCAGTTCCTTACCGTTTTGAACAAAATCCGGACCTTTGAGAGGGGGGTTTCCAAATTTTGACGGTTTTGCAAGATCAATAGGAGAATGGATGTGATCATGGATTGTGGTGAGTTGCAAAATGTCAGTGGGATTTGTATCAATTCGACCAAATGTTTGCACACTAATAGATTGATAGATCGATGTATCAGATTCTTTAGATTTTCCAGGATGGGGTGGATTTACCATAAGGTTTCCGGGCAGTTGAGGGATTTGACAAAAATCACATGTTAGTGCCTAATTGCAACTGGTACTGGCTGGGCAAAAACTTGACAGATTAGAGACAATGGCTGGTGTTTTCTTACCAGCGAATAAATTTGGGTATATTGGTTGTTGCATACCAACTATTGGGGGACAGGAATATGTGCTCAAGGAAACCTCATTAGAATGAAAAATCCACCTAGACGAAATGATATCCGACATGGTGATGCTAGGAGGAGCATGGTACTTGGGAGTCATTATTTCAGAAACCCTAAGCTGAGAAACCCTAGTTGGAGTTGTTGGAGGGGTCTTGTCAGGATCAGAAGGACTAAGGGTAACAGCCTGCAGATGCGGAAGTGCTTTGATTTTCTGATGGGTACTTGAATCTTTCCAAAGCGGATTATCAAATTCTGATGTCTCCATATGGTCAGCAATGAGATACGAGTGACAGTCCTCAGCGGTATTAGTGAATATGTTTTCAGATAAGCAGTGATCGTTGTAACCGTTGATACGATCAAGTTGGGTACCTGGCATGTTAGGCTCTCCGGGGGTTACCAATTGGTATGAGTCAATAGAGGGGACATCTTGAGGTTGCCCATACAGGAAATCACTCCTGTGGCTGTCTAAAGATTCCGAGTGAGAAATATCAGATCTAAAAGACTCATCGATTTTGAACTGTGATTGTGAAACACCATCTGCGTGCTTATGATTGTCACTAATACCAGTATAAGGAAATTTTGAATGTCTGGAAGAAATTACCGGTGTGGCGGACTTGTGAAATAAATCGTGGAATAATGAACGAAAAGTTTGAGCCGCAGGGGTCTTAACCATACAAGGTTTTTCAATATGCACACTCGCATCATTCAGAGAAAAAAATGATCTGGGAGGCTCTGTGAGGGGATCAACCTCATCTGGGATAGGATTCGATTCATAATCAGTATGTGAATCAGATTTAGGACCGTTTCCAAGGAGACATCGAGTGGGCTCGAGGTAGGTTTCATGAACCAACAGAGATAATGTGCCACTATAGTTTTCAAGCTTTGATTCGACAGGGTGCGTGAAAGATTCAAAGGTAGTATAATAGGCTTTATCCTCTTGCGAGTGTCTATACTTGCTCATAACTTTCGAGGTCACAACTCCACTACCCGACAACTCGGGTGGAGGAGCAAGAATATCACAAATAACATCACTCTCCTGGGAGGCCGGAGTGTGGTCTAGACTCGGGGAGATGGACAAGGAAACATTGGGGACGCAGTCTGAACAGCTGGCAACTTGCGGGTCATCATAGGGAACACTAGGATCAGGCTGGGTTGCTACTTGAAATTTTTCAAGGGAAACGAGGATCACATACGTGAACTGTTCTCTTAAAAACTTCCAATCGACATCCTTTTCAGGGAACTCAAAACAATAATGAAAAAATATGATAGAGAATTCAACTAGAGGTTCCTGAGGTTCCATTCTGATGTCATTTAACTTTATTAATACGCTCTGAAAATCATACCTGTGAAAAGCTTATTGTAATTCACTGGCGAGTTGTTCAAACAAATGGATGGAAGCTTCCGGCAATGTACGGCACCATTGCTTAGCGCGACCTTCGAGAGTGAGGAAGAAAAGCAAACAAATCAAACCTTCATCATCAATTTCGTAGCACTCACCAAAGTCACAGAAATCTAAATGGTGTTGGGTTATGGATACTTCGTTTTCACCATCGAATTTTAACTGGGACAAGGGATACATAAGTTCATCGGGGATGAGACATCGAGGCTCATAAAACTCTGACAAAAATCTCGGGAGAATGATTTGGGAATGAGCCATTACAGATATGAGATTAAATGTAGGCTCTAAGTGCTCAGCTTGTCATCTAGCCCTCCTTCTAGCGCCAATTCTGTTGACGGGAAAATATGTCCGGCCAACAACAGGGGATCTCCCCGGTAAAAGGTCCCAATTATACCTTGAACCATTTGGAATAGGGATCTCGTCCGGGGTGTGGGTCCAGCTACCACTGATTTTTCCTTTCTTTGGGTCTCGCTTAAACTCTATAAAACAGTGGATACACACCTAATAAAATGATACAAGACATATGATTGATGCATTAAATATACACGTAACACTACGAGTAGCAAGAGGAAATAATAAAGAATGAAGACCGAAGGAAGTGTTGTTAACAACACTTCATTAGGGTCATGCTTGTAAACTGTTCTGACCATGAAAGAAACAATTCCTCATGGCAAGAACACCCTTCACTTCCTAAAAGTTTTAAATGATAACAAAAATGCTAATAAACAAAGCCATCAACGTTCATTAAGAAAGTGAAATGAACTCAACCATCATTAACATACTCAACAAACTGTTATGCAAATGTGATATGAATTAAAGATACAGTTCCCTTAATCTAAGATGTTCAGAAACTGAAAACATAATACCAATAGCGCTCATACATATGACAACACCAGATCCACAAAGGGATTGTTCAAAATGCTTGTATTCATGCTCAAATGTATAATCCTCTGGTAATACAATGTACTCAACTCGAGTCCCAAAAAATAAGGCCTTTTACAAGTTCCCGAAGGAAGAATTTATAGGGCAAAGCTTGCCCTTTGGGCTCCCTGACTTTTCGCTTTCTCGGCTGTTGAGCTGCCTTGCGACCTAGTCTGTTTTGCGACCTGTGACCTGAGCCACTATTGCGACTTAGTGACCTGACGACCTCTGCGACTTGCGACCTTTGGGAATTTGCGACCTGCGACCTCAAGAGATTTTGTGACTTGCAACCTCCAGCCATCAGTGACCTGCGACCTCAGACCATCCACAACATTGACCTCGAACAATCCGCGACCTGTGACCTTGGGCCATCCGTGACCTACGATCTCGGACCATCCGCGACCTGCGACCTCTAACAATCCGTGACCTACGACCTCAGACAATTCACGACCTGCGAACTCAGAAGATATGTGACCTGCGACCTAGGGCCATCAGCGACCTGCGACCTCGGCAGATATGCGACCTCCAACCTTGGGCAGATTAGCGAGTTGTGGCCTTCTTGGGCTATCATTGGATTTTAAAGCAATATTATTTATCCCACATCCTTTATTTGAAAACAGGCCCTCTTGATTTCTGGGAAAACTCCAACTCATCGTGCAAACCAATAGCTTCCACCTGCAGTCACATAGCTTAGGTTACACATCTTCATGATCTAACATTGATACTAAGAGCATGTTTGAATAATTGCAAGAATGAAAATAGTAAACTTAGACCCTTGTGTGGTCACGTGTGGAGCTACTGAATCATCAGAGATAATGGCTAGGGTAGGCTTCCTCTGTGCCCTTTCCCCATCAGGATCATAATCTTTCCCATGCACAAATTTCTCTTCGAATCTTGGATTGAATTTCTATTCACATCCTCAATGGTTGTCGTAGATTTTATGCTCATCAATTTTCCCATTTTGTCATCTTCAATTGGAGAGTCTCAAGTGTCTTATTCTCTTGACTATTTCATGCAACAGGGGTACAAGGATGCAAATGCTTCAAGGAATGAAACAATGTCATGATATATGTTTGAAAAATCTCTCAATGTTTCTGATACAGAAAGAAGCATGCCACCCTGTATATGTTTGAGTGGAGAGAGGTGCATCATCACTAGTCTCCATGATCATAGCGAAATCCAAAGGTTGAGGTAAAAAAGATACCCCACTTGAAAGATGCAGCCAAGGTCTATACTCTTGATGCTCCAAAAAAGGGGTAGGGCATTTCAATTCATCCCTCTTTTGAGGCCCTGATTAGTATCTAACGTGGACATCAACAGAGCTTGCAGAAAATTGACAGCCTCAGGACAAAACCTTCGAGCATATTTTTTAGCTGAGAGAAACGTGGTGCATAGGAATGTTCCAATAGCGACATCCCATCCTAAATTTATAGGGAAACAAATAAGATACTCTGACATAAGTAGAATAGTAGGCGTCATAACAACGTGCCAAAAATTAGAAGGAGGACATATTAATGTCTTTTCATATGCAAGGACAACAAAACACTGCACCAAAACACCATAGAATACTTGCATTTTATGACGATTCCTTGCAGCCAAGCTAATAGCATTGCATGCTCGAATACGAAAAATTTCATTTTGTAACTGGGGTCGCACAGTTGGAGAATCTCCTTGGTCGCAGCGTTCCTTGGGCACACCATTCTGTGACCTTGCGACCTCGGAGGGGTCACAGAGTCGCATGGTCACATTTCCTGTCTAGCAGCATGCATCGTGACTTAGCGACCTGGAGGGGTCGCGCGACTTTATCTCCACTTGGGCTGAGATTTCAAAGGGGTCGCAGGGTCGCTAATATCATCAAGTCGCACTTTTCCCTTGCCTCACAGGTCTGCAACTAAGCGACATGGGTTTAACTGTGACCTCACGGGGGTCGCATGGTTGCAATTTTGCTCGCATCTGATGTTCACTTGCGATCCTACACTTAGCTGCACTCAAAAAATTGGCTGTCTTCATAATGCAATCATCATTTGGCTTAGGTGCAATGTCCTCTCCTGCGTTGAACCTTGCTTTGATTTAATGAATGGAGTGGTTTTTACATGTGGAGGAGTCGCTCGATCGCGCAATCTAGTTGTAGTTGCAGGAAGGAGCGCACTCCGACAAATCCCTTGCCCTTCTAATGGTGATTCATCGATGGATCAATAATTTTAACCATGCATCAAAATTAATAACGAACAACTTCTATCTCCGCGGTGGTAAGTCAGGTTGTAAGCAGACAAACACCATTGCCACGTTGTATTTACATGATGTTAACAAAACCAGTCTTCCAAAGAAAATCTAATAATGTAAATATGTTGGATACACATTTAGATGTGAGTTAGTTATTTCACGCCCTCTTTGGAAGCACGGATATGAAACATGTTTCGGCCATGACAACAAAATTTGTTTTAACTTGTGGATATTTTTAATATAATGATTTAACACCGAACACCAAGCCTCCTCGAATCAGCATCTTCGATTTAATTTTCAAGGTGGAATTTTTATGCTTGTAATAGAACATTTCTCATCTACTATATTGAGGGATTTGTCATTCTGGAAATAACGTTCCATAGCTGTTACTGCGCTGGTTCGATTGAGCGTTTCGTTTTTCCTCACGGATCTGTAGCCTACGGCAATGACAAAGCTGACATAGCTGAATCCATGTGCATGCATTTTGGACAGGATTATATTGCCACTCTTATGGTCTCATCCGTGCTGGAAAATAACAAGCACTTCCTGCCTCCACTAAAACACTAATTTAGTGACACGGTCCACGTGGTGTCGTGCATGGGCAGTTATAAAATATCGTTAACACATTTCTAGGAGGCGTAACGCTTGGCATTTGGGAGTAGCTGGAAATTCTGTGGAAGAAAACACCGTGAAGAGGCCCCTCTCTATGTGGAGAGTATTTATCGTCCAAGTTAAAATAAAGAGGAATAACAGATCATGCGTCAATTTTATGTAGCGAAAACGGCGTGGAAAAAAACCCCATGCGAGAGTATGTTTTGTTAAAAAAAAAATGAAAAAGCTGTGAAGAAGGGAACGAGGAGACTAAATTGAAACCATGCAGAATAAGAGATTAGTTGTCAACGTTGTGCTCGTCCACCAGAGTGTTTCACTTTTCCTCACAAATCCATACGCTTTGATGCCCCCATCCATAATAGATGACAACGAACACTTCCCATTTCCACTAAAACACCAATTAATGACACGGTCCACGTGCCCAACAAATAGTCGCATGGTAGTGGTATCGAATAAATAAAGAATCACCTCACCTGCCGCAATTGCTAGAAGACTATCCCTGGGTGATATATCTTCTTGACTAATGGGATATCAATTTCTCATTGGACTTTAACTCACGTCCCTCCACACCTTAATGTCTTCGTTGTTATTCAAAAGGTGTTTGCATCTCCATATTCCATGCCAACTATTGCTTTATTATGTGCGTATTATAGTTTTTTTTTCCTTGTATTCGATATATGTCCCTTGATTAATCCGCGATGGAAGATTAAACTGCTCAAATCACCCTTCTTCTATTCCAAGTACTGAAAAACCTTCACGTGCATTGACACTGCAAGACCTTACTGGTGTTGAATCTTCCAAACATGGTTTCACAATGTGTTCACTAATTGCAAAGTCCTGAAGATGCCATATGGGTGTATGTGTAAGGATCACCCCAATGGAAGGTGACAGTATTTCACTAGCTTCTTCCCTGAATCTCAGCTGCATCAAAAGTAATGACTGGAGACATTTTTATTTCTTCATCTGAAGGTTCTCTACTTTGTTGACCCTGTATATCAGAGAAAATTCAGAAAGCTTGACCTTTCCCAGCAGATAAAATATGTTGCATTCTACCCTAATCCCTCATACACATAGGAAGCACACTATGGCCACTTCTGCACTTTAAGAGTCATGCTTATTCATCAGTTGTGTCAAAGATTCACATCTTGATTGAATTATGAAGAATCATGATCATCTTTCATTCCAGACTATAACCGTTTCCTTTTCAAGGTTCCATATACTTACCACCCCAGAGGTACCCTCAGCTGCTAAAAGAGGTTTCTCATCGGGATCCCATAAAATGATGTGGAAACGAGAATTTGGAATGTCGAGTGTTTCTTACAAAAACCCTATCGCATGTACCATATTGCAGATAAATTCCTATTGTTGTTTCAAGCCACCATCGACATTTATCAATATATATCTGTTTGAGTCAGGTATCCCTTTCCCTTTGGGAATGAAAATACACATCCAGAACGGCATGGCTCAACTATGATTGAAAAATCTCTAACTGATGCGTTCTTGTTGTTTTAATTCCCATTTCTTTCTCCTAATGCGATGGTGATATTGGTTGTTATACCAACTGTGGGGTCGACCTGTATACAACATTATAGTATTAATTAGTTCAATTTTACCCTTTAAAGAACGATGCCTCCAAATGATTAACATCAGATTATAATCTTGTTGAAGTACCCAATCCGAGTGCCTAAACAATCCATGGTGCAAGAGCTTTTAATGTAAATGCAAAAAGTTTTCATTCGAATACATGCATGGCAATCCCTTCACACATGGAGCGATTGAAGCAACAACATCTGATCATGAGGGTCTGGGGATAGGTCACAGACTACACGTCGGGTGAAAGACCTTAATGGCTAAGCGAGCAGCGGGGGAACTCGAAATTTTAAATATACCCAAAATTTTGGGTGGTGTTGTAGCGGCTACAACAAGAGGCAAGTTAGAAACAATGGTCAATGTATATGTACCAATGTCAAGCATATATAGTTATCAAAAATGAGTACGTGATATACACGTATATCCATTACTAAGCAAAGTCATGCATCTAAATTCAGCAAAGGAAATATGGGACAAGATCATATAGAGCTATGAAGGTGATGACAAGGTAAAAAGTGCTAAACTTCAAACTCTTAGAATTCAATATGAAACTCTCAGAATGCATAGTGATTAAAGTATTGAAAATTGCTTCCTGAGAATATATGAGATTGTGAATTCTATGAGAAATATTGGTGAAGATATAAAATATTCAACTTTAGTAGAGAAAATCTTGAGATCTATAACTTCAAAATTCAATTCAAAAGTGTCTGTCATTGAAGAAAAGTAGGATATGGAGAACCTTGTTGTTGTACAACTCCACAGTATTCTAGCTTTGAAATGAGAAAAGGAGGTCCTTCATATATCAGAGAAGTTGCGTATAAAGAAACTGTAAAAGGAAAATAAAAGGAAGTTCTCAAGGAATCAAGATATATATCTGAAGAAGATGAGATAAATTATGAGGAAACTCCAGCCAGGTACCAGAAGGTTCATAGGTAAGCTTCCCTTCAAGTGTGTTTCTTGTGGTAGAGTTGTTCATTATGCTGTTAAGTGTCATTATAAATAAAATCATGAAAAAAGAGAAACGGTTTGAAAATAGGAGAAGCTATTATACAAATGAATATAGTGATGGTTTATCAATTGGAGAAGAGGGAGAGTTTCATCAAGATCTTCAAGTACTTATGGCACTTAGTATTAATGAATTTGCTGACAAGTTCATAGATTCCTGATCCAGGTGGCTCCAGAGACACACAAAACAAAGAGGGCTTATGGAAGCTCAAAATTCAAAGTGACAGGAATGTGACAAACTAAGCTTCAGTTTGAAGAACTCATTTCCCTGATCACAACAGTGCAAACGACACATCAATCTAAGCTCATATGAGGGAGTTAGAGAAATTTGAAGTTTCATTAAGGTAGGGAAAGTGGGGCCACAGTGTGCCACATGGCATCCCAATGAGCACGTGGGACCCACATGATAGCCCCTCAGCTATTGACACATGACGCTCCTCCATTGGCCCCTTGCCCCTGCAAAAAAGACAAAACAAAATGATATTTAATTTTGCACATTAAAAAAAAACATTAAAAAAATAAATATATATTAAATATAGTTATTAAACAATCAAAATCAATTTAAATATGGTAAATTGTTATGTAAAAAAAATCATACTAAATATGGGTAAAGTCCATATTAAACAAAACCTCCATTTTGTTATTGGGAGTCGTTACAATATGGAGATACGAGTTCCATATATTATATAGTTTGAAAAAAATATATTAAAACTAAAAGTGGGTTTTTAAACAATATTTGGACTCAATGGGATTTGAACTCAAAACCTCCCAACAACAAATATCTTAATATCATTATGCCAACCAATGTGCCAACCTCACACTTTTTTTTATTCATTCTCACACTTTATTATAAAATGTCATTTAAATGGTTCAAGGAAACCATGGATAATGATGGAGAATACATGAGAGATGAGGGCATAGGGAGGAAAATGGAGCCGTGAGCAAAGAGAAGGTAGGTCAGACATCAGTCTTGAGCACAATGTATGAGGCAGGTTGGAGCACACAGTTCGAGACAAATTCCTGTTTGATGCCAAGGAAATCTTTTGATCCCAGGGAGGTAAAATTTTCAAAATGTATTAAAATTTATACGCATTTTAACCAGAATTTCGTAGGGAATGTAATGGCGAGGTCGAATTACCCTTTTGAGCAATATTTTTTCATATTCCATGTGGAGGAGAATCTTTAAGAATCTTGAAGGAATATTTTAGATTCTTTGGAGGTTGAAATTCACTAGTGTCAGAATGAGGTCAACCTTATACTCATTCTTCTCGAAATTTCGCAAGAATCTCAATGGTGAGATCAGATTCCTCTTTTGAGTTGCATATTTCCAGATTCCCTATGGAGCAACATCTTTGAGGAAACTAGGGGGAATCTAAAATATTCCCTAAGGCCTAGATTTTCACTTTGTCAGAATTCAAAAAATTGACAGTCGATCCTACAACTGTCAACGACACGTGTTCAGGAGTGCAGTCAGATTTTCCATCTAAGCCTGATGTTTTTCAGCCACTTGTCAAAGTTGAGTTGCAGGTGTCAGAATTCAATGAGTGAGCAGTCAATTTCAAGATATTTGACACCACGAGATTGATTGTACAAGCCAGATCCAACAGTTTATTGTCCTTTTCTTCAGATAGCTCTAGGATGTGAGGTATATGCAATGTGATCATGTACTTCTTTGTCTATTTTTCATGAGATTCATTGTGCTGTATGGATCCCTGTTGATGTTTGATGTGGGATCTTGTTTTTTTCTTGATGTGAGATGTAATTTCTATCATGGATTTTTTTTGTTTGAGATCCCTTTGTTGCCATGTTGGCGGGATACTCATTGTCACATGTATGTTTGAATGATATCCCTTTGTTGCCATGCTGGCGGGATACTCATAGTCATTATGTGTGAGTTATTTTCATACTGATAAGAGTCCTTTTTGTGAATGAGAGTTCCTATAGTGGAACATCTCGTGGAGAGATCCAACCATTCCTGCGTGAGGGAATCTTCCTTGCATGATAGAGAAAGTACCATCCATGTACATCATCACTCTTTCCAGCATTTAATGCAATGGCCTACACCATCTTGACACCAAGGCCCGAAGAAGTAGTCCCTCTTGGAGGAACTCTTTTATCAATCTCTTATGTTGCTAATGATTGTTATGTTCCTCTTCTTTACAGCATGCCGATGTTCATTTATGTTCATTAACACTTTGATTAAATGCAATTATAAAACAACAACAAAGTAAAAGATCTTGGTTAAAAGGTTATTATGAAATTATCCAGATCAATTCCCTAGAAGAGAAGGATCCTATTAAAGGATCTCCTAGATAAAGGCAGAAAGGATGGTTTCATGGATGTTGTTTCTCTTGTAACTATTTTTGGAATAAGGCCACTGATTACAGGTTAAGTATATTGAATAGAACTAGGAGATTGGATAAGTTCTATAACATAATAATAAATTTCAAGAAAATCTAGAGAAAGAAGAAACACCAATCAGAAACGTAGGGAATATTTACCCTACTACAATCGCCTATATCTAAAAGACTATTTATCTTAGTGACTGCAAGAGTGATGTGAGATACATTATCGAGATTAGTAATGTATCATCACAAGGGGAGAAATATATGAATATTCCCATGGTTGGTTTGGTAATTCTGGCAGTGCATCTGATGTGATAACAAAAGATAGGTACATGCTGTACAAGCTCAAGGGGAGCTGGAGCTATGAAATTTCAGAATTTCTCTTTTTGTACGTGGATTTTATGAAATACAATCACGTATGTACGTGAGTTCCTTTTCAAACAATCACATATGTACGTGAGTTCCTTTTCAAACAATCACATATGTTTTTCTCTAATAGAAAAACACTAAGATAGACTCAAGAAAAGACTCTAATATGCTTATGACAGTTATGATTTGGTTTTCTTGGTCTGATGTTGATGGTTACAATCTACTGATTTAGTATTGATTTGTGATGATCTATGAGTTTGACATTGATGATTATCTATTTTGTGAAGATGCTTTTCTATAAGAGTTGATATGGTCATACTTGACAGTGAACAGTTAGCACAGGTTCAGGGGGAGTATTAGCCTTGCTGGTTATAATGCATTCTTGGTATTATATTTAATATGTTATTGAAGATGCTCATGTGTTTCATTGATGATGTTGTTACCATTGATGGTAATTTAATGCCTTATCTTTCATGACGCTATGATATTTTTTTCTTGTTTATAAATATCTGTCAATTGATGTAAAGGTCATGTAAATACCTATGATGTAATAATTTTTATTTTCAATCATGTAAGGACTTATTGGGATCATGGAAAATATGTAATCCCACTTGGTTGGGTGATTGAGTCAAATATGTAGTCTTGTGATGGGAAGTTGATGGTATGTAACCCCACTTGGTTAGGTGATTGATGCAAGTATGAGTCCTTGGTGATAGGAAAGGTCATACTCAGTTGATTCATAGACTCATGTACTTCATTGAAAATATTTTTGAAGGTTTAGCATGTGCTTAGGGGGAGCATGGTTAGTATAGTGAAGATCAGTTCTAGAATGATCTTGTATCCACAAGGAAAGAGAAAACCTTCATTCAACATTGGTCTGCCCTTTTCCCTTGATGTCAAAGGGGGAGAGCAACTTGGTGTTTTAATTTGGTGTTTGCTATGTTCTTAAGGTATCTACATGTTATGGTGATCAAACACCAACATGGTTTCCATCAAGTCCAAAGGGGGATTTTGTTGGCATTATGATGTATGTGTTGTCCTTGATGGAAACCCACATGGAACAAAGTGACAAAGAAAGAAATACTAGTCAGTGGCAGAGGAATCACGAAGGTAAAGTTTCAGGAAATATATGTAGGTTTAGTAAAGAAAAGTCACGTACACACGCGAGTATGAAGAAGCAAAGGCACATACATTTGGCACACTATGATTATTAAATACCAAGATTATTTACCATGGTATTAGCCCACAATATTGAGTGTAGTACCGACTATTTGATCACGTAAAATATTGCCACCGACACTAGTGTGGTTTTTGGCTCATGGTATTGGCTAAGGCTCAAGCTATATAAGGAGGTGAAGATAAAAGTGTTAAAGTGTGCATGAGTGAGGGTAATTGATGATTAATTTAGTATAAATTATATTTGCATGGTATGGGCTATAGTTGATTGGTTGGTCTAAAATAATTATGCACCTATGAATATAATGATGGATCGGGATCATTAGACCTGAAATGGCTATGTATTGCATGATTTTTTTTATGGGTTGTTTAGATCTGTGGTTTGGAGCATGTTTATTACGGTGAATGTTATGATCTAATTATGTATAAATTTTTTAAGTGTTGCACATTCTTGAATTAGTTGCATATCTATGCTCTAGTTTGACACAGGTAAAGCACATATACACACGATTTCTATTCGGCATAGTAGCGTGTGTTTTCTGAAGTATGTTGAGATCTATACACAGGTTTGGTTTTGGATTAGCGCATATACACGTGGAAATGTTTTATGGAAATTGAATATGAAAACTATGATTTTTTCTAAAGAATATGTCTAATTAATTTGTACAGTATTGTTGCGTTTTTTTTGTTTGTCAGTGAAGTCTTCATATGTATATGGATTTTTTGAGTATTGATGATGTTGCTAGTTGTATGTGATTGGAAATTCGTTATTGGTTGGTAGAGTGATATGTTCTAGTTTTGATGTATGGTATTGGGATTAAATGAGTGTAGTGGGTCCAGTCTGAAAATAGATGAAAAGTGGCCTACAAGTTGTGATGTATTGAAGCAGGTGGATCCAGTGTGAAATTTTATGAAACGTGGTCCAAATATGGTCTAAGAGTTGGAGCCTTTAGTGAGGGGGTCATAGCTCCCTTCCAGTGGGTGCTGGTAAACGAGATTCGGGGATCGTAGCTCCCTTCAAGTGGGTGTTGTTAAATGAGATCAGGGGGTTAGAGCTCCCTTCCATTAGGTGCTAGAGAATGAATGAAGGATGTAGCATTCTAATGTGGGTGCATGCATGCCGGTATGAGTCTGTGGCAGTATAATATTGTAAGAAGTTTTATAGATAATAAATATTGAAGATAAAGACGACAACAACGGTGGTTTTATCCCACATTGGGTTTGCAGCTTAAATCCTAGTGTTCATGTATGTGTGATGGTTTACTTTGTTCTTACTGCACATGTTTATGGCTTATTAGATGTCTGATGAATCAATTAATCACTGGTTTAAGTTAAGAAAATGAAGATTTATCTGAATTATAAGCTTACTAGATATATGCTAGTTTCCTGAATAATATTCGCGTACATACGCTAGTTTTTTTCAATCAATTCGTGTATAGAAATAAAAAAAAGAAAAGTAAAAATTTAAGTGAGTTCTAAAATACTGATTCACCCACCCCCCCCCCAACCTCTAAGTATTTTTCCCAACACCTAGAACCCCTCAACTATGCAATATCCCAATTTGTTATCCTACCAAAACCATGCATTGGGAAACTCTAACCTTGAGCTATTGAGCCCCTCAAATATGCAGTCACCTAGCTTGGCCTCTTAAAACTGAAAATTGGGAACCTCAAGGCTCAATACTCAAGCTTGACCTTCTAAGTTCCCAAACTGTGAAGTTCCTTGATTATGTCCTTACAAAACTATGCATTGGGAAACCTCAAGCCTCAAACCCCAATATTCATCTCTTTATCCCCTCAACTGCATAATCCTTTGACACATGCCATCTTGAACTATGCATTGCATAGCATCAAGCCTGAGTCCCAAGCCTTGGCCTCTGGAACTGGGCAATTTTTTAGTCAATCACTAGTCTCAACCCTAACAAGTGATTTTAGGGAGCATGTTATATTAGGTGTGTTTCAAACTGATGTCATATATTCATGAATGGATTTCAATTGCAGGTACTTTATCTTATCATGACAAGATGATGATGGAGGAAAAGCAGAAGGAGACGATGCTATAAGGAACCTATGGAGATGAATACGACCATATAATCATTAGGAAGGAAGATGAAGGAACAATGTATTACAATGGAAGATAGATGATCAAGATCACATTGAAGACTCCTTATCTTCAATTCATGAGGATAAGGAAGAAGATAATATGCGCTATCTCTCAACAAGACTCAAAAATAATATAAACAAAGAGTGACTTGACATTGCCATGTCATCATGCAGTCCATGTCATTGATTCCTTGTCCTGTCATGGCATGGGTCATCGTTTACCACATAATTTGTGGATTATGTAAATTATATATTGGAAAATGTAATGTGAAGTGGAAGTCCAAGAGTCATCCATGTAATGTGAAAAGTAATGTGCATGTCGAAAGGTCATAGAGAATTCAAACAATCATGCAGGTAGTCAAAGAGTCACAAGGGAGGTGAATGATCACCCCATTTTCTATATATACACCCTCATTATTCATGAAAAATAATTTTCACCTTGGCTCCTCCTACCAGGCATTTGAGAGGAAGATAATGTTTTTGGAGGAGAGTGATTGCTCTAATGCTCCACTATTGGGGCTAGTGGTGTTCACTATCTTGATGTATCTTGGAACTTTTACTAAATTCAGAAGTTCGTTGAGACAAAATGATTCCATGCATATTATTAGTGTCAAAATTTTAATTCTACCATCAGTGATCAAAATCACTCTTTTCATATTCATTTAAGGGGCCCCACTCAAGAATTTTTTTATCATTCCATTAGGTCATGTAAAAAATTGATTCACTGATGGTAGACCTAGTCATAAAACCTCACTCTCCCTCAAAATTACACATTTTTAGACCCACCTTCATGTCTTGATGAACATAAAACAATATTAAGAACTCATTTCACTATGTCATTATGTCAGTCAAAGTCAACCATGGAGTCAGGTCATCCAACGTCCCATTAGGTTAATTAGGTTTCATTTTTCAAGGTTCATAAACACACCATCTCATCTCAATATGGTCATAAAAGGTGTGAGAGTGAGTCAAATAATACTTTCTCAATCATCTGCAGAGGATATATCAGCATGTAAATATCATTTTTAAAGTTGTAATTTTGGTTTCAGAGTATGATTTTCATACCAAAATGTAATTTTGTTCAAAACAGAGATGTAATTTATTTTTAATTTTTATGTAATTTTATGCTCATAATATGTAATAAGTTTTGGCCCAAGATTCCAACTCAAACTTCACATGCCAAACTTAAGAGAAGAAAATTCAAAGTGAAAAGTGCCAAAATCCAGCAACATCATCCTGCAAAGAATAAAAATCAAAGGAAAAAGGTAATCAACAATGTTTTCAAAAGGTGAAATGAAACATTAAAAAAGTGGGTTTTCCAATCTAAATTTAAATTCACTTAAGTATTTATGACTCCTTGACATCATTTCAAATTCATTTGTCTCCTCCAAACACGAAGAAAATACTCTAAGAGATCAAATTTCGAGTTTCTGGGCGAAATTGGTAAAAAATAGAGCATAGAGCGCAAATGATTAAGTGAAGGCGCAAATGCTTCAGGTGCTGTGCAAATGACCAGTAAAACCTAGAAACACATTCAAGTGGAAAAACATCATTTCCAAAGATTCATCAACCTACTCATCGACCTCTAGCAAATGAGTAAGAGCTAATGCCATTAAATACTATCTTCATCAAGTTCATGTGTTGAGTGTTGTGAAATTTAGGTTAGAATTTTGTGTTTGAAATTATTTTAAAAACCATAGTATCCCCATTGCATTCTTAAAAATTCCCAAATTTCACTCCCTTACACCTTTATACCCTTCCCACAATTGAAAATACCCATTCCTAAACCCATGTTTTATAAAATTCCCTTTCCCTAACCCTTTTTCGCAAAACCCTAAGCACCAGGTGTTAAATTTACCAAGGCCCCCAATCCCCAAATCCCATCATACTACTACTCCCTATCCCCTGCCCCGTTTCATACATCCCTAGCACCATCTCCTTAATTTTCCCTTTCCCATTCCTCATTCCTAAAAACATATTTCACACCATCCACTTCCCTAGGGTTTTGATAAAAACACCATGGAAGAAGAGGAAGAAGACATATCATATAGTGAGGGATAGGAAAGAGAGGTGTGGAGGCCAAATAAAGGGAGAAGAGTGCTCATATTTGAACCTACTAGCACTAGGGAACTCTTGGCTTCTCTAATGACTGTGACATGCATCAAACATGTTGGCTGTTATGAGTTATGTGAGAAAATTCAGAGGGTCCAACACCATCCCAAGTTGACCAGACTTTTCATAACTAGACTCCATGACAACCAAGTTACTTTAGCTGGTGTCACTTTTACTATATCAACTGCTATTATTTCAGCTGCCACCAAGATCCCAAATGTTGGGGAGAAGTGGTTTAAGAAAGGTGATTTGGAGAAAAAATACTTTGATTTTTTTTCTAAAACCAAGATACAAGAATCAGACAAAGAGGTTCTTTCCTTTTTCTCACCTCCTGGACAGATATGCACCAATGATGAATATAATCATGAAATAATTTTCATGTGAAGGTAGATTTTCAAGGCTTTATTCCTATCACATCCGGCTCTTAATGAATTTCACTAGGGTAAGGATGCTTAACATACCCTACCACCTTTTCCAGAGCATAGATAAGATGGCATATGTTACCTAGAAAAAGGAGTATGAACAACAAATGAAAAGTAATTTTCATCATTCCCTTATCAAAATCATAGTCCTATATCATCTCAATCAACTAAACATTGGATGGAGTACCTTCATAGCCAATGATATTTTTAAAGAGTCATGTACTCAACATGCACATAATGTCCTTTCATCATCCCAACCATCCACTTCCATCCCTCCATCTCAACCCATATCACATTCATCATCATCAGATCAGTCCCCTTCACCTCCTTCATCTCCATATCATCATGATATTGGGTCACCTAGCAAGATTGAGGACAGTGAGCCTAAGTGGGCTAGTAGGTTGAGGTTGAGCCATTGCCAAAAACCTACTAGAGTGGCCATAGGAATGTGTTTTCTCCACACATAGTGGAAGGGAACATGTCGTCTACATCAATAAAGTAGGTAGACAAAGGCAAAGAAAAGGTGATTGAGGCAGTCATTCATGATGAGGAGGACTTCCATGAAACAAAATAGGAATTTGAGCTTGGTGACCGATATGAGGATGAAAATGACAAAATCACTAATGCAGCCATCAAAGGAAAGGATGTTAAGATTAAGGAGCTCCAAACTAATATTGACAGGGCCAAATATGTCATAAACTTCCTTGAGTAGGAGAATGAGCAATTGAAGACTAAACAGGTCATTGATGAGTTTAAGTATATCAATGCTCAAAGGGAGGTAGAAAAATCCAAAGTTCTGCTAGATGAAACACTTGAAAAGTATGGCTTGCTTGATGAAAAAGAGGAACATGCACCAAGAAAGAGATGTAGAACTAGAGGGATGAAAAGAGCTCTAGCTCTAGAAAGACAAAGGGAGATTGAGATTGTTGATCAGCTAACCCTAAATGAGTAAATTTCCGTAGTGATCAGTGAAAATAGGGAGCCATGGCTTGATAGAGCCAATCAGCATTTGTAGAAGCTTCTAGAAAAGGATAACAAAGAAAATTACCTATTGAGGAGGAAGGTCGAACACCATGCTCTAAAAGAGAAAATTGCAATGACCAAGCTCAAAAGAGCCAATGCAAAGATTGAATATTTGACCATGGAAGGGAAGAAAAAATTGGACATACTTTCAGAGGCTTCCCTCCAAGCCTAGCCACATCATCATCAACCATTCTAACAATTTTGAAGCATTTTGAAACTTTTTTCAAAATCTGGGATTTTCTGAGTTTTTCTGAACAAGCATTTATCAAAAATTTGGTCATTTGTGCAACGCCCTAGGCGCTACGCAAATGTTTGGGGCACTTTTTGAGGGAAATAAGACCACCTTTGGATTCCTAAGGAAAAATTCATTCCAAAAAACCATGTTTCCATCCTTGATTTGTAGATTTGACAGGTGAAAAGATTAAAAAAACTACCTAAAAATCGAATTTTTGCCCCTGGTTTGGCCTAGGCACTACACATAGAGTAGTCTTGGGAGAATGAAATTTTGAGGGGTCAAATAAGCTTCATTTTGAAAACTGTAGGCATATTCAGAAAGACAACTTGAGAGGGTTTCCAACAAGCCATCTTGGGCTTGATTTGGACACCTTCAAAGAAGTCAAAAGTGGCCTTGAACATGGAGGGAAAAAATGACACAGAAAGGGTGCAAATGACACAATGAGTGCACAAATGACCATTTGCTGATTTTTTTTAAATTTCTCTGTAATTTTGACTCTAATTCAAAAAATAATGTTTCTACCTATGTAATTAATGATGGTAAATGTGATTATGCTATGGATAAGTTACCTAGGGGTAGATTCATTGGGTAAAAGTTATCATTGAGTCAAATGAATCAGTTTGAATGTAATTAGCAATGAGTCACTTGGACCATCCTACACTTCAGCTTTCAGTTCAATATTTTGTGGATCTCTTCCTCACCTCATGGATTTGACCCCTGAGGATGAGTGAAATTTTTTTTGATGTCTATTTAGTACCTTTCTTCATTCTTAGTAAGGGGTGGAAATGATTTGGATGTTATCTTATTGATCAAGGAACTATTGTACTCAGTTTTGGTCAGTTAATAAAGAAGAGTTGCAGCTATTTTTTGGTATACATGTGGTATAATGTTTATCCTTTTTTTCCTTCAGTTTCATATGTTAGAATGTGTTGTATTCATTTTCATTACATCTCTATTGTATGATTTCTTTCAAGTTGATAAGTAGAAAACATGCATGCTCATGCTCTGTTTAGGGAAAGTTATCATAATTTTTTCATTTTCCTTTGTTTAGGAAGAATATTACGTCTCCCATGCTCTTCCTAGATTTTAATCAGTCTCAAAACCATCTCATCACAATAATCTTTAAAGTGGTAAGCCTTAGTCCTACCTTGCCCCATTGAATATCTGCAACCCTATCTCATTTCCCCTGACCTAGCTCCCTTGACCTAATATCTTCATCGAGTGAAACCCAACCCAATCAAATCAAAACAACCCTTGCACTCATATCTAGCCTAAAAACATAATTCGTCCAACCCTTTTGGCTGTGACCTTGTGGAGAGATCCCTCTCTGACTTGCTAGGGCTAGCTACCAAGTTAAAATTTTGGTCTGTGGTTACCTCTATTGTGATTCCTTCTTCAGCCTTGGGAATCTGGCGAAGTGATAACACATATGTCATGAATATTGTAAGAATATTCTTTAAATGTTTGCAATGTATTTTTTTTTTCATCTGTACTAAGGAAATTGAAACTATTTCTGTGGATTTGGTACTTATCTTGTTGAAGGTGTGTTGTATTTGCTTTAACAATCATTGCTTCCTTGTGAACTATTTCGTTGGTTGATCAAAGATCCATTCATATGTGTATACTTGTGAAAAGTTCCTTTTCCATATTAATATTATTAATTGTATTTAAAGGTCCCACTTTTATCTTCCCTTTCAGTATAAGGACCTTGATAATTTATGTAGTTGAACATTTCAAAATGCATACTCACTTACTGATCTGAAAATACCTGTGTATTACTCTCTTGCATTGAAATTTGTAGCCAAGGAAAATATACAAGGATATATTTTTGTCGATGTGATAACCCAGATGGGGATCCTACTCCAAATGATGTGAGGTCTAATTGGGACTTCACATTGGGGAGACCCCCTTGGTTGACGAATTTCTAGCACCATCAATAGTTTGACGACTCCTTTCTTTTGAGACATAAATGAGGAAATTTTGTAATCATATACTTTACCTCATAAAAAATGTATAATATCCAATAATAGTTATAATAACATGATATACCATATTAAAAAATAAGTATACTATAATCACATGTGAAACCGTTCAAAAAAACAAGATGCCACATTAATCAAAATCACTTTGTATGATACCAAGGTGAAAAATAGATCATTGTCATGACAAATAAACCCTTTTGTCTCCCTTAACACCTTCTTCCTACATAATCTTCATAATCCATATATATATATATATATATATATATTAGATGTTCCATAAAAATATGTTCGTGATAAATAAAGGGTCGTATGCATGAAAAAAACCCATACTACAAATAAAATGAAACATCATAAAATATCTAAAGGTGTGTGTGTGTGTGCGCGCGCCATGAAGTTCCAAAACAAGAACGAAAGAGGTAGCATCATTTACCAGTGTATATCAACCATATATTAGTAGAAACTCAATAGCATCCTTCAACATGTCAAAAAATTTACTACAAGCATTCATGATCTATTGTTCTAGCATGTGGGATGGAGCACTTTTTCCCTGTTACTCTTCCTGGGGAGGCTGGGATGCAACAGAATGGGAAGAAACATGTGAAGAATTAGATAGATTGGCTTGGTCCTTTTTCCTTTTATCACTTATGTTAGGTTGAGGAATAGTTGTATGCTTGGAGGATTGACCAAATGGGTAGGAAAGTATAGTGGATTTCTTGGATACCTGAGCAGCAGATGGAGGATGTTGACTTGCACGTGTAGAAGGTTGGGGTGCTACCTGTGGAGAATGTGCAAAACATGAAGCGAATGACTGTAAGTGATGAGAGACATTTCCTTCAGGAGGAGGGGGCAATGAAGCGGAAGGATAACCTTGAACATAGTGTAGAGGATGTGCTAAAATTGCATTTTTCCAACCATCATTGTTAGGAATAGTGAGAGGAGAAGAAACATGTGGTGGCACAGGGATGCCAATGCTTGGCAGATGATGAACATGGGGTTGATTAGGTTGGGACACAGGCTGAGGTATAATCTATACTAGAAGGTTAACTATGCAAATATGAAACAACTTCCTTGGTTCTTTTGAGTATGCATAAAAATGAATTGACACTCTTAGGGCCTCCTATCCCTTCTTATACCAAAATTTTGGTCTTTATTCCCTCTCCCTCTCCCTATGTTTCTGTTAAAGAAACTCATTATATAAATAACCATACTAATTAATTTAATATGTAATAAAATATAAGGCATATAAAATTAACGAATCAATAAAACTGACTGATTCAATAAACATATAAAAGAAATAAATGAGGAGGGGATCATTTCATGGCAATTTGACATAATTAGCCAATATGTGAAGAATTTAAGAGTTCTCCTATAAAGAAAATATCCATAAAAATGAAGAGGGAGTGCAAGAGTGCAAATTCCTATATATATCTATATATATATATATATATATATATATATATATATATATATATATTCCTTTCCTCTTCTAATAGCAACCCAAAAATAAAAGACGAATTGAACTCGAATGAATAGAGCCCAATTTATAGTTTCTGGTGTGTGGTAGAAATCACAGAGTGGAGGCAAATTGATATAGAAACTACAACAGAAAGAGACTCTCATGCTCATTTAATAAAGAACACAAGTTCGATGATGTGTCTCTTTAATAAATAGTGCACCGATTAATTTTAGGCAAGACATTTTCTATTACAAATTACAATTGGGAATTTTGAGAAGAAAATCAACAACCCTTTGTTTTGCAAGCATAGAATGGATATTTGAAAGGAAGATCAAAATTACTAAGGTGAAGGGCCCTCTAATACTTTCATATTTTGATTTAATTATAATTATTAGAAACATGGTGCATATTACCAATAATAATCAAGTCCTTGAATTGTGACAATAAAAAAAAATGAATTGTGTTGATAGGGTTTAAATAGATATGGTAAATATTTGTGCATCGGCATAATCACATGGTTTTTTCCCCAAGATTAGATTATCTCTAAGGCTCCCATGGATGTGGTTGGGATTTTAGGGTTTTTTCAGCTGGAACATATTAGTAATTCAATATTTAAACAATGAGAAACTGATCACAACATTAAGTAGTTTGGTAAATTATTTAGCATGGAACATATTTATTTGAAAAAATATGGTGTATAGTCTGTAATATTCCCAAATGGGAAAAGCAGAAATATAGCTCATAATAACGGAAATAGTAGCAAGTATTAACACATTACATGTGAGCCAAATGATAGATCCATGGTATTATGTATAACAACAATAAATAAGTACAAGATCTTGGGGATCAAGCCCCTCAAGATAGGCAAAAGAAGCCTCCAATGCCAAAATGCACCCAAAACATGTAATACACTGCTACACAAAGTACCGAAGCAAGCACAACATAGTTTTAGTGAATAATACTATAGTTGGAACATATATATAAATGGATCTAATAAGATCATGCTCATACAGGGCCAAAAATGGAGATCCATGTTCCTCAACACTTTTCCAAGACAACCCAGGATGGGTTTCCTGAAATACACTAAATATGAATGGTGGATCTAAAGCCCTAGGGATGAAGATGCACTGCAACTAAAGAACATAGAAGGAGGTGGTTGAATCTGATGTAGATCTGAAAGAACTCCTCCAAAAGGACTCTCTCAATGAAGTGTTGATCCCTTCAATGGAAAGAAAGCTACTCCTGTTGAGGAAACTGCTGCTGCTGGAAACTACTACTTTTGAGGAGAAGAACCATGTGTGTAAGGATGTTAGAGTGCTCGGAATGATCCAGGATTTTAACCACAGATTATACTTAAACAACCCAGAAAAACCCAGAAATGGTTTGGCCAGATTTTAACTTTGCATTTTTGTCCATTTTTTGGTTACCCACTATAATAGCTCACTAAAATAACGTAGATGTGGACTGAAACTATGCTTTAGGGGATGAAATAACCTTGGCATGATGCTAAATATATAAAATAAGACTAAGGGGGTTCTTTACTGGCCTCCCAATGGAAGGAAACCTTCCTCTACTGCAAAAATAGCTCAGAAAACACCCAATACAATCTTCCACTGCTGCACCCTGCAACTTAGCACATCTCTCAACAGAAACTGCACTGTACCACAAGACTAAATCTTGGTCTGAAACCTATATGTGGAAATGTATTGCAAACTTTTCAAAGAGATTCTTAGTGGAAGAGGTGGGATTCTCGATCAGGAACCATCAATCTCAGCTAAACAACTAGAGAAAGATATATGTCTAAACATACCATATAATCTAAAACATAACATATCATAACATGAATAATATGGCCGCCATCCTCTTCCTTATATAATAAATGAGATTCCAAACCCTAATCCCCATCTATTAATGACACTACTTCCATGCAATGTGTCTCCATCTGAAACTCCATTGTCTCTCCATAATTGTCCACTCCTCCATGACAACATTGTTGATTTGGTCAAAGTTGACCCAGTCCACATGCTCTAAACCCTATTCACACCTTAGGGTGATTTATTAAGTTGAAAAGATGATCCACTTTCACACGAGAAGTGGTTTTATTCCTAATAAAGAGATTTATGGGTCTCCCTACCCACTTATTCATCAAAGAAGAAAGCAAAATT
The DNA here is from genome assembly GCA_034641835.2 of Pinus albicaulis. Classification (NCBI taxonomy): domain Eukaryota; kingdom Viridiplantae; phylum Streptophyta; class Pinopsida; order Pinales; family Pinaceae; genus Pinus; species Pinus albicaulis. The sequence goes on along the minus strand of CM076584.1, from coordinate 1,512,819,769 downwards.
AGATTTTAATATTCCAATTAGCTGCATGCTAATTTAGGAATATTACAATCCTCCCCTCCCAAATGTTGCTTGTCCTCAAGAAACTACAAGGATAGATCTACAAAATATTGGGAACCTTCATCCCCATGTGAAGCTCCATCCTCCAAGCTATCATCCATATGAAATGAATCACCCTCTAGAATGGTAATTCATAGAAAAACTCCTCCCATGTGAGAGGCTCCTCCCAAAGACATAAGTCAACCATATGGCTCCCTTCATAAGGAAAAAAGTGATGTAATGTAGTAGCCATATAATGTCCCATGCTCCCCTTGAAGCATGAAGAAATGTGGGAAGTTTCATTCCCAATGGACACATCCAACCGATGTGTCATCCCTCCAATCATGTCCCCAACAATAATAAGAACATCATCAACATATGGGATCAAAACCAGTGATACATAAACAATCAAATGCAATAATGGAGGTGAATCATAGTCCCACATGTGGAACCAGTGCAATATATCTCTTGAATGCATCATATAGTGATATGGTAATTGGTTTCCCCACCACTTACTTGCTTCCCAAGTCTTCTCACAATGGCTAAAAAGGTGAGAAATGTTTGATGCTTTTGGAGTGCACCCATAGTGATACAACATCTCCCTATATCCTCCAAGGGAGTGGCCATGTTCAGAAATGTTTATGGCCCAAAGTTGGCCATGAATTTTATATGGAAGAATGCTCCTCCTTGGAGAAATGGCATACATATACATGGTAAAGGAATGAAAATAATCATTAAATGAAACATCATGTACATAAGCATGTTCCTTACCAAAATTTCTGCTCATACAAATGGAGTGGTCCATAGATAGATCCCCTCTCATTCCAAAAGAGGAAAGAGGTGGTTGTAATAACTCCTTCATTCAGTTATGTGTCTCTCCCATCTCCACATGGTCCATGCATATTTTCAAATGCTGATATAGTTCCTCTTCAAATCCTTCCCAAGTGTAGCTCTCCATGATAGTGTTGTAGGCTCTCATGGAATAAGTATGGTTGAAAAGAAATCTTCATGTGCTCTTTGTAACAACTTCTCCTTAAGCTTGGAGGCTCTAGATAAGAATATCCTTCCATGATAATAGATGACTTCATCTTGGACTAAATAGCCCTCTTCATGTAGTTGGTCATCAAGTATCATGCATGTGAAAAAATCCTTGGAATAATCCACCAATAGCTGGGATTTCCAATATGGATCTATCCTCCATAGTGATAGCGTTGATGATCTATCACAAATAACATCTGCCATATGGTTGACCTCCTCTTTGACATATCCCATGCCAAAGGTACATATTGGAAGGCTGCTATCCTCCCCATATTGCTCCTCCCACAACGCAGAATCTGAAATAAGAGTGGGTAATGATGATGTTGGGAGAATGTCTCCCTCCTCCTTGAGTCTAACAAGACTCTCAGTGCTATATCATGGCCCCTCAATGCCCCTTCATGAGCTAAATAAATCAATTCTGCACCATGTTGAGAGAAATCTTTGTTCATTCCCAAATCAGGGCGTCTCCTTGGTGGAATGCCTCCATGTAATGAAACATCAAGGCTTAGAGCAGACTGTATATGTGAATGGACTGATTTGTCCCTTCTTTCACTGCGCAAATCATCCTCCTGCTTTTGTACACACACCTCCTGGAAAGGATGGGTGTATATGTACCCAATCATTTGGTGCGGGCCCTCCTCATTTCCTCCTACCTTCTACAAGATCTCACAGTCTAAGGTGTATTTTTCAATTGTAATCAATATATGTGCACCCAACATCTCGTTGGTGTCAACAGTCTTGATCACAAAGAAATGATCTATCATAGTGCGTGTCCCCAAGATTGTATTCAATGTTGGAACACAGTTCCTCCATTTTTTTGTCTCATTTCCTATCAGCATAGACACATGTTGCTAATGATCTTCATATGTAAGATCCTTTGGAACTTCTTGCAAAGATGCAATAGCTCCTCTACTTGAAGCAATTGCTTCATCTCCATATCCAAATAGAAGTAGATATCCTCCTGCTGTCACAACACTAGAGGATCTTTCTAACTCTTCCTCTTCCTCCTCCTCATCAATGGAGAATACTTCATCATTAAGAGATCCTTTGTCTTGATATCCTCTTGAAGAAGGAATCCTCATGTCTTCCTCTTGAGAAGAAAGTTCTTGCTGAAGTGGGGCCTTTGCCCTTGGCAAAGCATGTTGCAGATATTTAACCCCCTCAACAATGTTCTGAAATGGAGTTGGCTTCATGGGTCCTTCCAACTCATGCAAAGGTTCTGATTTCTTTGGCTTGGTTTTCTCTCCCAAGGAAGTTTCAGATTGTTTTAAATCAAATATTTTCACTAACCTCCTAGTGAAAATTTCATAAGTAGATATATTTGCATTATTCAATGAGTAAGATTCAAATAACCACCAGGCATAAGCCTTACCTTCAAGATGCAGTGCTGCTGCTCTAATGGTTTCCTCTTCTGAAACTTGATGCAGCTGGAAATATGTGTCTAGCTTCAAAACCCAAGGCTTGGCTGTGCTCTTGGGTGACCCATAAAAAATAGGTATAAATAATCTACCCAAATTGTGTTGCATGCACCCTCTCCTTCTATTGTAGTTGCTAGGTCTTCTATCTTCTTTGATTTGACAAAACCCTTGGAAGCTTAGATTCTCCTTGAATCTTCTAGACTGAGATTCATATTCTTGGAGATAGTCAACAAGAGTCTCCTCCTTTGGTGTTTCTCCTTCTACTTCTTCTCTTGCCAAGAATGTAGGCATGGTACAACATTGTAGATCTGATGGTGTAGTTGAATGATTACACCCATAATGTGAAAATCTATAGCTTTCTCCATGTACAAGCTCCTTCAGAGAATTTATACATCTCTACACCCTCATTTCTATGATGTATTTGTTAATGCCCTGAATAGTTTGGAAAAGAAACCTTGAGAACTCATTCCCTTTCATTCCTCCTGATAATGGGGTTTCACCCTTTTTTTCTCTTTCTTTTTTATAATCACACTTTTGGTGTCTTATTCTTTGATACCTATTCTCTCTATAAATAAGAGGCTCTCCTTCTTCAGATGACATATTGGATTTTCAAGATGCATAGGTTGTGCCAAGATTATGCTCTGATACCACTGTAATATTCCTAAATGGGAAAAGCAAGAATATAGCTCATAATAATGGAAATAGTAGCAAGTATTAACATGTTACATGTGAGCCAAATGGTAGATCCATGGTATTATGTATAAAAACAATAAATAAGTACAAGATCTTGGGGATCAAGCCCCTCAAGATAGGAAAAAGAAGCCTCTAATTCCAAAATGCACCCAAAACATGTAATACACTGCTACACAAAGTACCGAAGCAAGCATAGCATAGTTTTAGTGACTAATACTGCATCTGGAACATATATATAAATGGATATGATAATATCATTCTCATATAGGGCTAAAAATAGAGATTTATGCTCCTCAATACTTTTCCAAGACAACCCAGGATGGGTTTCCCGAAATACACTAAATATGAATGGTCGATCTAAATCCCTAGGGCTGAAGATGCACTGCAACTGAAGCACATAGAAGGAGGTGGTTGAATCTGATGTAGATCTAAAAGTACTCCTCCAAAAGGACTTTCTCAATGAAGGGTTGATCCCTTCAATGGAAAGCAAACTACTCTTGCTAAGGAAACTGGTGCTGCTGGAAACTACTACTTCTGAGGAGAAGAATCATGTGCAGAAGGATGTTAGATTACTTAGCATGATCCAGGATTTTAACCACAAATTCTAATTAAAAAACCCAGAAAAACCCAAAAATTATTTGGCCAGATTTTAACTTTGGATTTTCAACCATTTTTGGGTTGCCCACTGCAACAAATCACTAAAATAACACAGATGTGGACTGGAACTACGCTTTAGGGGATAAAATAACGTTGGCCTGATGCCAAATATATCAAATAAGACCAAGGGGCTCCTTTACTGGCCTCCAAATGGATGGAAACCTTCCTCCACTGCAAAACTAGCTCAGAAAACACCCAATACAATCTTCCACTGCTGCACCCTGCAACTCAGCACATCTCTCAATAGAAACTGCGTTGTACCACAAGATTGAAGCTTGGTATGAAACCTGAATATGGAAATGTAGTGCAAAATCTTCCAAGAGGCCTCTCAAGGAAAGAGGTGGAAATGTAGTGCAGACTTAGGAATTTAAACATATACAATTATTCGTAAAAAATTTGAAACAATAATGCATGATTCTATGGCTTCCAATAGCGCTAACATAGACCCCATATATATACATGCACCATTTAATTATGCTGATAGGAATTATATTGTGGATTTCTTGTTGGTGACACTATTGAGATTCGTCGTCCACCGCAAATCTCAACATTGTCAGCCTGCTCCATACAAAAATCTTGTTTATTTTGTCATTTCTCGTCCTTCACACATTTTATGTTCCTATCCTTCGCACTGAAACACAACCTTGAAGTAAAAGGTCATGGCGAAGCAAGCCCCCATCTTTCACGTATATTACTTATCCAACATGACTTGAATCGCTAGACCTACACTCAAGATTATCTTACTCATCCAACATGACATGAATCACTGGACATGCACTCAAGAATAGTAATTATTTGAAAAAAGCATGATTCATGAAATGAGAGATGCTAATAGAATATTTGGAAGTGCCACAAGAAAGGATCTCCTTTATTTTATATTCTTGGATCTGCTAAAATTTCTTTCATCCATCTTCTCTTTCCTTGCGGCAGCATCCACCTTCCTTAATCTCATACATTGGTTCGATGCAGTCCAAAACAAGTTCTAGGTGAAGATCTGGTCCCAACGACACACTAGTTTTTGAGTTATTAACAACATATCAAGATCCTGTGTTAGTAGTGGACTTGCAAATTAAAAACCTACATTTAGTGTGCATCTTTCTACATTTATCCCCAGAATTCCTAGGTATTCCATTTAGTTCACCTGATGCAACACAACCATAACCGTAAGAGCTAATCAAACCTAAAACCTCTAAATATGGGAAAGTATTTAAAATAAGGTCACATTACTGACCATGACGTCGTGGCTTCTGTTGATGAGAGTTGAAAGTGTAGGGTGATAGCTTCTGTGTAACGAGTTGAGCTTCGGAGAAAATTTAACATTGCTCTTCACCACATCGATGGGAGACCGATGCATCCCTTTTCTGTGGGCCCACCAGTCCACCTTGAGCTTCCACCAGTTCTTAGGCCCCTCCGGACCCTCTTTGTACTTGAACTGTCTCTCGTCGTCTATCCGTTCACACCAACAAAATGGAGTTTCAGATTAATATTTGCAAATTTCAATATGAATATTTTTAAAAAATAGTGTTATAAAGGTTTCTAGATGAATTACCAATTTCCTGAGTTCGAAACCCGACGATGAAGAGGATGAGGGAAAATCAAATGAATGTTGAAATTAAATATCCTCCCATAGTGAAGAGGTAGTGAAAGAAGGGCTTACAATTTACGAGTGGAACAATATTAGGTTCGGGTGAATGTAGGTTGTTATCACTCCACTGGATCTCTAAGGCTGAAAGAGACCAACAAAGGTAACCAAAGACTAATAATTTTCCAATTAGCTAGCCCTACTAGGCAGGACAAGGCTCTTTGGTTACCTTTGCTGGTCTCTTTCAGCCTCAGAGATCCAGTGGAGTGATAACATCTTGGCGAGCATACTGGGGAACGAAGTGACAGATCTTCCCTGGGAAAGAACGAAAATGGTCAGATTTGATTATTGATGTTGAACATCGGTCAAACACAAAGAAGGTTGTGCATCATTCACCCGATGACTCCAGTGTTAAAGAATCCAAAGGTTCAAAATTTTCATGGCAACTCCACTGTTCAAGAACCAATAGTTTGAGATATTCTTGGTGACCTCACTATTGTCAAAATGGATTCAACTGATCAAAGGTATGATCCTATGAATCGAGCTCATATTCCTGGTTTTCCGAATCGTATTCCTTGTATAGATTGGAAAAAAGGACTGTCAAAGTTTAAAGGTTAGAATGGTGAAGATGCTAGTTTGCATTTGGTTAAATTTCATTTGCATATTCACAGACTTAAGATTGAGTTTCATGAAGATTTTCTGATGAAGATGTTTATGTCTACCTTGGAGGAAAAATCGATATCATGGTATGAGAGTCTACCATCTGCTAGTTTATATTCTATAAAGGACTTTCATTCAATTTTATTTCAACATTATCAAAGCTCTGATTATTCCTTGTCGATTATTGATAGTTTTTGTCATATATCTGATAATTTCATTGAGTTTCTTGAAAATTTGTATGGGGATGAAGAGTGTCTAGATGATGAGAACATAAATTCCCTATATGATTTTTCCTCCCAACTAGAATCAGTAGCTTCCTCCTTGGATGAAAAGGGTCGGGACCAAGAAAGATAAATGCCTATTCTCGATCTTGAAAATGAAAATCATCAAGCCAAGGTTAATTGCTATAAAACTCAAGTTTCTCCTATGTCTGAAGATGAGATAGATCGACACGTGAAAATTTATGTTACAACCCAAGATAATGAAATTTTGCAGTGTTCACATAGTCAAGAATGTGTTAGTGAAACTTCTTCCATGAGATTGATGAAACTATATAGGAATTTGTCGTGAGTAAGCCAATTTGTGATGATGATTTCCTGCATAGAGATCAACTGACAAGGACTATTTTCTTTCATGAAGATGACAGGGCTATCATGTTTAACAATATTGAAGAATTTTTTCTATTCAAGGATGATTTAGACTATGCATTTGAGGAGTATGAGCCTAAGGTAGACAACATGAAAGAGATAGAGCTAGAGTTTCCCATGGTTAAGGAATTTACAACCAACACTCAAATAGCAAAAAGTCATACTTCCCTATTCCTTCTTATGGATCAACAACCAAGTGTTCTTTCAGATTAGAATGAAGGGTGTGCTTGTGTTTTTGTTAGATCTCAGGACAAGGTAAAATTTCATATTTTTGAAGATCCTTTTACTGATTTACTACAGTTAATAGGGGAGATGAATTTTCTTGTATTTATGGATCATGATCACATTTTCAGTGGACACTTGGAGTGGCCTAGTTTTTGTTTTTTCTTCCTGCTCGAGGAAACTGTGAGCATGATTCAAGTAAGTAGCCATCTATTGGATTGGTTACACAGGAAGGATCACTTCACATAATTGTACATATGTCTTCAGCAGGCAAGTGGTTGTCATCAGGATTTGAAGCCCTCAAGTCTCGGTGATATGCTGCCATCAATAAGTTTAGTAAGTTTTTTATTTCAGTCAGTCCAGTTTTGAGTCAATTTATCGAGTCAAGTTTTCAGTACCCAGTTTTGTTTTTATCTTTTGACTCCATGCCCAATGGATAGGCACTTGGTATACGGTGTTCTTGACACCTCCATGGAGCTTTCATCCCTCAGCTGGAGACAATGTTAGTGTCAATATTTTCATCCTTCCACCAATGATAAAATAAAGTCTTTCATGTCATGTTTAGGGTCCCATTCTAAAATTTTTGTCAATAAATTAGGTCATCATGCAAAACTTTGGTCACTTGGTGTAGATTTAGGTCAAATATCACTCCTTTAAAAAATTTATAACTTGCTGGCTCATTTCACCACTTTGCTGAGTGTACCATCGGTCATAATTTGTCATCATCATTTCAGTCATTTTCATCATGGTTTCATTCAGTCAGAGTCTCCATTAGGTATTATAGTTTCCAAGGTCATCAACTCACCATTTCATTCCATAAAAGCCTAGAAAATGAAGGAGTGCCAATAAATAAATTTCATCAATAATTTTGATTTGTAAATGTGATTTTAGAGAAAAATGTAATTTTATTTTTCCTAATTTGTAATAAATTCTCAAAATTCCAAGTAGCTGCACACTCAAATTTCCATCAGCAGATAAACCAAAGCTCCAAAAATTTAAATAGTGTTTCTAAGCCATCAAAGGATAAAGTTCAATGATCTAGTTCAGAAATTAAGAGATAAAGAGCAATGAAAAGTCAATTTCAAGAAAGGAAAGGTGGGTCCCAAGGTTTTTTAATGATATTTTTCCAAATATAAAGGCTCCCAAAGACCAAGAAGACAATAATTTTCATCTTCAAAGCATCGAGTTCTCAACTTATCAAGAAAAAAACTGAGTTTGCCTTCAAAAAATCAATTTTTGGGCCATTCGTTGCACGCATTCTAGTTGCATGTTGCGCTTTTTCCAAAGGCGCTGCAATTTTTACAGTTTTTTGTTGCATTTTTTCTTTACACGTTGTGCGTTTTTTAGAAGGGATCCACAGTCCCTAAACTTCATTGCAGAGGTTCTCATCGTCAATTCACGGTTTCTACATCTATTTTCAAGTAAGTGGCATCTCCATAACCCCTCCTTTCAACTTGTAGTGTTAATTTCATGGTGTATACCCTCCATTACATTTTATGTCATACTCTAAGAAATTGAAACCCTATTTCATAAAATACAAACTTAATTAATTTCCCCAAGATCCATACACCTTCCCTACACCTTAACTTACTCCCCACTACTCATATACTTACTCATTTCCCATTCCCAAAGACCTATTTCCTTAACCCTACCATTCTACCTATGCTTTCCTAGGTAGCTAGATACGCCCGTGTAATACAATTTCCTACCCTGTTTCCTTAACTATCTCACCCTCCCATTACATCCCTAAGCTCACTAATCCATTACTATATTCCCTCAAATTTTCCCTTACCCATTACAATCCCCTAACCCACTATCCTACTCCATTTCTCTTCCTTTTCTTCCCTAGGGTTTTCAAACGTGAATTAAGCATACTGAAATAAGAAAGAAACACAATGGAGGAGGAAAGAAATGACACAGATGAAGACAAGGAAACATATAACAAAGTAGGGGGGATTTTGAGATTAGAGCCAACATACACAAGAGAACTCATGGCATCACCCTTAGTTGTCATATGTTTCTAGCATGTGGGTTGTATTGAATTCTGTGATATGGTACAAAGAGTTCAAAGTCACCCTGTTTTGACCAGGGTTTTCATCAGTAAACTCCAAAATAATCAAGTGACTATAACATGGGTGACATTCACAATCTCCAATGATATAATAGCAGCAACAACAGGGATACATAATGTGGGTGAAAAGTGGTTTAAGACGAAGGATTTCGATGCCCATTTGTATGAGCCTTATCTCAAGGCACCTTACAAACAAAACATAAAAAAGGTATTTCATTTTTGCCAGTTGTTGAACAGATTTTCCCCCATGATGAAAATCATCATGAAATACTTCACTTGTGAGGGAATATTCTCCAGATTATATAGATATCACATCAAGTTTCTCTTGCATTTTACTAGGGTGAGATTGCTCAACCTCCCCTACTATTTGTATAGAAGCATTGATAAAATGGCCTTCATTTTCCAAAATAGATATTTTGAGCTTTAGATGAAAAACCTCTTCCATCACTCTTTGATCAAAATAATTGTCCTTCACCACCTTCATCAACTGAACATATCATGGGAGAATTTCATAGAGGATGATGTTTTCATTGCAGGTCCAAGTCAACCTACTAGATCTATTCCACCCACAGTTTTAGTTCCTCACAAGAAGACTAGGCAAACTAGCAGGGCTACAGTGAAATAGGCCAAAGAGGCCAAAGAAGCCAAAAAGGTCAAAACATACTAGAGGGGACTTAGGCAAGTGTTTTCTACACATATTTTGGAAGGGGCCTTGCGTTCTTCATCAATAAATAAGGGAAAACAAAAGCAAGAAGAGACAATTGTCCATGAAGAGGAAGACCTTAATGAGGAAGAAAGAGATTTTGAGTTGATGGACTTGGATGAACAAGATGATCATGAGGCCTCAAAGTTGATCATCAAAGAGAAGGATGCCATAATCAAATAACTGCAGGACAACATGGCAAGAGCCCAATTTGTCATATCATTCCTTGAACAAGAGAACAAGCAACTGAAAGACAAGCATGTACTCATGGAGTTAGAGCTCTAAAGGAAAAAATAAAAGAGATCAATGGTTAAGCAATGATGGCACCTAATGACTCTAACCATGATGATACTCAAACCATCAAGACAAGACAAAAAAAAAGAGGTCTTAAGAGAGCTTTAGAGTAGGAGAAACATGGGGCAGAGCAACTCAGTTTTGAGGAAATGATTGCAAAGGAAATTGAGGATGAAAAAAAGGTGTGGCTTGACATAGTTAACCTTCACCTTGAGAAGCTCCTTCATAAGGCAAAAAAAGATAATGAGATGCTCAGACACATGGGAAATAGATACATCACTAGAAACAAGATTTGCAACATTAAGCTCAAGCAGTTGAAGGACAAATACAAGAAAACCCTAATCAAGAAAAAGGAGGAGGATAAACTTGAGATTATTTTTGATGCCTCCCTGATTGCTTAAGACACCTCATCAGCACTCCATCTAAAATTTTTGATGAATTTTGGGAAAATTTTTAATTTTTTGGCATTTATGATAATTTTGATGGACTTTTTGCACAGTAAGAATGCAAAAAGCGCAACGCAGGCCACACTACGCTTTTTGTGGAGGCCTCAAAATGAAAAATAGGTTGCATATTTGGATTCAGAGTGATGTCTACATGCAATTTTGACTATTTGAACTCAAAAAATGGAGCTTTTGACAAGTGGAAAATGCAAAATACCTCTCAAAAATCAATTTTCTGCCTCATTTTTCAGAACTTTGCTGCACTTTTGGAGCAATATTGGGAGATTCAATTTTTGAGGAGCTTCCCTCAACCATTTTCAGAACTTGAAGGAATTTTTGAAAACTAGACTGGAATAGATTTCCAATGAGCCATATTTGGCTCAATATGGACCTCGGGAAGGTAGTCACAACTAAAATTTAAGGCCCACGTTGCGCTTTTTCCAAGCACGTTGCACTTTTGCGGTTTCCTGTTTTCTTCAAATTTTTCCAGTTTGATCAGTTGATGGATGAATTCGGTGACTTTTTATTGATGTAATGATGAAATATAAATTTAATTATGTCCTAAATAGTTACTAAGGGTAGATACATCATGTAAATAGGTAATTTTGGTCAAAGTGAATCAGTTTCATGAATTATAGGGATGAGTTGGCTAACCTCCCTAATCACTAGGATTCCAGTTGAGCACTTTGTGGATCAACTCCACAAGTTATGGATTCGACCTCTGAGCTATGGAGAATCAGTTTTATTCTATATTATTCACTTCGTTTCTCATGGAAATGGTTGGTTGTTGTTGGATTGATCACTGAATACTTTTTGTAATCAGATTTTTGGAAAGTAATAATAGACTAAGTTGCAGCTACTTTGATGGAATTCTCATGGTAAAGTGATTTGAAATTTTTTCTTCTTATGTTTTGAGAATGTGTGAATTTATTTTGATTTCATATTCATTACATTTCTGAATGTAATTTTTTCCTAATTTAGAAAGACATAATTCATTAGCTTATGCCCTGTTTTTGAGAAATAGTTATAGTTTGTTTCATATTTCTTCTAATTGAAAAGAATTCATTTTCCCAATGCTCTTTTCTGAAACCCTAGCAGTCTATAACACTCCATATTTATACCTTAATGCGTTGAGATTCTTACCTACCTTTCTCCATCAGATCCATGCAATTTTGATCCTTGCTTTCCCTGACCTAATTCCTTCCTTGACCTATTCACCATACAACACCTCAAAAATTCATTCAATGAAACCCATATGCTACTATACCTAGCCTAATATCTCATTGATCCAATTATATTAGCTAAGATCCATTGGAGATAGCCCTCTCCTGCTTAGTAGGGCTAGCTACTTGGAAAAATATTGGTCTGTGGTTACCTTTGTTGGTCCCTTTCAACCTCGGAGATCAAGTGGAGTGATAACACAGAAAATATAGAAAATGAAATAACATAAACTAAGAGAGTGAAGCCTACATAGTAGCCAAATTTATTTCTCAATTTCCTCTCCCGCTATAATAGAGTAGTCTAATTTAACATAAAGTACGCTAAGGGATGTACATAATTTTTTTTTCCCTTGCCATGCATTAAAGAATTTCATAAAATAATATTTGAAAAGTTTGAACCACTGAATTAATATGTATGATATTTTCTTTATATGTTTATTTTTTCATATTATATGAAACTATAAAATTTAGTAGAGTGGAGGAGCCCTATAAATGGACTCTTAAATCTCTAATGCAATGTAAATGTCACCAGTTTTAGAGTGGTTACTTTTTTAGTTTTTAAATCTTTGTGCGTATACTGTTCCACTTACTCTTTGGAGTTCCATTTCAAGGTTCTCATTTCAGGACAGATCTATGTATTTTGTGCGTATCTTTGATTTAAATTTGAATGGAAATATTTTCCAATGATAAAAGAAAGTGCCACAAAAATGGTAGGTTACTTAGAAACAAAATAGTGGATGAACACCGACATATATTTATAACTTCAAAACTTATTTTTCTACGTCAAAACATAATTTAGACAAAACAAAAAGTAATTACTTGCATTTAATAATAAGAAAAAACAGTTGTATCCTTTTTATATAATGCTTACCCCAATTAAAGCATGATAGGAGAACATGAGAAAGCTCCGAGAGATAATGCATGTGAAATTATATGCCCCTTTTTAATGTTGGAGTCATCAATATTGCTGCCATGGAATTGCTATTAATACTAGCATTTGCACCCTCTTTGTACTCAAACTATCTCTTATTTTTTGTTTGTTCACACCAACAAAATGGAGTTCCATATTAATCTCTGAAAATTTCAATATGAATATTTTTTAAAAATAGACTTATAAAGGGTACTAGACGAATTACCAACTTCCTAAGTTCGAACCACAACGATGAAGAGAATGAGGGAAAATGAAATGAATGTTGATATTACAGATCACGCCATAGTGAAGAGGCAACAAAAGAAGGAATTACAATTTACAAGTGGAACAATAACAAGTTCAGGTGAATGCAAGCAATATAGAAAATGAAATATATAAACTCAAATATTGAAGCCTACTTAGTAGTGAGATTCCTTTCTCAATTGCCTCGCTTGCTATTTATTTCTCCATTTGGTAGGAGAACACAACGATGTGGAATGGAATTAAGTGGGAAAGCAATACAAAATTATATGTTTTCCTACCGCTTTTCTTTTTTTTGTTGAAGAACAGGAGGTTGTGTAATGGGGTTTAGCGGGAAAACAATAAAAATTGAAAAACAATCCTACAAATTTCATATGTGACTCGGTTGTATTTTCATGAGATGATTCACGAAATACACATTGCTGAAGGAAATATAATGTTGGTAGAGCTTTCAAGTCCTTATCAGTTGTACGGTCAACCTCTTTCCACTTTCTTCCCTAGTGGTTCTGTGTGGAATTTATAGGTGATTGGAATTAACAAATGGCATGTGAATTAGTCCATAGGTATTCATGTCCATAGGGCCATGTGGGCTATGTTGAAGTGAACGTTTAACACCTTTTTACACTTCTATCGGCATATCTTTGCACCCTTTTTGGTGCAAATGATAGTGTATCATCTACAAAATGATTTGATTTATGTCCAAGATTCCAATTAGGCCATGCACCCATAAAACCATTAATGTTTTTGTTTACAAAGTGTGTCCATTCCATCTATATAAATTTAAAAAAATTATATGATCAAAGGAGACCTTGAAATTTTGAGATTCCAGAGACCTACGTTCATGTAATTCATGTATTGAAAACCCAAGATACCTTTAAGCACATCAGCCAAGGTGCATATTGATCCTATACTCTTTGGTAGAAATTTTTCTTGATGAAGCATCCCTCCTACTAGATCAATTTTTTTATCTACTTTAGTTCCTTTTCTTTTATTTTTTTATCATTAGGGGAGGATTATTTAGGAATAACCGCAATGGCATGCAAAATTTGTTGAGTAACGACAAGTGTCAACATTGGCGACTCCACGTGGAGACTTGTTGAAAGAAAGTAACAAAACAACATCTCTGGTTGAACAAGAATGACTTCTACTTTAGAAGAGTAGGATGCAAGCTGACATGGGGTAGGAAGCATGGGAAGTGAGGAGAGAGATAAATAAGGCATATCTTGAGGTGCATTTTACAGAAGATAATAAGGCTTGAACATAACTAGGACAACCCAAGTCAATATAAGGATAGAGCATACTTCTTGCTTCTTGTAAGAGATCATGTTATAGAAGGTTAATAATATCAACTTTTAAATTTTAGAAGAACAACAACCTTAAAGTGATATCCTTGCAGAATTATTTTTTGATGATGGTTCCTTGCTATTGTATTAAAAATAGACAGTATTAAAAAAAGTGGTAAAACATATCGCAACCAAAGAAAGAATACAAACACCAAAAAATGTGAATGATAAACAAAGGAAATAGAAGAAATCATAAACAAGGCAAGAGATATATGAAAATAAATGAAAATAAAACTTATATGCAAGAATTGTAGTGAGATGATGATTTATCCAGTGCCTGCTTCTACAAATAGCTTTAAATTAGAGTTTTTTGTGGTATATGGCAGAAAAAAACCATTTTGATCTTTGAGAAAGTAAGTGTTTGGTCCAACAACAAAAAATTCGATTTTGAAAAGACCAATCTATGAATTTTAGAACTTGTGATGTTTACCTTTTTCAGCATGAGATGAATCCCAAAGGAATTTTTGATCCTCAGTGAAGCTGACATTTTTTGAATTTTTATCAAAGTATTTATTCACATTTTTCATTTTGCGTTTGAGATTTTCCAAATAGTGATTTCACTATTCCTCAAGAGCCAACAATGGTAAAACTCTTTGTGGAACATTTCTTGAGGTAAGTTCCTCATCCTTCACAGTAAGACAAAGAGACAAAAGTTCCAGTTCAACTGGTAGTATGGCATCTTTCCCATAGACAGGTTGGAGGGGTGAGGTTCTACTACTAGATTTCACAGTGGTGTGTTTTTGGCATAGTGAAATTTTTAAAAAGGTATTCCAAATACGAGGCTTGTCATTAATGTCCTTTTTAAAGATATGGATCAGATTCTTATTGGTTGACTCAGATATTTCATTACCTTGTAGGTAATAATAGGAGGAATTCAAGTGTTTGATATTGTACTAATTACAAAATTGAGTGAAATGTGCAGATAAATGTAGGTTTTAACTCTGTACAAAAATTACTTGCAAACGAATTCTTAAAACAGAAAATAAACAATGGTGAGAACATAAAACATGAAACAGCTATACCCAAATATTTTCCTCTAGATCCCAAAATCGGGACTACCAATTTGATTTTTCATTATTTTCATTTCAATGTTACAATACATATATATACATGCCAAAGCATTCATAAACCCCAATCCATTAACCTTGGATTAGAACATAATTCTAGTTCCCTTCACTAGATATACAAAATACCATGGGTATAAAACCATGTGCAACACCCAAGAAAAAAACCATAGGTAGGTCCGCCCACCTATTATAGGGTCGAAATTTTTTTTCTCGGGGCACTACCTCGGACCCTGTATATGGGGGATACCTGATCAGAACTGGATCAAGGACCTAAGGATTAGCTCAAAATTCAAGTTGGACTTAAACTAGGATGGTTGCGTATATTTCGTCTTCCTAATTCCGGCACCATGAACAGTTTGAAAAACTGATATCGTATGAGGAAGATATTGTGTTCTGATCGAAATGGAAAACAAGCAAAAAAGTAGCAGAACAGGAATAGTGATGATGTGGCGGGTACAGTCAGCTCATAAGGAAAGTCCTCTAGCAACAACGAATGACATCATGCCAAGTGGCACCTTCAAATTCACCAGTTTGGTTGTGAGAAGGTGAAACTGCCAATAACATCTAAGGATGAAATTATGTGAATTAAAGTTAATATTTGAAATGGTTATATATATCTATATATATATATATATATAAACCGATATCGTATGAGGAAGATATTGTGTTCTGATCGAAATGGAAAACAAGCAAAAAAGTAGCAGAACAGGAATAATGATGATGTGGCGGGTACAGTCAGCTCATAAGGAAAGTCCTCTAGCAACAACGAATGACATCGTGCCAAGTGGCACCTTCAAATTCACCAGTTTGGTTGTGAGAAGGTGAAACTGCCAATAACATCTAAGGATGAAATTATATGAATTAAAGTTAATATTTGAAATGGTTATATATATATATATATATATATTAAATATATATATATATATACCATAGCCCATTTAAATGGGTTAATTTAACTCCACATATCAACATATAAATTCCAAAGGTAATTTAAATGCCAAAATCCAAAGTCACGTGTATGTAAAAATTGTTTTGTTAAAGGTATGTATATTATATGATGTGGTAAAATGAAAATGTTGGGAGGGGGATTGGGCTTTAAACCTAGGACCTCCACTTCCCAAAGGCACCATTTTAACCAACATGCCATAAATCCAACATTTGAAATGAATGACGTGAAATTTATATTTTAAGGCTGTTTCGGATTCCAAGGGCGAAGTTTAATAGCTAAGCGCGATTAGATCGCGATTAAGGTTAATGACTGTAGTTAAGGCCTAATTAATCCACTCTTATCTTAGCGGATTTTATGGCAGATCACGCCAATTTTGGCGGCAAGGCTATTTTTAGCCATGTAAATTGGTAGTCTTCCCAAATTTGGTGGAGGAAATTGGGGCAAAGTTGTTTTGGTCATAACTCACTCAAGATTCGACAAATTTTGGAGCGTGAATAGTAAATTTATACCATATTGGACATTCTAGAGCTATTGGAGAGGGTTTAAAATCCATCAAAGGACTTTTGAGTAGGTTTTTTCTTTAGATAAGTTCTAGGGGCCAATAGAGCCACCATGGGCCAGCAGCAGTTTGAGGCCTAGCTAGGGGAGCTAGAGGCCTTATTCAGAAATCAAATAGTAAATTTTGGATGTTTAGGATGTTTTGGATCTAATGGTGTCGTTTTTAGAGCTTGTATAGGATTTTTGAAAGTCGAGATGCTTCAGCGAAGTTCCAGGGGCCACCAGTGCCATTAATTACGAGCAGCAGTTCGGGGTCTAGCCAGTGCAGTGAGAGACCTTATGCATCAAACCAATATTCATTTCGGAATTTAATGAGAATTTTGAATCCAATGGAGGAGATTTTAAAATCTTTTGAGGACCTCTAGAGGTCGAGAACCCATCAGATAATTTTTCAGTGACCCGAGTGCCAGGGGTGCCGACAGGTGTTAGAGGCGAAACTGGAGCAGCCGGAGGCCATTTTCAGTGAACCAATAGTCTATCCTAACTATTTTTGGCATTATGAATCTAATGAAGGGATTTTCAGATCCATTTGAATATTTTCAAAGCTCAAGAAGCTATAGGGAAGTTTTGGTTAGCTGAGGACAAACCGTGGAGGAAGGCCTAGTTTGGGGATGCACTGCTCATTTTGAGAAAATGATCATTCAATTTTTGTTGTCTGATGTGTGTTGGAGACTATAGGTTATGTTTTAGGGACAATAAAATAATTCCGAACAAGTTAGTTCCACAGAGAAGCTTAATGTAGCTCAAGAGCACCGACATAAGGAATCAAGTCTAAGGGAGCCTAGATCTGTTTGCAGAGTGATGAAAACCATGAAAAGGAGATATATGGTATTCTAAACCCATTTTTTTAGTTTATTAACCATTGGAGTTAAGTGTGGAACTTGTAAAATAAACTTTTCCATAATCCAAAAGAGCCAAGTCAAGATGACAAAAGCTCAAGAAGACGTAGCCCACGATATTTGGGTGAACTCCTAGATTAATTTTGCTATTATTTGTGGATGTTTATTTGATGCATTATATTGTTGTTATAAATGTTTAATTTCAGAAAAAACAAATGGAATTAAGCCACTTAAACAGTTAAAAATCATACACCTATTTCAAGCATAAATTTTCGCAAAAGTCAAATACAAGCTATATATTTTATTTGTTTAATTGAGTGGGAGGTTTGAAAGGTATAACAAGTTATCCAACCCATTTTTAGATTAGGTTGGTATCAGGGAACTTGTTTGCTTTATTTACAGAGCAATAGCTTTCTTGTTTGGCTTGAAAGGTGTTTAAACAATGTAAAAGGTTTGACTGTTTGCAAATTGACTGTTGCTTGAGTTTGTGAGAGGTGAAGGGAGAGCTACTGATAGCTAAGTCCAGGAGAGGACAAGAAGGAAGAAAGGGCTGAAGGCATCTTCCTTACCCAAAGGACCTCAAGGAAGCCCTTTAAGCACAAAAGGGTTTTTTTGGTTGCTTGAATAAGATCTTGTATTTACAGCCATTTTGTTCATAAGCATTGTCAATATTTTTTGAAAGCTTTGTGAATTTTTGTTGAAGTTATTTAGTTCATTTTCATGATGAAAAATTCTTCAAGTGAGGTTT
Source organism: Pinus albicaulis (assembly GCA_034641835.2). Taxonomy (NCBI): domain Eukaryota; kingdom Viridiplantae; phylum Streptophyta; class Pinopsida; order Pinales; family Pinaceae; genus Pinus; species Pinus albicaulis. The sequence goes on along the minus strand of CM076584.1, from coordinate 1,512,801,410 downwards.
CAAAATCCTCCTCCTTCACAAGATTGTTCGATGAAGACATGAAGCGAGACTTCTACATCTTGAAGGACATGGTGCAAATTCTGTTTGAAGATAGAAGAAAAAACACTATATTTTGTGAGAAATTGATTTCTATGAAGCAAGAGAAGGAAGAAATTCTTCAAATATTGCATGATATGGAGATGTAGCTCCATCAAGCCCAAAAGGCTTTAACCAAGAACATGCGTGAAGCAGAGGTAATTCACTCTAATTTGTCTTCAGTTTCCTCTTCAGAAAGATGTGTTGGTTCATTTGAAAAGCAAACTAGAGGTATAGGGTCCAAGTTAATGTTTAAAATGGGCTATGAAGGCAAGGGTTTAGGCAAGAATGAACAAGGCATGATTGATCCTATTTTGGTTGAGGAACGACCTAATAATTTTGGTCTTGGTTATGTGCAATCTAATGGCGAAGACTCCAAAGCCATGAAGGCATTTGAGACAACTTCAAAGAGAACTTTTGTTCCAATTTCTAAACTACAAACATGTCAAGTTTTTTTTCAAGTTGATTTCCATTTTTTGAAGACTATGTTGCAGCAAGAATATTGTAGATAAGAAGCTTATGCCGAGCATGCAAGTTCAGAAAGTTTTCAAGACATAAACATTGATGTTAGTCTTCAAGAGAAAGTTGGAACCTCTACTAGTTCATCTCCTCAATAAGAAAAAAAGGATGGAAATGCAAGGCAACATTTGAGGTATAATTCTTCCCATATTAAAGTTTATTATGTTTCTGCAAGGCATGAAAATTATGCATGCTTGAATGGAAGAAAGAGTTGCTATGCATATTTTGGTATGTGTAACCATGTTGTTTCGAGATGCTGGAAGAGGATGAAGGCATACAGGAAGCAATTGAGGCAAAGGAAGCTTGCAAAGAAAGTGCATAAGACTTTCACAAATTTCCAGAAGAAAGGACATGTTGTTTCCCAATGTTGGACATTGCATCCAACTAATCGTCCCAAGCATTTGAGGCAAGAGGACAAAAATACTGGAAAAAGTGGAACCAAGGATTCCATTATTGATGTGAGAATGGATGTTTCACATGAAGAAGATCTGTAGCAACAAAAGTCACCTTGGAAGTGGCTTAGTAAGAATTGGTTTGAATTCTTGACACAGTAAGACATACTTTCATTTGAACATATGAAAATTTTAGTTAAGTATGCATGTATTTATGTTGTAATATCATGCTTGTTTGAGCCACCTTGGATCAATGATCCAGGAAGCGATGTTCAACTACCCTCTGTAAATTTCTCACCAGAAATTTATGAGTGAGTGCAAGGAAGACAATTCTTAACATGAGGACAAGTGTATCTAGGAAGGGAAGTGTCAACTACCTTCGAGTTCTGGTTCAAAGGCACTAGCCATGCAAGGAAAGTGTATGGAGGTTGAAAAGAAGAGGGTGTTGTACTCTCATCTACTGTACAAATCAATATATCAGTATTTTGGGGTCCAAAAGGTTCCTAATGCAGAGGTGTGATCAGAACTAGATCAAGGATCTAAGGATTAGCTCAAAATTCAAAGTTACAGGATTGGGTTGAAACTAGGATGGTTGTGTAGATCTCTTCTTCCTTATTCCACTGTCGTGAACGGTTCGAAAAACCAATATCATATGAGGAATATATTGTGTTCTGATCAAAATGGAAAACATGAAAAAAAGGAGAAGAACAGGTACAATGATGATGTGGCATGTACAGTTAGCTCATGAGGAAAGTCCTCCAGCAATAGCCAATGACATCGTGCCAAGTGGCACCTTCAAATTCGCCAGATTGGTTGTGAGAAGGTGAAACTGCCAATGACCTCTAAAGATGAAATTATGTGGATTAAAGTTAATATTTGAAATGGTTATATATATATATTTAATTTATTATATGGTATTTTATTATCATATATTAAATTTTAAATATTATATATATATTAAATATATATATACCATAGTCCATTTAAATGGGTTAATTTAACTCCACATATCCAACGTATAAATTTCAAAGGTAATTTAATTTCCAAACTCCAAAGTCACGTGTATGTCAAATTTTTTTTATTAAGGGTGTGTATATTATATGGTGTGGATGAATACGTTGGGAAAAGGGTCGGGTTTTGAACCCAGTACCTTCACTCCCCAAAGCCACCATTTTAACCAACATGCCATAAACCCAACATTTGAAATGAATGGCGTGAAATTTATATTTTAAGGTTGTTTCAGATTCCAAGGGTAGAGTTTAACAACTAAGCGCGATTAGCACGAGATTAAGGTTAATGCCTGCAGTTAATACCTAATTAATCCACACTTATCTTGGTGGAGTTTATGGCAGAGCACGCCAATTTTGGTGGCAAGGATATTTTTAGCCATGTTAACTTGCAGTCTTCCCAAATTTGGTGGAGGAAATTGGGGGAAAGTTGGAGGGGGTGCCGACAGGTGTTGGAGGAAAAATCGGAGCAACTGAAGGACATTTTCAGTGAACCAATAGTCTATCCTGACTATTTTTTGCGTTATGAATCCAATGAAGGGATTTTCAGATCCATTTGAAGACTTCTAGAGCTCGAGAAGCTATAGGGAAGTTTTGGGTAGCCCAGGGAAAATCATGGAGGAAGGCCTAGTTTGGGGATGCAGTGCTCATTTTGAGCAAATGATCAATCTATTTTTGGTGTATGATATGTGTTGGAGACAGTAGGTGAGGTTTTAGGGATAGTAAAATAATTCTGAAGGAGTTAGTACCATAGAGAAGCTCAGTGTAGCTTAAGCGCACCGACAAGAGGAATCAAGTCTAAGAGAGCCTAGATCTTTTTGCAGAGTGATGACAACCATGATAGGGATATAGATGGTATTATAAGCCCATTGGTTCATTTCAGTAACCATTGTAGTTAAGTTTGGAACTTGTAAAAGAAACTTTTCCATAATCCCAAAGAGCCAAATCAAGATGACAAAAGCTGAAGGAGACGTAGCCCACAATATTCAGGTGAACTCCTAGATTAATTTTTCTGTTATGTGTGGATGTTTATTTGCTGCATTATATTTTTGTTATACATGTTTAATTTCAGAAAAAAAAAATGGAATTAAGACACTTAAACAGTTAAAAATCATACACCTATTTCAAGCATAAATTTCCACAAAAGTCAAGTACAAGCTAGATATTTTATTTGTTTAACTGAGTGGGAGGTTCTTGAAAGGCATAAAAATTTATCCAACCCATTTTCAGATCACTACCACCCCCCTACAAACCTCCTTGACTAATCATGGAAATAACATAACACAGACCAAACATTATCGCACATGTTGTTTTATTTTCCACACAGGGAGTTATAGGAGAGCTTAGTCATTGGTCCAACCCTACAATTCCCATTGTTTATCTACTCCAATAAAATCCCATTTTATCTACACCAATAAAAATTCTTAGTGCTCACAAACTTCGTCAATGCATCTACAACATTATTCAAAGTGTCCACCTTTACCAGCAACACCTTTTTGTCCTCAACCATATCCCTCGCAGAGTGATATTGAACATCAATGTGCTTTGTCTTTAAATGATAAGAAAAGTTATTTTCCAAGAAAATTTCACTTTGGATATCGCAGTCTATCTTTATAGCTCATTTTACCAACCCCATACTTGAATAGAATCTCTACAACCAAACTGCTTCCTTTCTTGCATGAGTGGCTGCCATGTATTCAACCTCTGTAATTTAAAGTGCCACTACAGACTGTCTTTTTCTCATCCAACTAACTGCTCTTCCAAATAGGTTAAAAACATACCCACTTGTATTTCTTCTCCGATCTAGATCTATAGCCTAGGCCGCAACAAAAAAACCACAGAAGTCCAAAACTTTGTCTAATATTGGTCTTCCTTGGTAGCACCAACCATTTTCACTAGTGCCACACAAATACCTGAAAACTTGCTTCACTGTTGTCAAATTATCCTTCCCTGGTTTTGACATGAACTTGCTCAATACTCCCACTGCATGTGCAATGTCTAGTCTAGTACATACCATTTCATACATCAGGCTACCAACTACACTTTCATACGGAACACGAGACATGTCCTCTTCCTATTCTTATGTCTTGGGACATTATTCAACAGATAAATTTACACCTACAATAATAGGAACCTTCACTAGTTTACCATCCCAAATATTAAACCTCTGTAGTATTGTCTCAACATACTTCCTTTGGTTTAACCATAGCTTTCTCTTTTCGCAATCTCATTTAATTTCCATGCCCAAAATATAGCTTGTAGCACCAAGTTCCTTCATGTCAAATTTGGAGGACAATTGAGTCTTCAAATCCTGGATAATTTATTTTTCATTTCCAATCAACAACATATCATCCACATACAATAACAAATGAATAACATGGTCACCAATTAATTTAAAATACACACAGTGATCCACTTTGCTTCTGGTGAATCCAAGTACCTATATATATGTATCCAATTTTCGATACCACATTCTTTGTGATTTTTTAAACCCATATAGAGACTTTTTTAACCTACATACTAGTTCTTTCTTACCCTTCACCACAAATCCTTTGGGTTGCTTCATGTAGATCTCTTTTTCCAAATCCCCGTGAATAAATTTTGTCTTCACATCCATATATTCTACCTCAAAATCAAAAGAAGCAACAAAAGATAAAAGTAATCTAATAGAAGCTAACTTAGAAACGGTCGAAAAAATATCACCAAAATCAATTCTAAGCACCTAGGAATAACCTTTTGCTACAAACCAAGCTTTGTATTTCTCCACCTTTCCTCCTGTATTCATCTTCTTCTTAAAAATTCATTTTCTTCCAATAAATTCCTTCCAGCTGACAAATACACCATATCAAAAGACTTATTTTTGTCCAAAGATGCCATTTACTCAACCATGACCTCTTTCTAGAGTGCCATCCTCTGAATCTACTACCTCCCTGACAGGTCTGGGATCATCATCAGTAATAGATAAAAATAAATTGAAAAGAAAGTAGATGGACTATACCTTTTTGGTTTCCTTCTTTCTTGGATTGATCTTCTCATAGCTGGAGTTTGTGTTTCTTCATCTCTTGATTCTTGTTCTGTTGTAGAGTCTTCTTCTTCCTTCTTTAGCTCAAATTCTATCTTCTCAGGTTCCTTTCGTAGGAATTTATGTTTAATAATATTTTTGACCTCTCTAAACACCACATCTCGGTTGTACACAAACTTCCTTATTTCGTGGTTCCAGAGTTTATAACCTTTTAAACCATCCTTATACCCAATAAAGATGAACCTTTAATATTTACTATCCAACTTGGTTCTTTTCTCATTTGGAACATGTACATATGCATCACATCCAAATACCCTCATATGTGAAAAAGAGAGTTTCTTACTAGTCCATACCTCATGTGGAGTCTTATACTCCAATTCTTATGAAGGTGATTTTCTAACTAGGTAACATGTAGTCTCCATTGCCTCTACCTAGAATTCTTGTCCTAACTTGACACCACTAAGAATGCTTATTTCCTTTTCCATCAATGCTTGGTTCATTCTTTCTGCAATTTTTTTAAGGTGTGTATGGAGTAGACTTCTACCGTGCTATACCACACTTCTTACAGAACTCTTCAAATTCATTCTTTCAGAACTATCCACCATTATCTGTCCTCAACACCTTTATCTTCTTCTTTATTTTGTTTTCCACCAGATCCTTAAATTATTTAATACTGTCAAAAACTTTAGATTTATTCATGAGGAAGTATATCCATGTATTCCTTGAGAAGTCATATTTAAATGATACATAGTACATAGACTTACCCAGTGATGGAACCAACACAAGTCCAAACACATCACTGTGCACAAGCTCTAATATCTGGTTCGCCCTCTTAGCATCAGAGGGGAAACTCACGTGATTATGCTTCCCATATACACATTGTTCATAGAAGTCAAAATCTAGAGAGAAATAGACACACATTCTACCATACCATTACCATTCAATATTAGAAGGCCTTTCTCTCCAATACTTCGAAGCCTTTGATGCCATAGCATTGTATTTTCTCCAGAGACCATAAGGTTTTCAACTCCACTTTTGAGGAACCAAATAACTGTTGCACACACCAATAACAGTGCTACCCAGAAGCTTGTACAAAATTCCAATATGAACTCCTCACATCAATACCAGTGCTCCTCGAACCATCTTGCAGGTATCCTTTTCGAACATTGTTTTTACACCTGCATCATCCATCTTGCTTACAAAAATAAGATTTATGGCCAATGTAGGAATATGCATAATACCAGGACGTGTTATAATCCTTCCACCTTGCAACTTAAGCTTGAATTTTCCACATCTAATGATTCTAGCCTTCCTTTCATCCCCTAGGAATACATTACCACCATCATATTCCTCATACTTGCAGAACCACTCCCTATGGGGAGTGAAGTGAAAGGATACACCTGATTCAATCAACCATGCCTCGTGATATACATGTGTACTTGAATAAGAATCCAAGTACGAATCCATGCCTTCATCTGAGGTGGTTTTTTCCTTTGTAGAAGGAGAACCATTAGATACCTTTCCTTTCTCAGGAGTTTTAGATCTACAATAATTTTCTTTATGCCCTTCCTTTCCACATTTCCAGTGCACTTTTACAGGTTTTTTCAGGAGATTTAGATCTCCCTTTATATTTAGATCTCCCACTCAAGGAATTATTTTTATTTTTTTTCTGGGGCCAACCTCATATAGACAAGGCATATCCATTCTATCTCTCCATATTTTTCCATCTCATCTCCTCTGATAGAAAGGATGAGACTATTTCATCAAAATTCAAAGTAGTTGCATTTCTACCTATTGAAAAAACCTGATTATCCCACAAATATGATAGAGAAAACAAACAAATGATGCACTTATCTTCATCTAAAATCTTAATATAAATAGATAAAAAAATGAATTACAACAATATTAAAGGCGTTCAGATGCTATCACTGAGTCTCCATCCTTCATCCTCAAGTTATACATATTTTTTCAGAGGAATGGTTTGTTCACCAGAGACTTAGATTTGTAAAATCTCCCTGACTTTTCCCATAAAGCCTTCATTTTAGCTTCCCCTAATACATTCAACAATACTGAATCTGAGATACACAACCATATTGTGATCTTTGCCTTCCAATCCAACTTTCCCCAGTCTTATGCTGACATTTCCATTGCTTTAGTACTTGAATCTACTGTGATCCACTGATCTTTATCTACCAGAAGACCCTCCATCTTGATATTCCACAACTCAAAACTCTGACAGTTAAATTTATCGATATTTATCTTTCCATTCCTCGCCATATTCTTTCACCACAAGAATCGATCACACAGATCTCCCACTGAACAGGGTCTACCACAGGCCCAAGAAAAACCCCTCAACAACAAAGGTGCCCCCTTGAAGAAAACATAACTCTGATACCAAATGTAGGTTTTAACCCTGTATAGAAATTACCTACAAAAAAACTCTTAAAATAGAAAATAAACAATGACGAGAACATAAAAAATAAAACAAATATACACAAATATTTTCCTCTGAATCCAAAAATTGGGACTACCAAATTGATTTTTCATTATGTTCCTTTCAATGTTACAATACATATATATATACATGTTGAAGCATACATAAACCCCAATCCATTAACCCTAGATTAGAACATAACCATAATTCCGTTGACCGAATCTACAAAATGCCATGGGCAGAAAACCTTCATGCCCAAAACCATGTGCAAAACCCATGAAAAAAACCATAGGTAGGTTTGGCCCCCGATTATAGGGTCCAAAAAAAATTTCCCAAGGGTCTGCCACCGCCCCTATGACCCCCCTACTGTGCTCGACGCAATGAACAAGGATGCCTATTCCCCCCTTCCTCCCCCATGCATGAGACTAGTCAAGGAAATAATACAACACACACCCAACAATATAAAAGCATGGCCATTATCTAAAATTAATTCCAAACACAATCCAAAGCCTGAGAAAATATATTTTTTCTAAGAATCCAATGACCCGCTCATCACCTGCATTTTTTTTAGGAACAACTTTTGCTCGCCTGGTAAAATAATCACTAGCAGTAAGTATAAAAATATGACCATCTAACGAAGGGGGGTTAATCAGTCCAATAAAGTCTAGGCCCCATTTGGGAATGGAAATTTATGGATAAGATGAAAAAGAGGCATGGCATGGAACTTTTCTCTTCTAGATGTCTATTGGCATTATTTGTAGCTCTGTATATACTTATAACAATCTATAAAAATTGTAGGCTAGGAGAAACTAGACCTTAGTATTTTTTGTGCAATGGAATTCACTACAAAATGACCTCCAATATCGAAACCTCCACATGAAGAACCATGGGAGAAAGTTAGAAGTTTAGCTTCAGATTGGTCATCAACACAATGTAGGAACAAACCTTCATAGGACCTACATTAAAGCATGGTGTTTAAAATCAAATACTTGGAAGGCTCTAAATGTAAATGCCTGCATTGAAATTTGTCCAAGTATTATAGAAATTTTTGATTTTGAAGATAAAAGATCATATCTTTATACCATGGCTGGTCTGTGATGTCGATTAGTTGTTCATTTATTAATAATAAGGTAGACATTGATTCACCATCATCACTTGGGTTACTTGGTTCAGGATGTTGAGCTATGTGTAATGCCAAGTCACATCCCTTTATGGTTTTTGAAGTAGTGATTGTCAAATCATGCTCTTGGATCTTGGTGATCCAATCTGCAAGTTTACCTGAAAGAAAATTTTGATATAATAGAAATATTATGGTGGGTAAAGGGACCCTTACCTCTCTACGCTTACCAAGAATACAATGTCAGAATTTTTAGATCACTTTAACAAGGGAAAAAAACACGTTTTCCAATAAAAGAGTATTTAAATTCTTCATTGGATCAGTTTTGATTCATAAAAGCGATAATATGCTCATTCCCCTTATCATATTTTTTCATAAATATGCCAGAAATGGCTTCCTTGGTTGTGTTAGTGTAAATAATAAAGTCTTTAGAATTTTTTTATAGCTAATATGGGTGTAGAAGCGATTGCTTGTTTAATAGTGATAAAATATTTTTGCATAGAAAAATCCCATTTAAATTTGCGATCTTTCTTTGTTAGATTATATATTTCCTTTATGATTTTAGAAAAATCATTTATGAAATTTTGAATGAAATTAATATTACCCATAAGAGATTCAATTTATTTTTAGGAATTTGGGAGTGGAATATTATTATTTGCAATTACTCGATCAGGATCAATACTAATACTAACTTCTGAAACAATATGTCCCAACAATTTACTGAATGAGACACCAAATATTGTTTTTTTAGAATTGAGTGAGATACCAAATCACCTACTCCAAAGGAGAACATGCTTGAGATGATCAAAATGACCTTCTCAACACTTGAAATAAGTAGTCATCTCATCAAGATATATATAAATGATCTTCCCAATGAGTTCATCAATGGTCATTTGCATGGCTATATAAAAGGTAGCACCCACATTGATCAATATAAAAGACATGTGTTCATAGGCTAAGGTGACCCAACGAGTGGTTTTAACTTATTGGATTTCTTTAAGTGTATCTAGTTGTAACAAGATAAGACATCCAAAACCGACATCATTTGAGATCCTGTAACTTATTGCAGAATGTGATCCATGTTAGGTAGGGGAAAATTGTATTTTATGCTTTTTTTATTCAGATATCAGTAATCAACACATAAAAGTATACCCCCCATTTTTCTTTCTTACTAGAACCATATTCACTACCCATTCTGAATATTCAACAGGAAAAATAATAAAAGAATTATGTAATTTTTCTAGTTCTTTTCGGATGGTAGCTTTGAGTGCAGGATTAACTTTCCTCTGTCTCTGCCTTATGAGTTTGGCATCTTGTTTATTTGGAATAAAATGTTTTATGATACTAGGATCAAAACCACGAAGAGCCTTATATGATCAAGAAAATACATCAGAGAATTCCTTGAAAAGGAAAATGAACCTTTCTTTTTTTTGGTTAGTAAATTGAGCCCCAATTTGTAAAACCTTGGGATCATTAAGAGTCCCAATGTCAACTAATATTGTTTTATCAATTTTCATTTTCAATTCTTCTCTATGGTTGTTATTTGATGAGGAAAAATCACTAGGAGAAAAGGAAATGTTCAATGGATATAGTCCAAAAGGATACTTGTTGTCTTTTAGTGATATGATCTGTTTGTCATCTATTGGATTATTTTGAATAAAATCACAAAAACTTTCGTCATACTTAAATAATTTCCAGCATTATTCTTTATTTTGGAGAAGAGGCATGTATAAATATTGAAACACACAATTAGGCATGTCAGGTAGAGGTTGACGAGAATTACTAGAAGCATATGTGGCCAAATAGTCAGCTAAGAATTAAGCTCTCTACGAACATGCGTAATATTAAAATCAGTCAATATAGAGAATTTATCCCAAGTTAATTGAGTGTAACACTTGATTAACTTGTTATAGGAGAGTAAAAACTCCTAATAAGGTTGAAAACAAGTTCATAATTGTTGAAAGAAGTAAAATATTTACATCCTAATGAGAGATCTTGTTTGATTCCTATAAGAAGAGATTAAAAATTGGTTGCATTATTGGTACAATCAAATTAAATTCTAAAATAATATTAATGCATTTTACTTTGAGGAGAGTAAAAAATAATTGCAACACCATTTCCTTCGTGAGATGAGGCACCATCGAAATGTAAACACCTAAGTTGATTTTCTAATTGAGGTTCATTTGGTAGGGAATCATCCCCCTCCATGAAGAGGGAGTAAACACACATTTCTTCTTCAACATAATTAACATGAGGTTTAGGTAAGCCTTTGATGAATGGAGTAATCCAACCTTCCCTATAAACAATAATGTTTTTAGATTTTTTGGGATGATCATTTGTGTTCCATCGAATGATAAATATCCACCCATATGGGACCTTCCAATCTCTTCCTAATATTATAGAATAGATTGAAACCGGCATATCCATCACCTCTATGTTACATGTAGTCCTAATTTTTTGGTGGGAACAAACAAACAAGGTGAAATATTTGATTATGCCAATAGATTCTTGTAGCAAGTTATTGAAACCTACTATATTTCGTGGAGTTTCACCAGTACACTATAGACCAAGTTCTTCCATGATAATATTAGGCATAACATTTGGCCCTGAACCCCCATATACCAAGCAACAATGTGCGATATTATCATGAATTTTCATAGATATGTAAAATGGAAATATCCTGAACGAGTTGGATAAATTTTTAGAAACGAAAGTTGTTTGTTGAGAGGGTTATTTAGGTTTAATCTCCAAGTAATTAATGGGAGCATGAAATTACCTTCAAGGAATCCTTTCAGTTTTTTTTGTTACTCAGGAATCATGGCCATATCAAGCAATGAAAATTCATCTTTACTGTTGCCAATTTGAGTCAAAATACTGAGTATAGGTAACTTAGTTGAAGAAGAAGGGAAAGAATGTACAATTTGAGTGAAAATGGAAGTATTTACTAGTGAACGGTTAAAATTAGGATCCAAGGTCTTTTTATTTGAATGTTGCTCAGAATATTTTTATTCAGAGGTGTGATTCTTGTAAGCATTTCTAATTTCGACAACTAGGATATCCTCTTCATTAGCCCAATAAAGGTTTGCCAGGGCAGGGTTAGGCATTTTACCAAAAATCCTATCCCTCACACTTTTTCAAATTTGACACATTTTCCCATCATGATATTCAACACCATGGGGGAGAAAATGGGTGAACATGTTGGAAAACTTGTTGCGCAACATGTGCATGCCCAAATTGGAGGCTTCATATTGAGAGTTAACTATTTTTTCATATGTAATCAATATATTACTCATGTCTTGCATGATTTGTAAGATTGAAGTCATATTTGTTTGGTTAGCTTGAACTTCGAGAGGTATGCCCCTTCTTTAGAGTTGGTGTTCATACTCCAAGCATATTTGCAGGGTGGATTCAAGGCTAGTAAAATTCCTCTCTACTAGTCATTGGTAATGAGGAGGGGTAATGCACTGTAATAGTGTATCGTTTCATCTTGGTTCTGAGGGTGGATAATCTCAAGAATATGATTATAGAATTTAGTAAATAGAAGGTTACATTCTCTAATGTTTTCCCCATTTGGAAATGAAACATTATTGTAGTTGCATAATAGATCAATCAAAATCCTAGCTTCGCCAGAAGTTTATTTAAACCAATAACAATTTTCATTACAAGTGTTAAAGGATTTATAAGGAAGTTAAAAGAAATTATCAACAACCTTCCTTGAGAGATAATTAATGAACAATCACATACATGTGTCATTATCGTTTTCCCCAATTTTGTGGAAATCATTTAAAAAATCGATTAGGTTGTCATTCGCAGTAATGGTGCCATCAACAGAGAAATTGGGAAAGTGATATTTGAATTTGGGAAGCAGATAATTCATAGGTGTAATATTCAAAGTGGATTGAATGTGCCAAGGGGTTGCATTAGGATCCTCATCGAACTGAAAAAGTCCATATCTTTGAATGACCTTCGTAGGATTAGTAGAAGCTTGTTGAGGATTGAAAGATGAATAAATATATATAATTGAGGTAGTTGTGATAGAAATAGAATGAGAACCAGATGCAGAAGATCCAGATGTTGTAGATCCCTGAGTCCCAGTTGAAGGTTGAATTTTTGTTCTAGACATGATTCATTTAGCTAGTGAGGTAGGTTGAGATGAACTTGTGAGACTTTGAAGGAAACGATGACGTGATTTGGCTTCTAAAACAACCCTATGGTGTTGGATTTTTTAAATGGGGGAATATTTAGGAATATCACCTCTATGACGTTAGGAAGACTGAGGATCACTATTCATGCGAAATCATTGATAAAAATCATGTACACGTTGGAATTCACATTCACATTGTTGATTAATTTAGGCTTCTTATTCATTAGCAACATCAATTTAAAGAGCGATAATATACAAATCATGATTTAATTTTTGGATATTGGATGCATTATTTAGGATAAAAGCAAGCAAGGAACTAGTAATGTTCCTTTGATCATTCAACTAGATCATAAGGCCAGGATGTTAATTGGATCATATTTTCATGAATCGATAAGATTTAAAAATAATTGAAGAGACAAATCATCCTCAGTGGAGTTTCCAAAAGATGTCGACAATTGTTTATGTTAACTAAACATTAACAACTCAACTCCTCGAATATTATTAACCCAAAGAGATCATGATACAAGATGCTCTAAATTTTTAACTAAGGTTTTTTTTATTTGTCTATAATGAATATTTATATTACAAGAGAGAAGAATTTAAATTAATAAAATAAGATAAAACATACACAAAAAAATAAAATATTTACAGCAAAGAAGTTTATAAAAAAAGAGAATCAAAATAAAAATTGAAATAAAAATCAAATCTAATTAAAGCAGATCTAATTAAATCAGATCTCAATGACCTTGAATTATGTAGAGAATAAGTGTCAACAATTTATAGAAATAAAGAGAGTATATTGTTATAAAATATACACTAAAACAATGAGATATGGACAGTAAAAAAGCTGTAAATGAAAGGCTTATTTTATTGATAATGAAAAGTATAGCCAAAATCTTGAAAAAGCATACTTCTGCAAAAGCCTTTGAGTAGTTGTTAGTATGAATCCTTTGTCGAAGTGTACGAAAAAAGACCACTTTAGCTACGCATAACTAATAGCCCTAACATCAAATATGGTTGCCAATATCTTCAGATCTGCAGTTAGTTGATCAAGACAAGAGCTGCAAAAACCAAATCTATGCATAGAAAGACATTAAGCAGTAAAAAGAAGGGTTTGCTCCATATATCCAATAGACAAGACAAGAAAAAATTTTTGAAAGAATTTTTTGTATTAAGGGCACCTGGGAGGAAAACAAGAAGATGTTTCCAATTCTCCTCAATGGGATGGGTTCTTGGAAGTCCTCAGCACTTCAAATCTAGAATCTCTCTCTCTTGTTGGTGTAGAAAACCCAGACAAAGATAGAACTCAAAGGGAGCTCACACATCAAATAATGTAGAATGTGACCAAGTGTATAGATCCAGAGTGATCTAATAGGCAACAAAAGGTGAAGAATGGTAGGAAAAACCCTCCTATTTATAACAAAATATTGGGTCATTCTAGATCTTGGTGCATGATTAAAATAACGTTAACCAAATCTAGATCCACCTTTTATGGAATATTTTATTATATTTGTTGGAGGGAAAAGGTATTTGACTTAGGTCAAATCCCTTTATTTGTAAATAATAAATAAATAAATGATTTATTTATCATTTTAAGGAAGTGGTTGAATGATAATCAAATAAATAATGATTTATTTAATTATTTGTGGGTGATTTAGTCATATTTAACAAGGAATCTTATTTAAATAAGATTTAAATAATTATTCCTAGAAAATAATAAGAGAAATAGAGATTTATCTAATTAATTTCTTTGTTTTGGGTTAAACATGATGAGGAATAATAATTAAATTATTGTTTAATTAATTATTCCATGAGGAAAATCAAACAAATATAGATTTGTTTAATATTTCCTTTTGGGGTTTCCTTTTTAGACCATAAACAACCTAATAAATGTGGTTTATTAAGTTATTTTACATAGTGAAAGCAATTTTACTTAGGGTAAAATTGGTCTTACATGGTGTACTTGGGTCCATCTAATGATAGTAGGTTAGATGACCAAAAAATGGTGTAACACTAGTGTCAACAAAAAACTACAACAATGTAATATTAAATCATATACAATAGCTCAGAAAACAAGCGAGGATGGAAGCTTATTGAAATCCTTCAAGAAAATGAAGTTATGGGCAGCTTTCTCTCTAAAAAAGGATAGTTGTTAGCACGGGTTAAAATATGACCAAACTTTCGAACAACAATAAAATAGATCATAAAAATACAATATACCTGCAAAAATCATTGAAAAATATTAATGGAGTCACCCTAATTTGTCTCCCCTTAGTGAAATGAGATTGCTGTCACCATTAATATTAGCTTCCAAATTTTGAAGAAAATAAAATCAGAGGACAGGATGGAAACGTCAAATTTTTATAGCATACCTCTCTTCACATTTCTCTCTCCCTTTCCTTCATAGATCTAATCTCCATTTAAAGACTTGAAAACTGTCTTGGAAGTTTTGTTGTTTAAAATATTGGATTATGTTTTTTATCTTTTAATATGAATTTTACTAGAAGGCGGGAGGAAAGGATGTTCTGAAGGTATAATAAAATGAATTAATTTATGAAATTTTATGTTTGACCCTAATAGATGGGAACCCTCTTTCCATTAGTTGGGTTTGATAATTCCTTTCTTTTGAGACATAAATGAAGATACTTTGTAATCATATACTTTTCCTCATAACAACTGTATAATATCGAATCATAATTATAATAAGATAATATACCATATCACAAAATAAGTACATTATAATCACATGTGCAATCATTCAAAAACACAAGATGCCACAGTATCAAACACCCTTCATATGATACCAAGGTGAGAAATAGATCATCATCATGAAAAACAAACCCTTGTGTCTCCCTTAACACCTTGTTCCTCCATAATATTCATTATATATATATATATATATATATATATATATATATATATATATATATATATATATATTTGTGTGTGTGTGTGTGTGTGCCATCAAAATAAGCTCTTGATAAATAGAGGGTCTTATGCATGACAAAAAACCATACTATAAATCAAATAAAACATCATAAACCATCCACAAATATTTGTGTGTGTGTGTATGTGTGTGTTTTTTGAAGTGCTCAAACAAAAAATTTAAGAAGTAGCATAATTTACCAGTGTATATCAACTAGATAATAGAAAAAAATCAATAGCATCCTTTAGCATGTAGAATATTTTACTACAAGCATCCATAATCTATTGTTCTAGCCTATGGGATGGAGCACTTTTTTCCTGTTGCTCTTCTTGGCGAGGGTGGGATGTGACAAAATGGGAAGAACCATGTGAAGAATTAGAGAGAGTGACTTGGGCCTTTTTCCTTTTATCACTTGTGGTAGGTTGACGAATATTTGCATGCTTGGAGCGTTAACCAACTAGGTTGGAAAGTAAAGTGGGTTGCTTGGAAACCCAAGAAACAAATGGAGCATGTTGACTTGCAGGTTTAGAATGTTGGGGTGCTACCCGTGGAGAATGTAAAACATGTGAAGTGATTGATTGTAAGTGATGAGATACATTTTATTTAGGAGGAGGGGGAAGTGAAATTGTAGGAAAAACTTGAATAGAGTGTAAAGGATGTGCTAGAATTGTGTTTTTCCAACCATCATTGTTAGGAACAATGAGAGGATTAGACACATGTGGTGGCATAGGGATGCCAATGCTTGATGCATGATGAATAAGGGGTTGTTGAGGTTGGGCCTGAGGCTGAGGGATAGGATAGCCTAGAAGGTTAACTACGCCATTTCAAAGCAACTACCTCAGTTTTTCTAAGTCTACATGAAAATGAATTGACAATCTGAGCCTCCCGTCCCTTCTGGTTCCTAAATTTTGATCTTTGTTCCCTCTCCCTTTGCCTCTATTTTTGTTAAAGAAACTCATGATGGAAATAACCATAATAATTAACTTCACAAGTAATAAAAGACAAGACATATAACAATAATTAATCAATTAATTATATGGTTCAATACAAATATAAAGGAATTAAATGAGGAGGGGATCGTTTCTTGGAAAGTTGAAATAATTAACCCATATGCAAAGAATTCAAGAGTTCTATTGTAAAGGAAGTATCAATGAAAATGAAGAGGGAGTGCAAGATTCCAAATTCATGTTCATATATATATATATATATATATATATATATATATATATATATATATATATATATATATAAAGAGAGAGAGAGAGAGAGATTTCTCCCTTTCCTCTTTAATAATAACCCAAAAATAGAACAATAATCGAACTGGCATGAAGAGAGTGCATTTTTTATTGTTTGGTGTGCAGTATAAATCACTGAGTAAATGGGAATTGATATAGAAATAGTAACGCAAAGAGACCCTCATGGCCATTTAATAAATAATGTAAGTTTGATGATATGTCCCTTTAATAAATAGTGCAACAAATAATTTGAGGCAAGCCATTTTCTATTACATGCAATGATTCAGAATTATGAGAAGAAAATCAACAACCCTTTATTTTGCAAATGGAGTGTGGAGATTTGAAAGGAAGATTGAAATTACTGAGGGGAAGGGCCCTCTATTCCTTTCATATTTTTATTTAATTATAATTATCTTAAATAGGGTGCAGATTGTTAGAAAATCAGAAAGGCAGAAATATTTTCTTATCTTGATTTCTTTGTATTCTTATTATCTTCTTTTAGGTATTCTTTTATATTCTTATCATCAAGCAACTACCAAAGCATAAATACATGAATATCAAAACAACAAGGACACATGATGTAGCCTCTCAGTGAGGGAAAACCCCATGAGAGGAATTTTGAGGTCTAAAATGCGTCTCCTAAGGAAATTATAGAATAATAGTGGAAATTATAAAATAATATTAGATTACATCATCAAATTTTAGAGGGAAAAAGAAAAAACTACTTTTTCAACTAATATTTTCAACTTATCTCCCTATGGTTTAATCAAATGTCAAGCAATAACACTCGTTGGATGCATAATTTGATTCCTCATCCAAGGAGTACCCATGTTGCATACTTTTGATGAGACATGATACACGAACAATGTGAAATACATGAAAAAATGTGATTGCAATCATGTTTTTTCATGTATTTCTCATTTTTCATGTAAAAGGGTCCATCAAAATTATGAAACTTGGTTACTCTTTGGATGAGGAATTAAATTTTGTATCCAACAAGTACTTTCGCTTGAAATTTGAGTAAAACTTTAGGGAGAGAAGTTTAAAATACAAGTTGAAAAAATAGTTTTATTATTTTATTATTTTTTAATTTTTTTAGTCCAAAAATGGTGAATAAACCCTTTATGGTTGACATCATCATCTTGAATCCTATTGGTTCTTATAAAGTTTATTTTGGTTGTACATTTTTCTTAGGAGGCCCATTTTAGACCTCAAAATTCCTCCAATGCCCTCTCCTAGGTGAAAACCCAAAAATTCTCTTCACTTTTTCAAGAACCAAGTCAAAAGAGACAACCAAGACCCTTTGACTAAGACAAAGACCTCCTCCAATCCACCAAGGTAATTCCTAAAGAAAGCCTTTGAAATATGAAGACATATTCTGCTAATCAACAAAATTCAACCCTCTTCAATCCCACATCAGTCACAAATTTCAGCCTCCTACATCAAACTTTTGGCCTCTATTGTAGACCTGAAATTTTCAGCCCTTCAACAACTTCAAAATATTCGCATGTGTAGACTACAGAAAAGAGAAAAATCATCTTATTTCCTTCACTATGGTTCCTCCTTCCTTTGCTATGATTTATCTTCCTCCTTCAAGCCTTTAGCTTCTCCTTTTCTTGTCTTCAGAATTCCTTGGATTGCAGATCGAAATTATTGCTTGAATGTGTCACAATAGGTCAAATGCACTGTTATATATAGTGGTTGAAGCTCCCTAATGAGGATGAATTCACAGTTCTTGAGGCCGACTTGATGGAGGAGGTTTACATGAACAAGTTACATGAAAATATTTTTTCTTTTTTTATGCAAAATGCCCAATAAGGGTCTAGGACATGATGACATTACAATGACTCATGACTGTAACCTAGAAGCACATAATGGTTTCTTTGACCTATAAACATAATAGAATGAGCATGAAACCCATGCTTTATATTTTCTTTTATCTTTAAAATAATTTTTCCTTTCTTATTTTTACAAATTCAAACGAATTACAACATGTCTTTATCTAGACAACAATTATGAAGATCGATACTACTTATATTTTCTACACTCCCTCTTAACTAAGGAGGTATTCATAATTGTTTAATTGGTACAAGGATGACATCAATTTGAAGTGTTCCAAGAATTTTATAACAACATATAAAATTTTAGATACTATCAAGGCCAAAAACTTCCAATGTATCAGTAAAGTGTCATCAAGTCTACCTACCAAGACACTAACTCAACATGGACTAAGGTGTCATCAAGGAAATTTTCCACTATAGGTACCATCAGGCTATAACCCTGGTATCAATCCAACTAGATATAGATACCATCTAGGCCTCAATGCCAAGACACAAACCCTCACAGGGATCTAGGTATCATCAATGATCCAGACTTATATAGGAATGCAATAGAATACAAATATAAAAATAAATAGAGAGCTACAACAAAAATAAATCTTCATTTCATTAATATCAAATCATTAAAATATTATTACAAGAAGAATGGAAATAAATTATCTTAGGCGATGGTAGCTTATCTCTAAGAAGATATGTGGCGACTACATGCATCTGAATTGTGTTACAATGAGGCTCAAGGACCTTTTTATTATTGAACAACAAAGGGAAACCCTAAGCAACCAAAGCCCTAATCCCAGGAGATGGAACATCAAGAGTTTGTGGGCCCCGTTGGGTAACCAACTTCTCGAGGTTGTAACTTGGTCATATGATATTCATTTAGTGTGTATGATTCCTCACTAGAAATATCTCTCTGAGTATTACAATATTTTTGGTAGGAACTTTCTTATGGTGGATATAGGCCTACTGGGGACCTAAAAAAAAAAATTTTATGTGGTAAAAAAAACTCCAAAGGTTCAGGACCCATAAAACTACTAAAAATAGTAAATGCTTCTATAATCAAGGAATCTAATGAAGCCAACTGAAGGTCTAGGTGGAATAGACAAGTGGCCACCAATATCCACTTGGATCAATTAATTTCAAGGTATCATCACTAAAACGAAGTTCCAAATCATCAAGACCAAGATACCCTCCCACACATGGATCTATACATCATCAAGGCCAAACTGTAGCTGAGATATCAATACCAAATAGGAAAATATTTCCTCCCAAGTACCATCATATAGGCATGCAACCTAAGGTAATCATCTCTCCCTCTTAACCAAATCACTAATCCAAGCATGCTTATCAAATATTTAAAATTTTCAGGGAGATATCAGCACATCAACTACTTGTTCATCCATTAGAACATATCGTAGCCTCATGACCCTAACCAATATCAAAATTCAAATATATTGTTTTTTAATATCAATATGGTAGCATAAAATATGGGTTATTCAACCATTTTGATGCGGCTTAGGTCAGCATAATATCCAAAAAAATCTTGGCAAAAACTTCCTATTTCAACTTCTCAAGAAACACCAAACTCAACCTCAACACTTTTCAAAATAATTGATTATTATTTATGACTTTCATAAAAACTACCCATGATTAGTGCTTTAGCTATTCTCATATCTCATTTTATCCTTATGTATATATCATAGTCATGATACATCATGTGTTCCCTCTCAACTAGGGAGATAGGCCAATTATCAACAACTCTTATTCTTCCAACTACACAGGCTCTTTCTTTTGCATCATTATATCATCGAAGAACTTTGACCTTCCAAAAATTCATTCCTTTTATCTTCATATGGAAACAAGGTCATCTTTCAATTATCAATGTAAAATTAAAATTCATTAAGGTTATTAAAACTTCCTCTTTTTTATCATAAAGTCAACATCAAGTATGAGCCTTGGAATATCATCAACAAGTACTACCAAGAACAAATATATATGTACAAGAGCATGAAATTAACTTTATTAAACTAGGGTTACCA
This sequence comes from Pinus albicaulis, assembly GCA_034641835.2. NCBI lineage: Eukaryota > Viridiplantae > Streptophyta > Pinopsida > Pinales > Pinaceae > Pinus > Pinus albicaulis. The sequence continues at coordinate 1,512,780,665 of CM076584.1, read as the reverse complement.
TGTTATCATAAGTAGAGCATCTAGGATTATAAAAAAATTGAAAATAAACCTTAGATATCCAACAACTAAGCCATGATAGGGTTTCAATCATAGTGGCAGCATTTACACCTAGGGTTACACTTTCGTGCCATAGACTTTTACATCAACCTTTTCTATGGTTTTGTCATAAACCATAGATACAATTATCAAACCCTAAAAAGCTATGGTTTTACCAAAGTGAACAAATAAAAAAATATAGTTATTACAAGGGTTGATTTAATATAGATATAAAACACCCTAGAAATATAAGAATATTTATGATTCTATAACAAAACCTTAGACATGAGAGAGACATTAATATAGAAAAAAATGTTTGTGCCTTCTTTCATGATGAAGACTTGCTAAAAATATTATAATATTAAACATACCTTGAGTTTTTCTCTTCAAAAACCTTGAAGGGCTCTCTTTGCAACAAAGCTCCTTGCATAACTCAAGTCTTTCTCTTGGAGGCTCCCTCTGAATCTGGCCGCAATCCTTTCTTTAGAATATTCTTGTTAACCTTCTTTCAAAGAAAAACACAAGAAAAGAATTATGAACAAGTAACTATTAATATATATATATATATATTATGTATGTGTATACACACACACACACAGACACACACACACACACATTCGTACGTACATACATACATACGTACATATATATATATATATATATATATATATATATATATATATATATATATATATATATATAGAGAGAGAGAGAGAGAGAGAGAGAGAGCAATGAAAGAAATAAAGAATACTTATATTTTGAGAAAAATAGAAGGTCCCTCTTGATTTTGCATTGAACCAGAAATTGTGAGGGATTTATTCAAATTATCAAAACAAATCACAAGTTTGTTATCAAAGAATATTGTATTTACAAACAATATGAATCAAAAGATTAATCCTAGAGTCAATTATAAGAGAAAATTCTACAAAACTAAAAATAATGACTTATAATATAAGTAAAGGATATACAAGGGATAACATCCTTAAAGAATTAATAAAAAAAGTATTTGACATCAAAATCCTCAATCTTGGTCTTCTTCGAAGGATTATCATTAGTGGAAACTATAGCTTGGTCTCTTTCTGTCTTATTGTTCTTATGATTTTCAGGACATTGACTCATATAGTGTCCCATTTTGTGACAATGATAGCATTTTGTTTTAGAAAGATCAATCTTCCCATGATTTTTCTTTGACCCTTTAAAATTATTATTTCTTCCTTTGTCCTTGAAATGAGTAGAGTATGAATTTGAGGTGGAATTTTCTTCATCTTCTTTCTTTCCTCCTATCAAGGAAAGAAAATATTTTTCTTGAGCATAAGTAGACCACATCTCTTGAAAGGAGGGATAATTTTTCCAATTACTAATTCCAACAGCAATGGAATTACAAGATTTTGGTAGTTCTATAAGGGAAGCAATCAAAATTTATTTATAAGGGATTATTTCATCAACTACTTGTAATTCCGCTCTTATACAAACTATCTGTACAAAGTAGGAAGAAATTGTATCATTTTTGGTCATTTTGGTAGTTCAAAGTTCATTCTTTAGACATGTCGCTTGTCCGATATTGTTAATTGTAAATAACTTGTATATGGCATCATAAATTTTCTTTCAAGTATGAATTAAGTTGTATTTAACTACATCCACAATTAGGCTCATAGCTATAATTTCATTTTCCTTGTACTTCTCCTTTCCAACATCACCAGTTGGTTTTTTTACTTTTCCTTGTACTAAGTCCAAACTTTATTTCTTGCATGGATGAGGTCCATCCTTGTTTTCCATTCTCTAAAGTTTATTTTTGGATTTCATTGATAATTCCATAGATATAGTTGATAATGTCACTTTTGATGAGGTCTTCTATTAAAATTAAAAATATTGCTTACTATACCAATATATTTTTCAAGGGAAGTCCCAAGACTTATTTCAAAATTTCCAATACTTCATTTCTTCAACACTTCAAGTGTCAAAAACTTCTTCTTTCTCCTTAAATATTTTCTTGAACCCTTAATAATTGATATTAGAGTTTCCTTTTTCCCTTTATTTACCTTAGCTGTGATACCATGTTAGAAAATAAAAAAGACACAAAGATTTTCTTATCTTGATAATTACTTGTGATTTCTTTGCATTCTTATTATATTATTTTATGTATTATTTTATCTTCTTAACATTAAGAAACTACCAAAACATAAATAATTGAATATCAAAACAACAAGGACATAAGATTTAGGCTCTCAGCTAGGGAAAAACCCCTCTCCTAGGGGAATACCCAAAAAAAATCTCTCTTTTTCAAGAACCAAATAAAAAGAGACAACCAAGACCCTTTGACCAAGAAAAATACCTCCTCCAATCCACCAAGTTAGCCTCCCAAGAAATTCCTTCCAATGTGAAAAAAATAATATGCTTCTAATCAACAAAATTCAACCCTATTCAATCATGTATCAATAAAACATTTCGACCTCTTGCATCAAAATTTCTATCTTTACTGTGGACCTGCAATTTTAGATCCTTCTGGAACTTCATATTCTTCACAAGTGTGGACCAAAAACAAGAGAAAAATGATTTTCTTTTCTTCGTTAGGGTTTATCTTCTTTCTTCACTAGGCATTTATATTCTCATTTTCTTTCCTTAACACTTCCTTAGATTGTAGATTGAACTTCTTGCTTGAGTGTGTCACAATAGGTCAAATGCACTGCTATATATAGTGGTTGAAGCTCCCTAATGATGCTAAATTGACTGTTTTTGAGGCCGAATTGGTGGAGGAGGTTTGCATGACCAAATTACATGAAAATAGTTTTTCTTATTTGGTACAAAATACCCAATAAGGGTCTAGGACATGATGACAATGGAAATGAATCATGACTCAACCCTAGAAGCACACAATTGAGGCTTTGAGTTATAAACATAAAATAATGAGAATGAAACCCATGATTTATAATATTACTTGATATTTACAATAATTTTTCTTTTCTTATTTTTAGAAATACAAATGAATTACATCATGTCATGAGATAGACAACAATTATTAAGACTGATAATAGTGACATTTTTCAACACATATAACCAATAATAATCAAGTCCTTGAATTGTCATAACAAAAAAATGAATTGTGTTGATAGGGTTTAAATAGAGATGGTAAATATTTGCACACTCACATAATTGCATGTTTTTTTGCCTGAGATTAAATTATCTCTAAGGATCCCATGGATATGGTTGAGGTTTTAGGGTTTTTTCAGTTGGAGTTGACAAAACTAAAATTTCTTTTTATATTAGTAATTAAATATTTAACAATGAGAAATTTATCACAAAATTAAGTAGTTTTGGAAAGGATTTAGCAAGGGACAAAATTATTTGAACAAATTCGACATATAGTCTCAATTCTTAATGCATCGTTCGAGCATAACAATGAATTTTGCATGAAACACAATGGGAACTTGCCTCTTGAAAACATATTTCAATTTTGAGTAATGTAAGGTATTTTTGTTCCTGAGGGAGTCCTCAAGGGCTTAGAACTCAAGTGCGTAGGTAACCACTATGAAATTAAGATCAAAATAATCACAAATATTCAAGATAATTTTATTTTTCCTCGTTTTTTAACCTACCGAGGTAAAACAGAGAATGTACTATAAACATTCGTGCACAGGAATAATTTGAAAGCTCAAATATAAGAAAATTCCTTAAGTTAAAAAGTCACAACTATTCCAAGCAACATAAACCCAGAAAAAAGAAGGGGCAAGAATGAGAAAAATGACTTCGAGAAATAATTCAACTCATCAATGAGAGAAGACTACTTAAAACATACATGTGAACTAAGGGTGAAAGAAAACTTGATTGGAGTGAAAAAAATCCAAATCGTTGCCTATCTCTTCCAATTGTAGCATTGTTTCACTTTATTTTCCTCAGAAAAACTAAACCATGTAAACTAAATAAAAAATTGTACTCTTGGAAGCCCATAGAGAGGAATGAGAATGGAGTAATGAAATTGAGGCATTGACATGATTAACTAGTAAATGTAGGAGAGGAAATTTGTGCGAAGAAATGCAATAATGAATTCATAGTGAAGGGTGGTAACATATTATTCATGCCACTTGGTGGCGAAAATAAAACAATACGAATGAGCCAGTATAGCAAGGTTAATTCAAAAGTAGAGGTGGCTTAGAAATATGAAGGGTATGATGATGTCAAAAAAATTTTAGCATTCAAACTTGTGCTATGGGAAACATCTCCAATGACTGGACCAATGATTTGCAACTAAAATCCAATGCAAACTGCCAGGTCATTGTTCATGGCTTTGATCACAATCAATTGTTTTTACACACAAGAATCAAATCTTATGACCTATATTTCATAAAATAATATCATCACCTTGGTTAGGCTTCACATAAATAAAATCCAATCATCGGTGGCCATTTCCCATAATTTTCATCCATCACTAATTCGTTGGAAGATAGATCAACACCATAGTTTCAAAATATTCAAAGTAAAATTTATACCCTGTAGTGTTACATCATGCCACTAAACATAGACGATATATATTTGTCACAAGGAATGAAAATGTCACACTTAGGACTTTAAACATATAAAACTATTCATAAAACATTTGAAATCATAATGCATGTTTCTGTGGCTTCCAATAGTGCTAATATATGCCCCTTATATATCACATGTAATGTATCACATACACAAATTTTTGATTTATGTGCAAGCTTCCAATTAGGCCACACACTTGTACACCCATTAATGCTTTTTTTACCAAATAATTCAACTCATCAATGAGAGAAGACTAATTAAAACATACATGTGAACTAAGGGTGAAATAAAACTTGACTGGAGTGAAAAAAAATCAAATCATTGCCTATCTCTTCCAATTGTAGCACTGTTTCACTTTATTTTCCTCAGAAAAACTAAACCATGTAAACTAAATAAAAAATTGTACTCTTGGAAGCCCATAGAGAGGAATGAGAATGGAGTAACGAAATTGAGGCATTGACATGATGAACTAGTAAATGTAGGAGAGGAAATTTGTGCGAAGAAATGCAATAATGAATTCATAGTGAAGGGTGGTAACATATTATTCATGCCACTTAGTGGCGAAAAGGAAACAATACGAATGAGCTAGTATAGCAAGGTTAATTCAAAAGGAGAGGTGGCTTAGAAATATGAAGGGTATGATGATGTCAAAATTTTTTTAACTTGCAAACTTGTGCTATGGGAAACATCTCAAATGACTAGACCAATGATTTGCAACTAAAATCCAATGTAAACTGCCAGGTCATTGTTCATGGCTTTGATCACAATCAATTTTTTTTACACACAAGAATCAAATCTTATGACCTATATTTCATAAAATAATATCATCACCTTAGTTAGGCTTCACATAAATAAAATCCAATCATCGGTGGCCATTTCCCATAATTTTCATCCATCACTAATTCGTTGGAAGAAAGATCAACACCATAGTTTCAAAATATTCAAAGTAAAATTTATACCCTGTAGTGTTACATCATGCCACTAAACATAGACGATATATATTTGTCACAAAGAATGAAAATGTCACACTTAGGACTTTAAACATATAAAACTATTCATAAAACATTTAAAATCATAATGCATGCTTCTATGGCTTCCAATAGCGCTAATATATGCCCCTTATATATCACACTACTACATTTGGCGGAAATTTCGACACCTGTTTCCGACGCTTTTGACCAAATGTCGGAAATTTTCCCAAATTTTTTCCATCCCGCCCGAAACCGTCGCTATACCGACGTCTATAGAAAAGTGTCGCAATACCGACACTTAAACAAGTGTCGCAATTGCGACACCATGGCCCAAAGCGTCGCTATTGAGACGACTCTAAACGTCGCAACTGCGACACAATGTCTAGGTGTCGCCATTGCGACGTTTGGAGGCACCGTCCTAATAGCGACGCCTTTTCCGCCGTCGGTATAGTGACAATTATTTTCGCGCTACATAAAAATACCAAACTTATAGGGGCGCTACATAAAAATTCGAAACTTATATGCGCGCTACATAAAAATGATTTTATTGTTTCGTATTTGTCGCAATAGCTACATTAACGTTTGATATCACGCGCGCATTTGCCCTCTGCTCTTGCAGAACAGCATTTTCCCTCAGCATTCACGCTCGCCTGTGCATCAAAGATTTGCCCCCGCATTCGCCCTCGCCGTTCACCCTCAGCCTCTGTAACAAGATTCGCCTCTGGGCCTCTTGCAAAATGGTAAGTTCTTAATGTGCCCTTCCTCCTATAGTAGGGTTGACTCTATTTGGGTTTTTTTTGGTCAATTCCATTGATTGTGTTAGGGTCGTAGGGGTTCCCTTCAGAGATGTCAAAAGTCAAGATTCAATAATTTATTATCTTCATCACCCAATACAAGATTTAAATTTTTCCAAAGAAACGCTTATTAATTTGGCAAATCATTATTTCTCCCCGCTTTAAAAACCCTACATTTAAATGAAAACAAGCATTGCATTTCAACCACAAAAATCTATTAGTGTTCAAATGTACATGTGTGCTACATTAACGTCTCGATATCACGCGCGCATTCGCTCCGCTCTGCGTAACACCATTCGCCCTCGCCTCTTGCGTGCATCAAGATTCGCTCAAGATTCGCCCCCGAGCTCTTGCATCAAAGATTCGCCCTCGCATTCGCCCTAAGTTCTCGTTTAACAACATTCGCCCGACGCCTCGGGCCTCTTTAGAACAAAGATCGCCTCGCATTCGCCCCCTCGCCTCTTAACAGCATTTGCCCTCAAGATTCGCCCTCGGGCCTGCCGCCTCTCGCCCCTGCAACAAAATTGGCTTCCGCGTTTCGTGTTCTCACTCTCTGCAGAACACCATTCGCCCTCAGCTCTTGCAAAATGGTAAGTTCTTACTGCAGGCCCTTCCTCCTATAGTAGGGTTGACTCTATTTGGGTTTTTTTGGTCAATTCTATTGGATTGTGTTAGGCTGTATGGTTCTCTCTACATGTCAAGAATCAAGATTCAATACCCTCTATTATCTTCATCACCCAATACAAGATTTAAATTTTTCCCAAAGAAACGCTTATTAATTTGGCAGCCATTATTTCTCCCTGCTTTAAAAACCCTACATTTAAATGAAAACAAGCATTGCATTTCAACTACAAAAATCTATTAGTGTTCAAATGTAGATGTGTGCATCACTTGTGTAGGGTATTCCTTTTCCACTTTCACACTATCCAAGAATGTGTGCAGTATAGTTCATATTTTTTGTGATTTAGATTGCCTTGAAAAAGGAAAGGTAAATTATTTCCCATGGAAAAAGAAGGTTTTCCATTTTTATAGGTTTTTTGGACTTACGTGGAAAAATTTATGGTATGCCTTTCATATTATGTAGTTTAAATTTGAATTAACAGATTATTCTACATGAAAATATAATTGCCTATGTGATGTCCTTCATCACTAATTAAAATTATAGGGTTTCAATTTCCTAGACTCTAACTCATCTGATGCTAAATTCTAGGTTCTCATTGGTGGATCACTCTTCCATTGATTTCTTTTCCCTCTGGATCTTGTCATACTTTAAAAGTCATCAATGATACATATATTATTTCAGGTATCCCAAAAGGCTTTATAGTAGAACATATTGTGAAGTTTTTTTGACACTTGAGGATTCTTTTTAGAACTGCAACGTGGTCTATGCTATCGAGTTATATATCAAGCAACTTGTCCTTAATAACCACACTATGAGGTAGGTTCAACTAGTTTGAACTTGTTGGTACATAGCATATGAAGTTGTGTGATGAGTCCATATCACAGGTCTATTATGGTGAAAAAAGTGAAGACACGTAATGATAGTTATTATGTTAACATTACTAGAAACACTTTCGAAATTATCCATGCTATCAAGATGTCAAAATTCCAGGCATTAGGTGTCAATACTCGTAGCTAATAGATAATAATAATAATATAAAAAAATCACAACTTTATTCTTGAAATATGATTGTTACACATTGGTAACCTAGTTCATGAGTTACTATCACCCAAAGATTGTAAAACAAACTTAAAATATAAATTAAACCAACATGAGAATCCAACTAAGGGTTTCTCGACAAAATCATGCCATAACCTGGCATTTTGAAACCCAAAGTTGAATCCATCATAAGTAATACAATGCAAACTCAGATGGATTTTCAATGCATGTTTGCATGCTACACTTATTCTTTGTCTAGATATCATTTTTTAAATGGAACCATTAGTCAAGCCCACAGTCCTTTTTATGTGAAAAATTTCAGCTCTATTTGAGCTCTTTCTTGCTCCACCACCTCCATAAACCAGTGTTACACGGGGTCTCGCCCCCCCACCTAGGGGTCTAGATTCCTCACCCCCTCGCGCTCCGGGGTCTTGGGGACTTCTAGGGGATGTTTCCCTCACGCCCCCTCACGTCCCCTCACCGCCCCTTTTAGTTTATGGTTTCGTGTTAAAAGTCGATGTGCCACTTAGCATATTTGAGAATCCAAGTGATTCTGATTCAGATGGTGACATGGTTGATCTTGATATATTCGTGCAGAAGTTGGATGCAGAGACTAGTGGGGCATTAACTTGAGCAGTTATGCTCATTTATCAGTATGATGATATCATTTTATATTCATATGTTATGTTTTATGTTTTATGTTTCAGACATAACTTATTTGCGTTTAAGTTTTATGTTTCAGACTTGAGTTGTAAACTTCAGTTTAAACTCTATTTTGAATCTTGATATAATATGTCATATGATATCTTAAACTTTATTTTCATTGTACTTTGTTAGTAGTTAAATTAATGATTATATAGTTACAAACTTACAAACTTACATGCATTATTGTATGATGTATGTTTTAACTTTTAACTTTTAAATTTGTTTCAATTATATGATTCATCATTCATCGATTTGTAATTTTATCATTTATGATTTATCTTTCATGATGCAAGTATATGATGATTGTATATACATTCCTTGCAAAAATATATTTACATTTTAAATATTAAATTTTATAATTTTTATGACCTCGACGTCCCCCCACGTTTCCTGAAAATTGGTAGGGAGCTTTTGCATAGGCCACTCCCGCGCTCCCTCGTCCCCTCGCTCCCACCTCCAGGGGACTTGGTGGAACATTGCCATAAACATATGCAAACATATATCATGATCTTGGAATTCCATTACATATGTATGTGCCAATGTTCCATAATCATCCCCCATCATCAATTTAAGAAATTTCCATTGAATATCAAATTATGGAGGGGGGGAACTTTTTGCTGCAACATTTGGCTCAAAATCAGGGACCATCTCCGTATGAGGTGAATGAGAACTATAGATATTTTAAGAAGTAGATTAGTGCCTTTTCCTCCGGCCATGGAGTCATATACAGTCATCCATCACAAAAATTTGTCTTTGTTCATTCTCACCTTGAAAGTTGCAAAAATTCATGCCCTAATTGAAACGACACTAAATTTGAAAGATATAATAAAATGCAAGCTAGAAGTGCCCTATTAATACAAAGGGAAAACCTTCCTACCTACCCTAACTGAGATAAATTTTGATTGAATAGGAAACATGATATTTCCCATGGAGTTGATCCAACAACTTGTTAAATGTATGGGACTAAATCATGCATTTGATTTCCAGGGAAACATGCGCATGAAGAGAAAAAGTGCAGAATTAATGGAAAATCCATACATGCCACTTATAAAAACTACACCTAAAGGTCAAAAAATACTTAAGGCCTAAACTTAATTTGAATCCAAAAATGAAAAAACAGGATTAGTGAAAACACGAGAGTGGTGTGGGTGAACAACATAAATAAAAAGTGAAGATACCTTTCCCCAAGATGCCTTTGTCACCGTTGTATGAAAACATGCTTTCCTTTCCCTTTATACATGCAAGTGAATGCATTATAGGTATGGTGTTTTCCCAGAATAGGAGAAGCATACTTAAATATATCATTCGTGGATTGAATGTTTGGGTGCCTTAATGTGCAATGACATGTTTCCAGGACTGAATTCAATGCAAGGCATATTTGAAACTCTAACTCTGTCTTCCGGTGTCTTATTAGAAATTATTTTAGTTTTCATTTTGTGTTTTCAAGTTTTTACATTTATAATTTTATTGCAATGTGGCAGACTGATCAGAGCAGTGCAGGAACAACCCCGAGATGGGATGATCGCGGAAAGAGGCCAGCGGAAGAACATGTAAAGTGCCAAAATTGCTCTATCTTCAGGTATTTTAGTTATTTACATAATTGAAATAATATTAATTTTGTTCAAATATGCAGACACCTAGCCATGGTACGCCCGATGATTCCCTCTTTGAGGAAGAGCTTTCTTCATCCCTATCTCCAGTGTTCTTGTTGCAAAAAAAGGCACGAGATGCAAGGTCGGAATTTAATGCTTTGATAGACGCGCCTCAAACACCTGAAACATAAGAGAGGATACAACATCTTATGAGGCAGCTAAATAGATATCAGGTAATAATAAAAAGTCAAAAGGATATTTTTTTTGTTCTGCATGAGATGAATTGTGATAGTTTGATTTTTAATTTTTACATTGACTAAAATAACAAAAAGTTCTTTTGTATGTAGCGTTTTCTGGCATTTGCTGAACCCGGTGTTGGTGGTAGTGGGACACAAGGGCAAGAGATTGCCCAAAAACCCTCTCGTACACCTTCTACTCCTTTAGGTGTTAGCCAAGAAACACACCCTGCCCAAGCTGACACCCAGCCAACTGCTGAACGTGTTGGCAATGATGAGGCTGATATGGCCAACTACATTATTGCGTTTCATGGAGATACACGTGTCAGCTCCACAGGGACCATTAATGGCACGTTGTTGGTGAATGATGAGGGTGTCCCTATAAAGCATGTACAAATCCCAGGTAAATTTTAATATTTTAACTATTTCATGTACTTTATCTAAAACATATTTATCATGATTTTTATTTTTAAATTAATGATAATATCTTCTTTTTCTTTTCGTTTTATTCTGTGTAGGAAACAATGAGTTCTACAGGATTCTGGAGAGCCATGCGTTGGTAATTTTTGGCCCAACCATACGTACAGGGTGGAATTCCCAGAATTCCAACCTGAAAAAAGAACTTCTAGATTATCTAGAAGCCCTTTTTGGGGTCGACACATTTGACAGAAAAGCGGTGGCTCGGGTAGCCGGCAAATATTTGAAATATACCAGGGACACCTATAGGACGTAATTGCAATTTAACCCTAGATATGAGCATCCTATCGCAGTTTCAGAGAGTGAGTGGAGAGTACTCATCCATGACGAAAAAGAGAAAAGGGCAAAGAAAGAAGGAAAAATGCCAACTGGACCTGCAAGGTAAATTACAACTTTAATTCAATAGCTTTAATTTTCTTTATGTCTAAAATAAAAGTGTGCTACGTCATATCTGACTTCAATCTTTTGATGCTAGGTTGCCTGACACCTCAAAGGCAACCAAAGCTAGGATTGAGAAAAAGGGCCATCACAAGCTCGGCCAGGGTGGCTACTTGAAATTAGCTGCAAGAATTGTAATTAAGTAGCTAAACATCCTATAATTAATTGTATCGCCTTCCAACGTTTTTGTAATCCTATCAGATATGATTAAAAATACACAATCATATATAATGTAGGGTGATGACTTTGGAACAATAACTACAGAGGAAGATAAAAATATTGCTTTCCGTTTTGGCTATCAAGCTGTAGTTGAACGTCGCAGAAGCTTGGGGCAGGTCCCAAGATCTATAATGCCTGATAAGGTAAAACATTAACCTTTCAATATTTTTGTTTTCGTCCATAAATTTAATGTCTAACAACTTTGTTTAAATTAGGGGAGCAACACTACCGACGAGGTAAATAACCCAGTTTTAGAGTGAGATATAGATGATCCTCTCGTGCAACCTGATCATTGTAGTGGGGACCAGGCCGACAATGCTGCTATCAGTGAGGGCCGTGACGGTAATTAATTTCCACTTATAATTTTTTCTAATTATACCTTGATGGTTGTCCTTATAACTTTTTTTGTTTAAATGACAGAATGTTTCCCTTGAGGATCTTACCACCAGAGAGGAAGACAGGGCAACAGTCCCAACGGGGACAACTGGTGCACCAGGTAAATAATCTCATTGCAATTTTTTTTATTAATATTACTGAACTAGTTCAATGATATTTAAAAACCGATAATTAAAATTTAATATTATCTGTTTTTGGAGGCGATGCCCCGTCACTGGATGAGACCAGACATCGTGACAATGCAACTAGGTCAGCGGCGACAACTGGTGCACCAGGTAAATAATCTCATTGCAATTATTTTTTATTAATATTACCGAACTAGTTCAATGATATTTAAAAACTGACAATTAAAATTTAATATTATCTGTTTTTGTAGGCGATGCCCCGTCACTGGATGAGCCCAGACATCGTGAATACGCAACTAGGTCAGCAGTGCGGGTTGAAAGGCACGAAACAGAAGCAGAGCACGATGATATTGATGATGTAATTAGGAGCTTTAAAAATAGGAAGAAGAAAAAGAAAATTTGACAATGTAAAATATTGTATTATTATAAGACAAACGTTACCATACTTGGAACGTTTTTTTGCGTTATATAAAAAACTTATTTATCATACTATTTTTATGTCAAGCATTAATTGCAATGTTTCCTTGCGTACTTTTTGTTGAATTGTTTTTTTACTAGTTATTGAATATTTTTTTTATGCTCATGAAAGTAAAAAATGAAATATAGATCGGGTATTGGGGAATTGAGAGTGATGTGAGGGGGGGGGGGAGGGGCCATAAGAGCTTCCACCTTCACGTGGTTGGCCCTGTTTAGTAGAGAATAATTTATTGGAGCGATTTAATCTTGGAGCAAACCTCCCTTGATCCAGCGTAGCAAAAAAAAAGTCATTGTTGACTTAGTTGCTACTCTTTCAGATCGTGGGAGGCTTGTTCCAAGTTCATGCGACTCCAATAAATTGTTCTTGAAATGAAGAGGAGCTTATTCAGGTATGTTTTGACATTTTCAACATATGTTCTAACATTATCATAAGAATACATCTTAGAGTAAAAAATACTACATCAATTACTTGTATTTATTGTATAGATAATGATGGATTTTGATTGACTTGGCAGTGCAGGTACAAATCCTCTTGCATCAGGAGAAATACAACTTGTCAACCAGGGTCATGTCCAGGATATTTTTGCTTGTGCGCTTGACCAGGTTCGTAATGTCACATTTTGTAAGTTCCTTTACAGTTCATAATTCAATATTAAGCTTGTTCACGATTATTATCTAGGTTTTTTGTATGTGTTTTTTCATCTATTCGATTGTAAGCAACTATGCATGTTTCCTGTTGTTCACTATGATTTCTCCCATTACCACTCCCAGGATGAATCCGACTTTATTGTTACATAGGTTACTTTATTGTTAGTATGATTTCTCCATTTACGATTTCATAGGTTACATCATGTAAAGTTGTCAATCTTAGGTTGGTGATGAGCTTTAGTTCTCCAGATTTGGGGCTTTTCTGATATTTTCTCCCTCATGTCATTCCTGCATCACCTTGTTGTTTGAGAATGCCAATTTTCTACCACTTGTACCAATTGGCACATGTCAATCTCTGAGTGGTGCCACATTTCACCTATTTTCAGTGAGAGTTTAGGGTTTCTCTAACATAGCTTCAGAAATCCGATTCAGTGCTTGCTTGAATATTGTCACATAATACTTATGGTTTGGATTGATGAGCATGTTCTAAATGGTTGGTTGATTCATAAGAACCACCCATAAATCTCCCTTCCTCTAACACATAGAAAATAAAAATTTCTTTGACAGGAGACAGAGTTTCAATACTTTGAAAACAAACTTCTATTCCCTTCAATAACTCAAAAAAAAACTATTACACTACTTCCTCACTGAGAGGGATTACAAAATTATGACTGCTACAAAACGCAGTGCATAAAACCAACTCACTGTCTGTTCAAAACAAACATACTCTGTCTCTAAAACACTCTGATGTGTTTTTCCCTTTCGCACTGCTGTGCATACACACTTAAAAATTTACACTCAGTTTTTCACTTTTTACACACTGGTATGTAATAAAAAATTTACGTAGTGTCTATAAAAAAAACTACCAAGCTTTTTCAACCTTTTTATTTTTATATGCCGGAACATATAAAACATATTATAATAAATCCTCTTTTAAAAAAAATAAAATTAAAACTAAATTCTATGGCCCACCTTTCATTTCGCATATGATATATATATAACATATGTTTAAAACATATGTATATATTAAACTATCAAAACATTAAAGAACCCTTTCCGTCGAACTTCAAAAGTCTGAATAGATTGAATTTCAAACCAAATTCGCGTTCCAAAATGGGATGCTGATGTCTGCCTAATTTTAACTTGAATTCTCAATCCAATGTGCCCTATAAAAAATTCGGGTCCGGTTTTCAGGTTTTCAGATTCCCTTCAATTTCATGCGATCCAATATTAATGCTCCACGTGTCCTCCTTTTGAATTTACAAAACTGTCGGGTAAATTTCTGTTTGTTTAATTTCTGGTTGGTGAATTGAGTTAATGTTGGTTGTTGTGTTTAAATACAATCCTGTACAGAAATATGGCTGCAGCCGTCTACAAAAAAAACTTGCAGGAATTTTAAATGCTGAATTAAATTTCTGGATGGCATGCAAGCAACCTCCAAAAAAAAATGTTGCTACTGCATCCGTCCTTCTGCTGCAGCAGTTGAAGTTAAAATTCAACAGCACAGGGTTTAATAAGTGAGGGTGTAAAGGTAAATTTTTGTCGATAGTACTGGATTAAGATCATCTATTCATTTTGTAGGGTCTTATGGTGTTTGGTTTTTTAGTTTTGGGTTGGGCTTATTGAGTCTAAGATAGTTTTTGAGTGAAAAAATTGCTATCAGGTATTAAAAAAATTTGGTTCCTTTGTCAAAATTTATGAGCTTGTTAGGAAATACAAAACTGACAATGGTTGTATCTTAAATTTGTGGAAAATAATTTGAAATGAAACCTTTTTGTTTAGGTTGTTGCAGCAGGTGCAAACCCCATTCAAATTACTAGGGGCATCGACAAGACAATAAAGGCCCTTGTTTCGGAACTCAAAATTTTGTCAAAGGAGGTAAACGCTTGCCTTTTGAGTAGGTTGGTTTTCCTTTTTGCTGATGGTTTGGTGTATCTAATTGAATTAGTTGCCTAAGGTATTTTTGGTTGCAAACTCCTTTTCATTTTTCATAGAGTATTGGCCTTGTGGAATACATTTGATTGTGTGGTCTTGTTAGATCTACAACATTTGTAGTTGTTTATTCTTATGGCCGAGGTGCACTTTTATTATGGAAATAGTTGATGCAATATTGTTATTTAATCCTTACTGCAGGGTAGCATGTTGAGAAGTTTCTTGTGAAACATTTGGTATTCAAAATGACACTTGATCCTATACAGCATCATGCACTTGACTTCAAAATTAATATTCAAAGTGTGCCAGATAATTCTTGCAAAATTTCAAATATTTATGTTGTTTTAAACCATTATCTTTTTCATGTATTGGATGCTGAAAATGTGAAAAAGACTTTGGTATGAAACCAACTGGTGAATAATTTCCAGCACAACAACCACTTCCAAGACATGGTTTAGAAGTAGAAAAAATGTGCTTATGAAGCATAGAAAGATATCCTTGATGCATTGTCAATGTTTGGCTAGGGTTATTTTTGGAGAAAATAACTCCTTATTCCTAGAATAGTGATCTTCAATACAAGTAAATGCCAGAGAAGAGAGATCATCGTGTGACGCAACAAACCTGAAATTGGACCCCCAAGGAGAGCTGGTGTGTCTACAATCGCTCACAACATTTTCCTGTGTACCTCTGCTCTTTTCCTCCAAATTTCAGTCTTAATTGACTTCTTCTTTCTTCGGGTTTTTATTTATAAAATTCAGAGAATTTGATAAATAAATACTATCCACAATGGTTGGACTTTAATTTATATTCCCAACTTTATATTATCTCCAAGCCTTATAACCAATGTTTAACTTTCAACACTTTGTATTTATACTCCACGTTTCTTTTTAAATAAATAACTTGTAATGAACTTTCGGCTCTATATTTCACCACCCGGCCTTACAACAATCACGCTCTAGACTTATGCTAATTATCCGCCAATCGTTTAATTAAACAATTTCATTATACTCCGGCCCCACCTATATATATCAATAACCAATCAAACACTCGTATCGTACCTGGCTATCCTCCGCACACCTTAGTTAACCTCCAGGCAAGTTCAACGTGCGACCACCGTCCGATGGCCCTTCTCCAAATCAACGACTCTTGGCAATTTCGCTCGGCTTCCAACGTCGGGCTTTAACGTGCGATGGCGTGGGTTAAATGGTTGTTTTCCGGGGTCACTTCGCCATGTGTCGCATTCCCTATGGAATCGCTCGCGAATAGGAAATACCGCCTACTCCGCAAAAGCGGTGCGATATGGGCAACTCGCTTTTGTGATTCCGCTCGTGGTTTTGGTAGAGGGCTTGACCACGGGTGCAAGTCTGGTTCCGCTATCCTTTTGTTTGTTAACTCATGTCCAATCCTCAGGTCAGGTTCCGAAAGCACAACAATTTTGTCTCTTTATTAAGCGGGATTTTAATATGTGTATTATCAAAGAAAACCAACACAAGTTTTATAAGAAAATTGTTCTTAAGTCGAGCCCGCCGGACTTCAAATGGCGATAAACCATAATTCAAACCAAATTCGCGTTCCAAAATAGCCTGCTGACGTCGGCCAATTTTGTGACGCAAATTTCTTATCAAATTCGCCCTAATATTTTACGGGTCCGGATTTCCACTGCGCGAGCGGCCCAAACAAAGATCCGCTCCAATCAATTTCTGCCACGTGTCCTCAATAAAAGCTTGCCCTGCTCCCGGCTGCGGGTGAATTCGATGGCGTTTAAGGTGATGGGACATGGATATGGCGATTTCATATTAATCTCATTAACATTTAATGCTGTTCAATTAAGTTTTCACATCAAATCTGCATTAATTAATTTTTAACACTGTTCAAGATCGGACCTCCACTCCTCTGAGCGATTCTGCACGCTCCAATTTGATCCGGCCTTCGGCTCTCATTATTAATGATCAAAGATTCATTATGACGGGTGTCCTTTGATTTCATTGCAGACGGGTCGACATACAAAATGGCATTTAGCCATGGTTTTTCAGACAAGCCGGTTGCTGGATTACACTGCCTGGTAACTGTGACGATAAGGAGAAGTGGCCAGCGGAACTTCTGCCTAGACTTTGCTGCATATTTCCATTTCTCTCAGTTCTGTCTCTGTCTGTCTTCCTCTATTAATTGGAATTATGCTTCTTCGTCTCTTGTGCCCACTGCGCCTGAGATTGCACCCATGCCTCGCGTGCATCATAGGATGCGTTGCCGTAGGGGGAGCACTAGAGGTCAATCCCGGCGCGCTCCCTCCAGCACCTCAACAGAGATGACTTCCGGCCAGTCCAGTGATTATTACTTAGGTCGATATCCAAATACTAGGAGTGGGCAGGGTCGGCTTGTAGCATCTGGCCACCGTATGGATTCCCCTGCTCCTGGCTTCTCCACCGCTAGTTCACCTTCTCCCACGACGCGCACTACACAATTTTCCTTTGATTGCTCTCTCAACCGCCCGCGAATCACAGCTGTAGTCACTGTGGTCTTCCACGAGGAGGCCCAAACGGAGGAAGAATGCACCCGTCCGGCGGGTCTGAGCTCGGAAAAAGCCGGCCAGCATTCGGGCCTTCAGGAGGGGAGCCGTGGCATGCATGTGGAGGTAGCACCTAGCGATCCCGGACCTTCCGAATTAGGATGGTGCCGAATCGTGGAGGAACCAGCGGTGGATTAGTTTGGTTAATTTGTTTTTCTTGCTTAGCAGGCCCAGTTAATTGGGCTGCTTTTAGTTTATTTTACTGTGCTAGACCTTTAAGTAATATTTTTGAATTCTGTAAATTAAACGTTCAAGACTGGTCTCCCCGTATGAGGGCAGTCTTCTTAATTTTTTGATTTTTTGATGACAAATTTGCCATGAGTATGGCCAGGCAATGTTTTTGAATTCGGTGTAATTTTATTCGTAATGTTAATAGATTAACTTTACTTTGAATTCTCACATGACTAGCGTTTTTCTTGATCTGTTCAAGGATTTTGGGTACTTTAATTTGTATTTGGAACAATGGACGTCTGTACTCTATCTGTTGCTTTACTGTTCTACATACTACTATTTCACTTTCTTATAGATGCCTCGGGCATATTTGAATGCTTTCTCAGATTGTCGATAATCTCCATGTGGACCGTTACTGGATTTTATATCATGTCCCCGTATGTGACATGGGGTATTTTTCTATCATTGTCTGGGGTGGGACTTCCACTTTTCTGGATGGATATTTGGGTTCCAATCTTCAGATGTGAAAATGTAATGACTTCATGGACTGTTTTACTTCATATAATATATTCAAAACAACATTTTTTCTCTTGTGAAAAAAAAATGATTAATGTTTATCTCTCTGCCTTCAAAACTAGCGATGCTGGTCTATGTTGCTGGTTTATTGATATGGTCTGATGGTCTTTTTATATTTTGGACATATCACACTCCTCACATGATTAGCGTTTTTCTCTGTTCAAGGATTTGGGTACTTTAATTTGTATTTGGAACAATGGACGTCGGTACTCTATCTGTTGTTTTACTATTCTACATACTGCTATTTCACTTTCTTATAGATGCCTCGGGCATATTTGGATGCTTTCTCAGATTTGTCGATAATCTCCATGTGGACCGTTACCGGGTTTTATATCAAGTCCCTGTATGTGACATGGGGTATTTTTCTATCACTGTCTGGGGTGGGACTTCCACTTTTCTAGATGGATATTTGGGTTCCAATCTTTAGATGTGAAAATGTAATAACTTCATGGACTTTTTTACTTCATATAATATATTCAAAACAACGTTTTTTCTCTTGTGAAAAAAAAATGATTAATGTTTATCACTCTGCCTTCAAAACTAGCGATGTCGGTCTATGTTGCTGGTTTATTGATATGGTCTGATGGTCTTTTTATATTTTGGACATATCACACTCCTCACATGATTAGCGTTTTTCTCTGTTCAAGGATTTTGAGTACTTTAATTTGTATTTGGAACAATGGACGTCGGTACTCTATCTGTTGCTTTACTATTCTACATACTGCTATTTCACTTTCTTATAGATGCCTCTGGCATATTTGGATGCTTTCTCAGATTGTCGATAATCTCCATGTGGACCGTTACT
This sequence comes from Pinus albicaulis, assembly GCA_034641835.2. Lineage (NCBI taxonomy): Eukaryota > Viridiplantae > Streptophyta > Pinopsida > Pinales > Pinaceae > Pinus > Pinus albicaulis. Next base: position 1,512,761,320 of record CM076584.1, on the reverse strand, counting down.
GGGTTTTATATCAAGTCCCTGTATGTGACATGGGGTATTTTTCTATCACTGTCTGGGGTGGGACTTCCACTTTTCTCGATGTATATTTGGGTTCCAATCTTCAGATGTGAAAATGTAATGATTTCATGGACTGTTTTACTTCATATAATATATTCAAAACATCGTTTTTTCTCTTGTGAAAAAAAATATGATTAATGTTTATCACTCTGCCTTCAAAACTAGCGATGCTGGTCTATGTTGCTGGTTTATTGATATGGTCTGATGGTCTTTTTATATTTTGGACATATCACACTCCTCACATGATTATGATTAGCGTTTTTCTCTGTTGCATGGTTTTGGGTACTTTAATTTGTATTTGGAACAATGGACGTCGGTACTCTATCTGTTGCTTTACTATTCTACATACTGCTATTTCACTTTCATGGACTGTTTTACTTCACTGTTGTAGGGTTTTGGGTTCTTTAATTTGTATTTGGAACAATGGACGTCGGTACTCTATCTGTTGCTTTACTATTCTACATACTGCTATTTCACTTTCATGGACTGTTTTACTTCACTGTTGTAGGGTTTTGGGTACTTTAATTTGTATTTGGAACAATGGACGTCGGTACTCTATCTGTTGCTTTACTATTCTACATACTGCCATTTCACTTTCATGGACTGTTTTACTTCACTGTTGTAGGGTTTTGGGTACTTTAATTTGTATTTGGAACAATGGACGTCGGTACTCTATCTGTTGCTTTACTATTCTACATACTGCTATTTCACTTTCATGGACTGTTTTACTTCACTATTGTAGGGTTTTGGGTACTTTAATTTGTATTTGGAACAATGGACGTCGGTACTCTATCTGTTGCTTTACTATTCTACATACTGCTATTTCACTTTCATGGACTGTTTTAATTCATATAATATATTCAAAACAACGTTTCTCGTCTTTTAAAATTTTAAATTTTTTTTTTTAAATTGAACCCTCCTGTCAGCTAACACGCCTCAGAGACGCTTCTGGAATCGCGACAACCTGCAGCCCAAGAGAGACAAGATGAAACGGGTTTAAGAGCGAATGCCCAAACGTCGGACCACATATCGTCGGCATTGCGACATCTTCCAGACGTCGGAAGAGTGACGTCCAAAACGTCAGACAACGTTTAGTCGGAATTGCGACATTTTAGAAGCGTCGGAAGAGAGACGTCCAAAACATCGGACCACATTTAGTTGGAATTGCGACGGTTTAAAAGCGTCGGAAGAGCGACGTCCAAAACGACGGACCATGTTGGGTCGAAATTGCGACAGTTTACAAGCGTCGGAAGAGCGACGTTCCAAACGTCGAACCACATTTCATCGGAAGTGTGACAGTTTACAAACGTCGGAGGCACGACGGTTTGTGAGACGTCGGAAGAGTGACGCTTGTTCGGAACGACGGAAGAAGTGTCGATAGTGCGACACTTTTTACGTGCGTTGGAACGGCGACGGCATGACAAACCACGGTTTGTCCGCCCCCGAACTGTCGCTCTTGTGACGACTATGTGTCGGAATAGCGACGAATTGGCCGTCGGAATTTCCGCCAAATTCTCTAGTGTCACATGTAATGTATCACATACACAAATTTTTGATTTATGTGCAAGTTTCCAATTAGGCCACACAATTGTACACCCATTAATGCTTTTTTTACCCAATAATTCAACTCATCAATGAGAGAAGACTACTTAAAACATACATGTGAACTAAAGGTGAAAGAAAACTTGACTGGAGTGAAAAAAATCCAAATCGTTGCCTATCTCTTTCAATTGTAGCACTGTTTCACTTTATTTTCCTCAGAAAAACTAAACCATGTAAACTAAATAAAAAATTGTACTCTTGGAAGCCCATAGAGAGGAATGAGAATGGAGTAACAAAATTGAGGCATTGACATGATGAACTAGTAAATGTAGGAGAGGAAATTTTTGCGAAGAAATGAAATAATGAATTCATAGTGAAGGGTGGTAACATATTATTCATGCCACTTGGTGGCGAAAATAAAACAATACGAATGAGCCAGTATAGCAAGGTCAATTCAAAAGGAGAGGTGGCTTAGAAATATGAAGGGTATGATGATGTCAAAAAAATTTTAACATGCAAACTTGTGCTATGGGAAACATCTCCAATGACTGGACCAATGATTTGCAACTAAAATCCAATGCAAACTGCCAGGTCATTGTTCATGGCTTTGATCACAATCAATTTTTTTTACACACAAGAATCAAATCTTATGACCTATATTTCATAAAATAATATCATCACCTTGGTTAGGCTTCACATAAATAAAATCCAATCATCGGTGACCATTTCCCACAATTTTCATCCATCACTAATTCGTTGGAAGATAGATCAACACCATAGTTTCAAAATATTCAAAGTAAAATTTATACCCTGTAGTGTTACATCATGCCACTAAACATAGACGATATATATTTGTCACAAGGAATGAAAATGTCACACTTAGGACTTTAAACATATAAAACTATTCATAAAGCATTTGAAAACATAATGCATGCTTCTATGGCTTCCAATAGCGCTAATATATGCCCCTTATATATCACATGTAATGTATCACATACACAATTTTTTGATTTATGTGCAAGCTTCCAATTAGGCCACACACTTGTACACCCATTAATTCTTTTTTTACAAAGTGTTTACATTCCATATGTATAAAGCCAACATCATTATATGATCAAAGGAGACCATCAAATTTTGAGATGTTAGACACCTACATTCATGTATTTCATGTATTGGAAACCCAAGATACTTACAAGCACATTAACCAAGGTACATATTGATATTGTACTCTCTCGCATAAATTTTTCTTGATGAAGGGTCCCACCTATTAGGTAAATTTTGTTATATTATTTAGTTCCTTTTCATTAATTGTTTCATCCTTAGGGGAGGATTAGTTATAGATGCACACAATGGCTTGCGGAAGTTGTTGAATAATGACAAGTGTCAACACTCCGTTATGGTATTTATACATAAAATGCTAGAAAATCATATATTTCTTTCTTAAAACCTATCATAGTAGAAATTTCTTATTCAATAATAGTGTGCTTCCTATTTTATGCCTTACATTATACTTATAAAAATAATTCAAATCATTCCCACTTCAAACAATGGAAAAAAATAATATACTAAATGTAATATTTCAAATTTCTTGCATACTAGACCACTCTATAGTAGCAATGGGATGGGAAATATGCAACTATACAATTAACGCAGATTATACATAAGAAATATGGTGATTCCATAAAGTATTGTTATTTGTTGGTATATATCCATTCTTGTTCAAAATTGAGATACACAGTAGAATTTCAACCATCAGAAATATTATATATGTTCACTTACCTATGGAGTTTCTTTACAATCTCAAAGCCAATGTTGGGTGATTTAGAACACATTTTCGATTGTGCATTTAACCTCCTACAAGAGTAGGATTACTGGAAATGGAACCCAAAAAAATAAATTGGTGATATTAAAGTAGGCTAACGACTTCAAGGGAATGTGGGAGGAGGGATTTTGAGTGATTAGAGCTTGTAAGTGTAACACCCTCTTCCCACATCTACCCAAGTAACTAGCCAACTAGGGTAAACATGTGATGAGAGGCTACTATAATGAGTTTCAACCTCCTAGGTGACCTTAAGGTAGTGGAACCGATGGAAAAACAACATACATACCTTGTACAAAAACAACAACACCCCCAAGAGGTAACCCAACCGTTCAGATCTCTTACTCCTGGGTCACACTGACATTTTAACCTCTTTAATCCATAGACGTAGGCATAGGCTTACATGACTGCGTTCAATAGGCTATAGTCACAAACATACCACTACATGCCAGCGTCCAGGGCCCAAAATACTGAGTTCTGTGCTAGCGACCACGGTATTTGAGCCACCTTTTCAGGCCAAGAACCAAAAGCTATGCCCAAAAATTCATGAAAAGTTTAGAGATGATAAATAAAAACAAGACAGTTATACAGAATCAATCACATCAATAATAACTCATCTAGAACCTTCCTAGTCATGACAGAAATTTTGTTAAACATGTCACAAACATTGAAACTACAGGTGTAAACAACATATATAAGCATAGGGGTCTCAAAATTATATGATAATTGCTAAGAAGCATTTCTCCCCTACATCATTAGCTGCTATATAATCTATTTTACCATAGATACATTGTACATTATTTTACAATTAAAAACATAGATAGATCCATACATCACCACTAATAAAATACATGCATATAAGAAACATAATAACAATAAAAATACCATGGATACAAGAACAAAAAAATCCACATAATAAATAGTACATTTGCATAGCAAATACCAAGGGAATGAATTTCTCATCAATAAATGTAGAAACCAACCAGAGATGGGACTTCCACGTGCCACCCAAACATAGATTGGATGAGTTAAATATCTCTTCAACCAATCACCCCCATGGCATATTCCAAGCATGAATGTGGGACTCATAACTAGACAAAAAGAACCAAACAAACATGAATGCTACCAGATTTTTCCACCTACATCGTGAGGAATTTTCCTATCTCCTATTATCTCAGGTTTTACCACAATCCATAGTCTGAATCAGGGATCACTAGGCCCTAAACTAAGACATACTCTCCAATCTTTATCATACATCCCATCCCAAACTACTAGGACCAATGGATAGTACCCAACTCTCAGGCTTTACCAAAATCCAAACCTTTGATCAGTAGGCCCTTAACTGAGGCAAACTACCTGTAGGATTTACCATATATCCCGCCATTCATAGGTCGAGGATTCCTAGGCTCACCGAGGCAACGCACTATCCATATTTATCGCAAACCACAGTCTGGTTTAGTAGTTACTAGGCCATGTGTTATATCAATTCAGATATCCACCTCTCTCGTCTTTGAATCCAACCGACAATCCACCTCAACTAAAGTATGAGAAACCCATCTCATCAAGGATATCCAGAAATGGCAAGGCTAGGCTGGAAACATTGTCACACATGGAAAAACCAATGCCAAGATAAAAATGAACCACATTCAATACCATGCATGCCATATCTAGCAAGGAAAACACACATGAACACTACAAGGAAAAGACCCTCTAGCGGAGGTTATAAAGGAGATTTTTAGTGTTATAAAATTGGCCAAAATTGTCAAAAAAACATATGCTACCACATTTGTTTCTAGTAACGGACGTTTTGGTGGAACTTTTAATGGAAATTTAGCACAACTAAAAAAAAATGGGCAGCCGGAGGTTATTACAGATGTTTTTTCATCGGTGCTCTTATCAGGTTTTAACACACCGGTGCGTATCGGTAGACAGTGCACCATGGCTATCGAAGGAGAATACACCGGGCCGTTAAGTAAAATAACAACATCGGGCCTGGTGTTGGTAAAACAACGCACGGGGCCATTCTAATTGGTCTTGGGATTTAAGCGATGCTCATAGGTCGTATCAACGCGTCGGTGCGTATGCTTATATAAACACCCCAGTGCATCATATCACACAAATGCATCGAGGTTTACAATTGGTATCAGTATTCGTGAAGTGAAAATATGTCATACAAATGCACCGGCGCTTATCGACACATAAACGCCCCGGTGCCTACTATCACACAAATGCACCGAGATTTGTAATTGGTATCGGTATTCGTGTGGTGCCTATTGGTCATCCAAAGGTACCGGTGCGTATAGACATAAAAAACACCCTAATGCATAGTATTACACAGACGCACTACAATTTATAATTGGTATCAGTATGTGTGCGATGCTCATACGTAGTAAAATGACACCGGTGCTTATAGATACATAAATGCACTGGAGTGTCGTACCACACAAACGCCTTGATATTTTTAACGGGTTTTGGTATTTTGTGGTCCCAATAGGTAGTAAAAATGCACCGATGCGCTTAATAATACAAGTGCACCGGTTTTCATTTTGTATTTTGTAGAAACATCGACCTGTGGCAGTGCAATTATTATGACTGTTTTAAATTCATTATTCATCAAAATTTGACACATATTATAACAATATTCATATTAATTAAATTTTTATTAATGGATTTGAATGTGATGTTTAGATTAATTTGTTATATCATATCATAATTATTGAGGTTTTTTAAAATTCATTATTCATCAAAAGTCGACACATATATATGTTATAACAATATTCATATGAATTCAATTTTTATTACTGCATTTGAGAACGACAATGGAGAATGCAATAGCGACAATAGAGAATGCAATAGAATAAATTAAAACATTATATATATATATATATATATGGGATAGTTATTGGTATCCCTTTATCTTTCAATTGGGACACTATGTCCATTACATTAAAGAAAATGTCTGATTTCACAGACATTTTTCCCAAAATAGTACAATGCCTTGCTTTTATATCCAAACATAGTGATCATCATTCTTCGCTTGAATTGCTATCACTACTAGAGCTACTTCCATGACTTGGGGTTATTTTCAAAAATGTTTTGTTCACGACGTTGATTGTTTTCTTCTTCTTCACCTCCTTCCATCTACAAACATAAAAATAAACTGTAATGAGTGTATATACGTTGGTGAGAATAATGAAAATTGTAATATTAAATAATATACATCAATGTAAATCGAAAATAAATGACGTACCAATGAAACAATTGACTCATAAACTATACACATTCTTTCAAAACCATGTAGCATGCCATATTTCAAGATTTGATCTGTTGGCGCAGTGCCATGCTTTGTTTCCTGCAAGTTTTATACCCCATAAGAAATCATATATTTAATATAAAAGATTTATTTTTTCTATTAATTATAGATGGAGCTAAGTAAAACAAGATCGATAGATCCTTACAAATTCCACAATTAAGTTCTGATATGCCAACATATACGCACAACCCATATTTAAACCAATTTCAATCAATTCCTCTAATGGTTCTTCTTTGTATGTTAGCACCTGTTTGGAGACGTTCAATGATGATTTTTGTAAAACAACTTTAAAAAAAAAAATGAAATCTATTTAAGTTGTTATAAGGAAGTAACAATTACTCACAAACTTAGATATCAATCCTTTTCTTCATTGTCGTCCTATTTTATGTGTTGAATGAGTTCCATTTTCTTTTCTTTCTGCAATAAAATACTTGAAAATTAATATTTAATGCTAAATTGTTTATTTATTTTACCTAATGATCAAAAAATTCAATGATTACATATTACATTTGAAGCACGTTGTTGTTGAGATGGCTCCTCCCGTGATGCAATTTTGTCCATTTCTTTGACCATCTCCTTGTACACCTTTTTAGACATTCCTACTGGCATATCTATGATATCAGCTCATTCATCTTTTGAGATTTTCATAATTTTCCTGCAAATGTAACATGACAATAAATTATTTAATTTTTATATTGATATATGAAAAGTAAGTATAATAAAAGTGATATTTATAAATAATTCTAGACAAACATCTAAATAAATATTAATTTTTCATTCCCTCTTTTTTGTTGTTGTACGTTTTTGCTATTAAAAGTTTGACATGTCTCATTGACCAATTCTCTGGAAACTCTTCTTGTAGTTTACATAAAATCTAGTTCTTGGAATCATTGGATTTGTTTTTGTATTGTAAGTGGAAAGAACATCTATACATTCGTTCCACTAGATCCCTCAAACATTTGTAAAAGTTTTTCCCCCTTTCGTTATCCTCCAACACTGCTCCAGATGAGCTAAGGAGCAATTCATTTTCATTTGCATGTTCTATTGTTTTTCTTTTCTTAGAACAACATTCCTTTTCTGAGTTGTTGGTCCCTATAGAACATTAAACAGAGGTGAATTAATAGAATTTTTCACACAGGTTATCTAATAATTTTAATTATATTATTAATGAAAACTAAAAAAAGAAACTCATATTGGATCGATAGTATTTTTTCATTCACCTTATTCATCCTTTTACAATTTTTCCATCAAGCTTATACGTTCTTCTGGTCCTAGATCAGAAATAATCTTATCGAGCTTCGTCATTTTGTGGCTCTACATGATACACATTAAACAATACATATTATTTAGACTTACATATAGTTCAAAAATATTTGTTTTGTAAAAAATCTACAAAGAACTTGCCTTTTTTGCTTTTCTTGATGTGTTATCAGTATTTTTGTTAATTGATCTCTTGTTAGTCATTTATTTAACAATATAAAACATGTATCATATCAGTCAATAATATATTTTTAAATAAATTGTCAGCTTTTCAATTTAAAAAAAAAAATCTCAAAAAACCAGTGCACCATTCATAGTGAACGCACCGACGTCGGTGCGTGTATGTCTTTCCAATGCACCGCAAAAATAGTATAATACATCGTACGGTGCTATATGTCAACAAGAAACCCCGGTGTGTTACATGTCAATGACCACACTGGTTAACCATCATAAAAATAATAAAAATCATCCAGTGTTTATTTTTTAAGCATAAATCAGTGTTATATTTTACATATGGTGCACCATTAAAAAAATCTTATTTTTTCACATTACTTATCTGGTGCTCTTGTAAACAATAGAGCATCGGTGCACTACCTTACATAGGGCGCACCGGTAAAAAATATATATTTTTTAAATCATTCCAAGGCCCACATGGATTAGGATACGAATATGCTAATCGTCTCGTCGGTTGCATGTATTAGGTCTATATTTAGCAATAAAGACTCTATAAATCTAAATTGAAAAGTCCTAATTCTAAATCATAGAAAGAAGAAGAAGAAAGGGGAGAAACAAAAAGAAAGTAAGGTTTGTATTTTTTGAAAGGTTTTTTTTCAAAACTAAACGTTCGCAGTGCATCATATTTTTCTAATTTTTTATGACAGTAATTTCATGGTGAAAGGTTTTTTATGACAGTAATTTTTTATGACGGTGAAAGGTTTTTTTTCAAAACTAAACGTTCGCACACCTGCTACATATTTTTCTAATTTTTTTATGACAGTAATTTCATGGTGTGTTGTGATAACAGAGCGCCCAGGTGCGCTCTTTTGGACCGGACGCACCGATTTTTTTTTTTAAATTTACGCAAGGGCCGACATGGATTGGGATCTAGCTATGTAGTTCAACCCGTTCATTGGATATATTAGGTTTATATTTATAAATCTAAACCCTATCAATATAAATTGAAAAGCCCTAATTCTGAAATCACGGCAAGTGGGAGAAGACAGGGCATAAACAAAAATAATGTAGGGTATGTTTGTAAAATGGTTTTTTTTTCAAAACAGCACGTTGTGCGGTGCGCCATAATGTAATAGTGCACCGGTGCCATATGTTACATATGGCACACTGATAAAAACATAATTTGGTTTTTTAATTTTTTATCACTCTACTTACGCGGTACGCTCTGTTACGCATGGCGCACCGGCGAAAAAAAATCTGTATTTTTTTTAAGATTGACGCAAGGGCCAACATGGATTGGGATCCGACTATGCAAGTTGTCCCATGGGTTGGATTTCTTATGAGTATAGAAACCCTATAAATCTAAATTGAAAAGGAAGAGGGAGAAAAATGGCAGAAACAAAAAGAATCTAGGGTTTTGTTTCTAAAAATTGATTTTTTTTTTTTTTTTTTGGTTTCTGAAAACTGCAGAAAAGGTAAAAAATTGTAGAAACAAAAAGCTAAAAAAACAATAATATTTTATTTTGTATTTTACTTCATAAAAAAATAGAGAAAAAATAAAATAAAACAATAGACTTTGATTTCTCATTTCACTGCATAAAAAAACTGAAAAAAAAAGTACGAAAAAGACAACAAACTTTACTCACGTCGTTTAAAATTCTATGGTACAGGGTTTGAATTACCGGAGGTTTGGAATTTGGATTGTCTTAATACTTCTATTCAAACCTATTTCCTTGCTCCAGAATGCTCTCGTGCTCTATTTGGTCCAGGTATGTATCCTGCAAATCTTTGGCTGAAATTTTTTGCAAAAATAGTGAAATAATGAAAAGTGTTTAGTATTTAAAGAAATGTTTTATGAAATTAGATTTTCGAAAATATTTTGCCACCCAATTTTCAATTTACCACTTTTTTTTCACTTAAAGAAAATAGGGTTGCGCTTTTTTTTATTGCGGTTATTCATTTACCGGTGCGTCGTTTAATTGAACTGCACCGGTGCACAAAATAAAGAAATGGTCGGTGTGGTTATCTGAATAGGACGCACCAGAATTACATTTAGGTTTGTGCACCAAAGTTTATTCTTGTTTTGCTCAAATGTAGGGAGAAAATATCATATATTATATGAAATGGACAATTTTTCAAAATCCATCTCGTTCCATAATATTTCTCAAAGTCCATCGCGGAGTTCTCCCTATCCATGTGGAGACGTAATATTTACTTCAGATTTGTTTTATTTTTTCACTATCTAATTGAATTTATGTATTTTTTTATCCATGTAGTTAATCATGCACAACTTAATTAAATTTATAATGTATACAAATTTGCAGGTTCATGCAGATTCATCATCGAGTTCAGATGCACAAAATTATATTCAAATTACTTCTCCAAAACATCGAAAGTTCTTATCAGGAGCTGTATACCATAAGACGCATTTGGTAGATGAAAATGGACATCCACTTCACCCTGCTAATGGTAACAATATTGCATATTCTAGCCACAATCCTGGGCCAATTATGGTAATTATAATTATAATTTTTTGGTATATATATTTATTAATACATAATTATTTCAACGTCAAACCAATTTATAATCATGCAATATTGTCAATGTGGTTACTAATTGATATCATAATATTTTGTACTAATCATGTTCAATTTTTTTTTTTAATTATTAGGATTCTAGTGGTGATGAAAGACCTACCTAATATATTTTTTTGCACCCCACAACAATTTCAAATCGAGAGAAGACTGAATTAAGAGAAAAAATCAGAGAGGAATGATACCAAGAATGTAGTGTCCCAAAATCGGGACAGCTCAGCAAGCCTGCTGAAATAACGCACTTCTAAGAATTTTGTGCATAGAAATGAGCTTTCAACTCCTAGATACCTTATATCATCTCATCTAACATCTAAATCCAAAAGGAGAGAAAAAAAAAATCAGACTAGGTGGGTTAAACAAATCTCCCACAAACTAGTCTAGTTGAAAATCACCCAAAGAGAGGGGCTGCAGCTATATGCAAAGGATTACTTCAGAAATAACGCAGATCCACTGAAGCATAATAGGAGGCTGATATGAAGGTTCAAAAATGAGATATATAACAGAAAATCATATTTTCTTTACAGCCCATATAGTATACAAGAGAAAGAATGAGATTATACAACAAAAATTCTCAGAAATGAGGTGCTACAACCATAAGAAAAGACTGCATAACCACGACAACATTATTTTTAGGGGTTGAAGCAGAATTTTATTAATCTTCATATCTAAAGCATATCTATACATAAAAATTTAGATCTAATACAGATCTATGTACAAAAAATGATGATCTATACATTCCCCTTGGGGTTTTGTGCAAAACATGAAGCACAGAGAGTAGATCTGAGATCTAAGGTTGCAGATATGCAGAATGATTTAGAAATTTATGAATAATCCAATGGTACATCATATCATATTGAAACATACATGGATTGGATGGCCAATCCATGGATCACCATAGTGAGAGGAAGATTCCTAACACCGGAGATCTCTCCTCCAAAATGCAGAAAAAACACCCTGCAACTTCTCCTTTGCAAATAACACAGTCAAGGGAGAGAAACTGTGTTTTAGCCTCTAAGAATTATTTGGCCTAATGACAATATGTAGATCTGAAGTACCATCAGCTAATGAACTCTTACAAGAGGTTAAAATACACACTCACTGAGAAGAGCCACTAGTATAAGCTAGATCTGAGCAGATCTAGTGTCTTCCACTATTGAAACTCACAATGACAGCTCAACCCTCAACAGGAGAAGTGCTGTAGGTGTAAGGTAAAGCTTGGCCTAAAATCCTAATGTGGAAAAGATAGCACAAGTCTCCTCCAAGAGCTGCTCAAGGAAGGAGGTGAGATTCCTGAATAGGAAGACCAAACAAGGGATGTCTGAGCAGACAATACCTTCAGAAATAATAATCTTCAACAACCTTTTCTTGCTTCCCTCCTCTTCCTTTTATAAGATAGGAGTCTTTCCAAACCATAAACCACTTCATTGGTTTATCCCCTTTCACATTTAGAGTCTCCTTCTAGAACTGCGTTGTCCCTCAAGGAGGTTCAATGCATCTAGACTGAGTTGTTGACTTGGTCAAAGTTGACCCAGTCTTGTGATTTAAACCTATTCACACCTACAGGAGTTTATTTACATAGCCCAGATATGTCTCTGTTCACATAGGCATTGATTTATTCTTGGTTTTCAGGAGTTTTGCATGTCCTCCTTTATAATTTATTCATCAATCATGAAATCCAAAAATAAACAAGGAATAATTAATATTCCTATTAGCTACAACTAATTTAGGAATATTACAGTCTCCCCCTCCCAAATT